>JBBPDA010000126.1:2996469-3014863 GCA_037974385.1 Arnoldichthys spilopterus | reverse complement strand
CAGTGTAGTGGGACGGTACCTTGCTCAAGGGTACCTCAGTAGTGCCCGGGCCCGGGACTCGAACCTGAGACCTTCAGTGTCCTAACCACTAGGCCACCACCGCCCACACTCAATCACCCACAAGGAAATGTGACCTCTGCGTTTAACCCATCGCACGTGCACATGCGGAGCAATGTCCGGGGAGCAGTGCAGCGGGACAGTACCTTGCTCAAGGGTATCTCAGCGGTACCCGGGTCAGAACCCATGACCTTCCGTTCACAAGAGCAACCACTGTCCATAGAAGAGGTGCCACCAATGTGATTACAACACGCCGTCCGTAGATGAATCTGCTGATGTCTTCCACACACTGCTGTGCTAATCCTCGAAATAAGGAGATGACACCTCCTTGGCTGACACTCATGAAGTCTGTGCCTTCAAGGTCTATGCGAACGCGGTTGCCAGCAGAATCAGTTACAAGTGTCCCGAATCCATTGACGTTTCTATGGGTTTATTGCACTTTTTTTTTTTTTTTTTTTTGCGTGGAATTAATTGAACCGCGCTAATCTAAGCCTCAGTAGCTTTCTTAAGCATCTGTTTAAAGCTAATATCTGCCCTAGCAGTGCAGAAAGAGCGCCTGTTTATTTGCGCTGTGTAATTCCAGATATGTTTTTCGGCGGAGCTCCTTTTGAAGTCGCGACACGAGGGAACTAACGGCGGCAGCAGGGCTATACTTCACAGCCCCGTCTCCGTGCCTTTTCACACAGCGTGAACGCAATTCACCGGAGAATTAATTTTAATTTTTTGTTTTTTTATTATTTTTTTCTCCTTTCCCCCCATTTAGGCACTTTGTTTCAAAGAGCTCAGCCCTCTCCTCAGCAATAATTAAAGTCTGTTAATTAAGTTGTTCTGATTAATTAAACTTAATAGGGGGAAGACTGCGGAAAGACGAGGCCCTCCAGCAGGCAGGCAAACAGCAATCCAGCCTATCTGTAAACTCTTAGCTCATCACACCCCCCACTCATTTGTTCATTAATGAAGCGTTAACATCGTCGCCTGCCTCTTAAATGATGGTTCCTCGCCGGAGCTCCGTCTCTCCTGTCTCGCCGACCGCCTCTCACCACGTTCCCGACGCATCGTGTGACTAATCTTACCGATAATGAGCGCGAGCAACGTTTCCACCTTGTTTCTACCTACGGAAGGTGAACACGCAGCAGACGCACCGGGGCGTTCTGAATTAGGGAAGAGTCTCTGTAACGGTTTGGTTTGAGGCTGTGAGGAGACGCAGTATTTTATCATCTCCTCGAACGAATTGGAACCATAACGCAGGCTTGAAGCGATGGTTTTGCAGATGTTGTCGGTAAAATAGTATCGATCGATCATTGGGATCAACAGAAAGAATCGTTTCTGTCTCGTATCGTTACCTGTTGTGTTTTTGCGTAGTCCACTGCATGCATGGAGACTGAAACGGTTCCTGCATGAAGGAACTGCAGTTATTATTTATACATCACATGATTTATAGCGTAATGACCAAAAATACGCGTTTTCATTGTTTTAATAATGCGCATTTTGTTATATTAATAAGCTGTGATCACACAATTTATTTAAAATATCTTTAGGCCAAACTACAACGAGTTTTTAGTATAGTTCTAGCAATTTCTAAACCAGAAAAAAAAAAATTGCCGCCGTATGGTTGAAAAAAGACGCATTTCAATCAAGAGAATTCGCCTCTATTCAGGGGGAGGAGCAGCCTCAGTTTTACTGGATCCATCCATCCATCCATCCATCCATCCATCCATCCATCCATCCATCTATTTATCCATCCATCCATCCATCCATCCATCCATCCATCTATTTATCCATCCATCCATCCATCCATCCATCCATCTATTTATCCATCCATCCATCCATCCATCCATCTATTTATCCATCCATCCATCCATCCATTCATCCATCCATCCATCTATCCATCCATCCATCTATTTATCCATCTATTTATTTATTTATTTATTTGTTTGTTTGTTTATTTGTTTGTTTATTTGTGGCTTTCACTTGCCTACCAGATGGATGTACACCGACCCTACAACTGCATGACTATGCGATAGCTAGTGGTTGTAACAGTGGGCAGTGGTGGCCTAGTGGTTAGGACGCTGCCTTTGAGACCTGAAGGTCGCAGGTTCGAGTCCCAGCCCGGGCACTACCGAGGTACCCTTGAAAAAGGTACCGTCCCGCTACACTGCTCCCCGGACGCTGTTGGTAGCTGCCTGCTGCCCCACGTGTGCACGTGTGATGGGTTAAACGCAGAGGTCGCATTTCGTTGCGCTGCTCGTGTGTGTTCACAATGACAAAGAGTCACTTTCACTTCACTTCACATTCCCAAAGCAGTTAGAACCAGGGCTGGACAGTGTGATGATATTTATTACCATAATTAGCGTAATAATATGGCACTACATGCTTCTTAAGCACTGACCAACTGCGTGTTTCAGTACAAATAGGGCATGATCCTGTTTTCAGCACAGTGCAGCGTGTGAACCACTGAGTTAGCCATCTATCCGTATACGGTTGTTAGTGTTTTTCACTGGCTCTTTTCTGCTTATTAGATTAAAAAATATGTATTGTGACGTACATGAAATGATTGCGTTTTTGCCATGTCGCTCAGCCCGAACAGAATGTGTGTGTGTTTGTGTTGGTAAGGACATATAGAGGTAAGATGGCCAGTGGTGGCCTGGTGGACCTTGGCCTTGTCACCGATTCTGTTGGCAACCACATTTACACAGACCTTGAGGGCACAGCCTGTGTGAGTGTCAGCCAAGTAGATGCCATGTCCTTATTTAGAGGGTTACCATAGCAATATGTGGAAGACATCAACAGATTCATCTACTGACAGTGTGTGTTTTAATGACATTGACATCACCTCTGCTATGGGTGGTGTAGTGGATAGGACCGTGCCCTTGTGAACAGAAGGTTTCAGGTTCAAGTCCCAAACCAGGTACCCAGGTGCTCCCCGGGCACTTATCACAGCTGCCCGCTGCTCCACGTCTGCACGTGCGATGAGTTAAATGCAGAGGTCACGTTTCGTTGTGGTGTTATATCACATTTACTGTAAATCTGTAACTTCTGTATAGCATATAGCTGTGAAAAAGCCCATAATCATTTATTTATAATAGTTTTCATGATCAAATGAAGCCCAAATGCAACAGTATCTATGTTTACAGAATAGACTGAGATCTGGTTAGGGATCTAGACCTAATTGATTTAAGGGGGACATAAGCGGTCGAGTTCCCTGTTCTTCAACCAGTTAGACTCAGCCTGTGTGCTCCCAGCACATAGCACCCATTACCGAGTATGGTCACAGGGTGCAGGATACGTCTGTGTTGGAAAGGATTTAAAAGCCTTGCACTCCATCAATCAGCAGCTTCCTGTCTGCTTGAAGTCGCCTCTTTATCTCTGCAAAGCTGCATTAATATATGAGGTACAGGGCCCCTCTGCACAAGCCTGTCTCTGACAGCGACCGCAATAGAGACCCGTGCCCTGGGTAAGCCTTAGGGAGCAAGGAGGTATCCATTCAGGCCCAGTGATAGCAGCCCTCCTCCCACTCGCACGGATTTAGCTCAGAGGGAAGTCCCACAGCGTAACGCAGCAGGATGCTTGGGCTGTTCTAAGAGCCCAGGGGGGCCTGAAAGAGTCTACACTACGATAGCTTCACAATCAAGAAGAGGAAGAATTTGTACAGCTGCATCCACAGCTGTATTTGGACGTTTTGACTGGTAGGGACTTTCTGGCTGAAACCAATAACCAGTCGTTTAATCTCTTCAGTCATTCTCCTGCTGATTGTTCTCTTTAGCCCATCATAGAGTGTATTAAGGCACTGACGATAAAGCAGAAATGGTAATTAGCTCCTTGCCACAACCAGTATTGATCATTTTGAATGATACAATTTGAAATTTTTTAATTGGAAAAAAAAATCCTGTGAATTCTGCCGCCAGCATTAGAAACAAATAGGCCCGTGTAGAGGGAAGGCAATGACCAAAACGCCTCCTGAATAGAATGGCAAAGCCAAAATGGCAACAAATATTCACCTTGATGAGTAAACAGCAAAGAACTGAATATTAAAAAATTCAATTTTCAAATTCTTCTTAAACACCATCTCTCCGGTAACTGTCCAGTTTGCCCGTTTAGTGTAAGTGGCTATATGTCATTATGAACATACTCGAGCAACACAACGAAATGACCTCTGCCTTTAACCCATCACACGTGGAGCAGTGGGCAGCTATCAACAGTGGCTGGGGAGCAGTGTAGTGGGATGGTACCTTGCTCAAGGGTATCACAGTGGTGCCCGGGCTGGGACTCGAACCCGTGACCTTCAGTTCACAAGGGCAAGGTCCTAACTACTAGGCCTCAATATGTCGGCCACTATTGTAGTGCATTGCTCGGTTTTAATGCAGGTCCCTTAACGCCGAAATTGGCAGCTCTTCCTCCGACAAAGACCTGTTGGGTCACTGTTTTGCGTAAAAGCTTCTGAATGGAATTGTTTCAACAGCTCATTCTTAAGAGCCTGATAAAGATGAAACGGCGCGTGCCTCTTCTTTGAGGCTCTCATGAAGACATTTCTCATCAGCGGAGAAGTTGTTTCCATATTAATCGCGACGTGAATCCAAGATCAAACACGGAGGCAGTTAGCTAAATGCCACGCCATTAATTCAATAACACATGCTCACGCCTGTGGTCCCTGCAGCTTATCCACTGTACACGGTGGTTTTCAAGGAACGGGATGAGTTCTACTCTGCTTCGGTGTAATTACATAATTCATGCGTGGAAAGAAGGCTCTGGAGATGTTCTAGACCGTTGAATAATCACGGCACCTTACGAGGCGCTTGAGCTACCCTGACTCTTCGGTGACACTGACGTTGATTGCGTCCACTGATCTAAGGGAGTAATCATGATCTCTCCCACTATGAGCTTCAGGAGGCCCACTGCTTTGCTAAACTACTTCCAGGCTTCAGGTTGTTTGACAAAAATTGCTACTGCCTGTGACTTACAGAGCTGCCAAGAATAACACAGGCCAACAGCTAGATGTACAAACCCCATTTCGGGAGAAGTTGGGGCATTTTTTCAACAGCAGTATAAACAAAAGTCCTCTGACAAAAGTACAAAGAGGTGACTGATGTTTCGGTTGGCCTACTTGATGCCTGCAAAAAACTCAAAACAGTCGAAACAGGGCAAAATAAAAGTGAAACATTTATAGAATATTGAGGTTGCGCCACTTTGAGTCTTTGCACAGTTTTGGGGATGAAAGATGGGTCATGGCTCGCCACTGTGCCAAACGTCATGGGAGATTTGTCAGGCAATTGAAAAAGAAACAAACTGAACTGTTATCAGTGGAAGGTGCAAAAGCCAACATTTGTTGTGGTATGGAGGTGTATCAGTGCCCACACTATAGGTGTATGAAACCATTGACACAGAGGTGAATACTGGGATTTTAGAGAGACACATGCTGCAATCAGAGTGACGTCTTTCACCAGAAAGTGCATTATTTCACCAAGACAGTGACAAGCCTGCACACACAGTAGCATGGTTTCTTAGAGACAGAATGCCTGTGTTCAGTTTAGATCTGTCTCCTGTTAAAAATGTTTGGCACGCCACGAAGAGGAGAATCAGACAACAGACACAACTGGCCACACTTTTGAGCAGCTGAAGTCTTGTATCAAGCAAGAATGGGAAACGATTCCACTTCTGAAAGAGGAACGGTTTGTTTCCTCAGTTCCCAAATGATAAAAGGTTTGTTTTAAAGGAAAGGTGAAGCAACACAGTGGAAAGCATAACTTTGTTCCGTTTTTGGGCACAACAATTCCATCTTTGTAGTTTTGTCAGGTAAATAAAGGTTAAAGAGAATCAACAAATCAAAGAAACTTATTTTTATTGCGTTTTACTATATAAAAATAAAACTTTTCTGGAAATGGTGGCTTGTACTTTTTAGCTAGTTATCCTCATAGAATCAGTCAGGTGGAGTCCATAATGAAGCGTAATGTCTTGATGTCTTGCCATAAGCCTCTCACGAAATTCAGAGCAGTTCACGCTGATGGTTGACGGCTGTTGATCATTAGGTGGAGTGTAGCTGTCAATTTGTCAAAGTGCCGCACTGCTGTTTCAGAACGTTCTCGTTGTCATCTGTCTCGGCCTGCTTTTTGCTCTGAGAACCGACCATAACGGTGAAGACTTCATAGGGTAAATAAAGCATTTCTGTCCTGCTAATATTTGACTTAACCGTATCTTACATGTGTGTGTGTGTGTGTGTGTGTGTGTGTGCAGAGGCTTTGGATTTTTTAGGGTTTTCATTGTTGAAAGTAGATAATACGGTATACTTGGAGTCACTGGTACATCATTTCATTTCGGCGCGCTAATGAAAAACGGGCCCGTTCATTGTACTTTTGGTTCACCCTCTTATTGGACAGCAGCCCTTCTGTGTGATACAGCCAAATTCAACCGAAAACTTTTCTCCTCGACTTTCCGCGAAGGCCCTTTTCTTTTGATACTAATTACAAATATGCTTATCACGCTGTCTCCCAATTCTGCCTCAAACTGATGGCCTGCAATTTCCCAGGTCCGGCTAATACATTTCTCAGCGTCCTATTGTGCAGAAATTGACGTGGAGTTAATGTAATGTAGAAATCCCTGCGACGCTTCTCTCCCCCTAAAATGAATGGGTTAGTGGAGTTGGTAATGACGTGTCAGTTGTTGATGACTGCTTTCTATTAACTCACGGGGGCTCGAGGCTGGTTAGGTGCTGCTGCAGCACTGCTGTCAGGCCCTGTTTGTCCTGCTGTCTTCCGCAGGAACAGCCCTGATGAGCTCCTCTACACACTTAAAGCCCTGTCGCTCGCTTCCCATTTAAGCGAGAATGGGAGGCATGGGAAATGGGCCACTGCCACTGAACTGGAACCCAAAACTAATTATTGGCTTAATCCGAACAGAGCACAGACGGGTTGGGAAGGGATTGGCGGGTCGAGAGAGAAGAATTTGTGTAAACATAACAGCTCGTCGTGTTGATAAAAAGCTCTTGTTGTCATGTTTGAGTGTGTCCTGCTGTGGCGTGACCAAGGGTTTTTGACCCATGACCGGAGTTAATTGGAATCCACCTCTGCTAGGGATGTCGGCCCCTGAGATAACAAGCAACTTTTATACATTTTTTTTAACCGCATGAACCGCGAGCCGTGTGAACTCGCGTGCTAGCCCTGATCGCACGAAGCGACTGCGACTGCGACTGGCCACAAATGAGCTCCGTGCAACAGCTATTGGCTCCGCTATGGTAGACCCTGCACTCATCTCTACAGAGGAGCGAGTGTTAATGAGCTAATGTTGTCTGTTCGCCGAACGTAGCAGTTGAAGGGCGGCCATTCTTTTACCTCCTGGACGTCCGTCACGTAAGTGCGGTTCTTGGTGAGGATCTGCTGCCATTTAGCGAGGACTATACGTTAAGATCGTGCATAAACGCTCCGTGATCAAGCGTCAGCCCCATTTCGTTTCCTAATTCCAGAGCAATCGGGGAGGCGGTGCGGAGACAATGCTGTTTGCGACCGTTTCTCTTTTGCGCGTCTTCGTCCTGCGATTAAAACGATCCCTCCGCTTCGCGGTCGAACGCGGCAGACGGACAGAATCCTCCGACGAGCCCCGTTTGCGTTCTCCTCTGGCGCGCGAGGAGCTATCAGTCCTGCGACGGAAACAGTCTAATCTAACGAAGACTCGTCTCAGGTTCGGTGTCCATATCATCACATTTGCTGGGGGAAAATCGAAAAGTCTCGATAGTGTAATTACTCATGTAATCGCACGTCTTCTGAGCCGCATCGAGCCATGGGGAATCCATAGCTCCATCGACGAGGGCTCGAATTCGCAGGAGCCGACCGAGGTGCTGGCAGGAAGAGCGTGGGGTTCCGTCAGAAAGTAGCGCTTATCGGCGTGCAGTCATCATATTTCAGCATCGGAGGCCGTCTCGGCGCTTCGGACGCCGAGGGAGAACACCTGATATCTCTATTGCTGTCAGTCAGGCGCTGCCGATAGCGCTCTTGAAAGCACTCTTCGTGGAGTGGCAGCCTCGGCCATCCGAAAGCCCCGTGAAAAACGCCTTTACATCAACATGTTCAGGATGCTGGCAACATGTAGCACGCTGCTGGCAACTGCAGCCTAGTCGTCGCTGCCTGTTTTATGTCCTCCTTTCAAGGTTATGCAGAAAAGGGTGATTGAAATCGGGGAGCTGGCTATTAATGAGGCGTTGGGTTGCTCCTTATCTGTTGAAGCCCTAGTCAAACATCTTCATTCTCAGGCTTCTAAAACCTCCCGTCTCCTGAGACACTGGAGGGGACTTAGCTGTTCTCACACAGAAGAGAAAGAGGCGATTGCTAATGCACGGGGCCGTTTACCAGATGCACAGTTTTGCATACATATATGTTTATAGCTGTTAATTCTTTTAACGGTGACTCGGCATTACTCTGCTTTCCTGTCTGGCTAATCATAGGGTGTCAAATTCCTCTTCCATCAGACATTACCAGGGATTTTTTTTATTTTTCGACGCTAACTGTGTGTCTAATGTAAACAATAATGTACATAATTGTCTTCCTAAGTACAAAGCTCAGTCAGTAAGTCAACATATTTGTGCCTTCATCTCCTGGCAGTGTTAAGAGTTGGTAAATACCTGCAATTATTTGCTCAGCTCAAACGCAAGCGACTGCATGATTGCACAACGAGAAGTGAGATTATCTCAGATATACCAATAATGAAATGAAATATTTCTGTTGTGGAGTTAATAATATACTGTGCCAATGTCTTAACCACCCAAGACAACAGTCCAACCCTTTATCTACACAAGCATGTTTTCTGCCTGTAAACAACACCAAGCAACATTCAACCAGGTCCCAAGCGCAATGTCCTAACCACTAGGCCACCACTGCCCAATACCCAATATCCGGACGTCCTGATGCCCTCAGCCATGGCATCTGCTTTAAAATAGTGAAAGACTGCTAAGCCAAACCAGGTAATGCGTTCGCGGGGAAGCTGGAGCCAATTCCAGCTGACTACTGGCCCAAGGCGGGGTTCAACCAGGACAGGAGGCCAACCCATCACAGGGCAACACATAGACAAACAGACACACACTCACACTCATACTTATGGGCAATTTAGAGTATCCAGTCAATTACAAGCCTTTGGACCCAGGTAATGCATAATATATATATATACGTTTAAGTGTAAGTTTATTGTCATATACGAATAACAATGGACGATCATTCCCAGCAATGGAATTCTTGGACTCGAAGTCTCCTTAAAAGTGTCCAGTAAAATAAATAACGTTAGTAAAGTAACACAAGTAGAATAAAATAGTAAAAATGATCAAAGGGAAATTTAAAGCACTGCCCAGATTTGTTCATTTTTAAATATGCCCTTAACCTCTGGGCAGTACCGAATATATAGCACACAGGAAAACGCTGGTCCCTGAGAGGAGAGGTTATGTCGCCGGGGGGAGAACGGTCAAGTGTGTGTTGTGAGTTTAACTAAAGGTGTATGTAATGATCTGGTGTTCGATGAGATGATGTCGGAGAACATCCTCCCTGTAACCCTCGCTGCCCTTTGTGATCAGTGCTGTGCCCCAGGCAGCATTGTCCTAAGACCAAGTAATTGGCCCTTTAGCTGGTAAGACCTTGTAGGTCATAAAATAAATTTCCCTCAGCTTCCCTGGACTGCACAGGGACCTATAGGCGGTGAGCCACTGACAGCTTTATTGAGTGTGTGTGTGTGTGTGTGTGTCTGTGTGTGTGTGACTATAAATTAAGAAATGGAGGCAAGAAACGTAATAAGTGAAGAAGACTGAATCTGGGAAGAAGCTGGATGTTCTAACTGTGACCCCAAGCATACAGCCATAATAATTTAGAACATATATCCTGACTTGACTTAACAGTTACATCTGACCATTAATATCTTATTGGTAATAATAATAAAACAGTAATAAATAATACAATTAATAGCATTTAGCCCATCCATGTAGGAGCAGTGAGCAGCTGACATGGGCAGTGCCTGGAAAGCAGTGCTTAGGGATGGTGCCTCGTGATCAGTGGTGGCCTAGGGGATTAAGATCCTTGTCCTTGTGAACAGAAGGCCACAGGATCAAGTCCACTGAGGTACCCTTGAGCAAGGCACCGTCCCGCTACGCTGCTCCCCAGGCGCTTCTCCTAGCTGCCCTCTGCACCGCCCACGCGATGGGATAAATGCAGAGGTCACATTTCGTCGTGATGCACTTTGTGTGATCGAGTCCCTTTCACTTGCACATTGTATCTCATCGGTACTTGTTTCAGTGTGGGATTTGAACCAGCGACCTTCAGATCACAAGGGCAACCATGTTTCCCTTTTCGCTTTATTCAAAGACAATGTGTACGTGTGAAGGCAGTGGAAGTATATGGGGGGAAAAAACGGGGAAAACGTGTCTGAATGCTTGTTTGCTCAACCTGTATGGTGTCTCGGAACAGCTGTACCTTGTTTTTGTCAAAAACCGGAGATTTTCTGCACAGTTAGACATTTACAGCAGGAGATCTGGCGATGTTTTTGTTTCAGAAGTGCCAACAGAACAGAAGTGTGATGGTTGTGACATCTGTCAAGTCAAGCATCAGCTTATAAATAAAGCAGAGGCCTCCTGCACGGGGTAGAAACCTTTACGGTCGTTCAGGTTTCCAGCCGATGGTCTGTTGTAACTTTCTGTACCACGAATGGGACCGGTGCGCTGAAGGGGGTGTGGGAACAAAGTGCTCAGACTAGAGTGTTGCTTTTTGAAAGCTCCTTCAGTCCTTCAATCCTCCAGCTGTTCTGAAAGAGATATTTCTGTTTACACAATGTCGAATGTATCACGGATGTGACAGCACCCCATGACTTGTCACGGAAAATCTGAAATACAGTGATATAACAAATGTTTCTGCTCATACTACTATGGGAACACAGTACATCACACGCTCACAGACGTACACTGGAACAATGGAACTGGAAAACCGTCACTAGTGTAACATCAATCACCTTAAATGTTTTTCCAATCAGTCGGTTTTTGTGCCAGTGGGGGGTGGGGTTTGGGGGGGTTAGAGGTCACGCTAGCTGCGGTAGAGTTTGTTTTTTCCCCTGATTCCTTCGCTTCCCATTTATTCTGGATCAGACCGAGTTCAAACAGGCCTTGTAAGCCCCGAGTCCCAACACTCACTTTTTCTTTTTTCAGTTTTGATTTAGCCCGCAAAACTTCCATCGCTCTGACTCATCAGGTTTAGCTGTTTCATCAATCTTGGCAGGAAATATGACTGGTTCAGGGATTGTTCCCTAAAGCAAGCCGGCGTCAAGCAGCCTGGGTAGTGACAGATTTTCTTTTGCCACCGAGAGCGCTGCAAACTCATGATGGCGCCCTGTTATTGAGGAAAAAAAAAATAGACGCTGGTTATTTACATAGCGCAGAAGCCCTTAGTCATCACTTTCTTGAGGGTTTTTTTTGTTTTTTTTCCTTCTGCTTTTTCTTCTAGAAGCAAATGTCAATCTCCTTTAGGTATTATTCAATTAATTCATTCCAAACCGTCATTAATATTTTATCAGCCTGTTTGAATTGGACCCTTGTTTCGGTACTTCAGGAACCGTTATATACATGCTAATCTTAAATTTCCCCCGAGAAGGAAAAAACCTCTGTTTGCCCAATTTTGGATTTCAACAGAATCAGCATTTTTGTGACATCGCGTATATAGATTGATATTGATGCCGTAGTTGCTGTTTGCCTTTGTGCTTCTGGACTTTTTGCATTCAGTTTGGTCTGAATGAGCAGAAGGGCATTGATCTTCCTGGTGACTGGCTTGGTCCACCTGAGAGATGTGACCAAGCAGCGTATTGAAAACAGATGTCTTGAAGGTCTCACAAATCACTGTTTGTTGGTAAGTCTACCACTGACTAAATATTTCAAGAACTGTTTAAATAATAATAATAATAATAATAATAATATAATGGTATAATGGTTTAAAATGTATCTGACAGTTTTGGCCTAATAAAAAGATAGATGCCTGAAACTCCAAGGCAGTCAGTGTTATTAGATTGAACAACCATAAAATGCACTTTTATACTCAGTCACGATCCCCTCACCTTTAACCACTTTACCTGGTTATTGTGGAATGTTCAAAATCTTGAATATTCAGTGAACTTTTGAACTCTTAATTTGCCCCGTGTCAACTTCTTTTGAGCCTGTTGCAGGCATTAAATTCAAAATGTGTTTAAATTAAAAAAAAAATTTAAAACAATCCAAATGGGCAGCAAATGTTAAATCATTCCTTTGTACTTTTGTCAGTTAAGTAAAGAGTTCAAGAGAATTTGCAAACTGCACATTTTTGAAAAATCTAAATACATTTAAAAAAAAAATGAACTTTACGGAAATGGGGTTTGTAATTAAGATTAATAGTATGCTTGGGAAACCTGACATTTGTTAGTTGAGAGAACAGAGGAGCAGACTGTACTCGTCAAATACGAAGACATCCATCAATTTCAGATCTATGACCATGGAGTTAAGATCAAGAAATTACACTCAATTAATCTTCTCCGTGTTTTTCTCGGCTGCTTTTTTTATGTTCCAGCTAATCAAACTCCTGCATACAAGTTTGATCTTTAAGGCTTCCAGTTGTATTTATGACTCATTTGGCCGCTATCCCTCTCAGCTTCTTGTCTAATTATGTTTCATTTTTTTAATAAACAGAAAGGCACAGTAGTGATTGCAGAGCAATTGGAGAAGCACCCATAATTAATACATTTCCTGAAGGGAGAACTTTGTTAGAGCGACTCGCTCAATCTGCTGTTACACTTCAAATATACACAAAGGGATCATACTAACTGCAGTATTGCAGAATTAATATGAATAATTACTCGTATTTAACTTATTTAGCAGGCCTCCTACTAGTTATTCGTGGGATGGCACTCGGATCATTCGTTATGTTCTTTTCCTAACCCCCATCTGGATTTTTTTTGTTTAAGTTCAGTTCAAGGCAAGACAAGGCGAGATACGTTTATTTATATAGCACATTATCATACACAGAGGTCACTCAATGTGCTTTACAGAGATGAGCATTAAAATGAAAGTCTTGAAAAGGCAGAAAAGCATGAAAAGTACATGATGAAAGTAAAAATTTCAAAACAATAAAATTAAGCAATAAAGTGCATGATAAAAGTAAAATATAAAACGAATAAAAGATAAATAGATAAAATAGAATTATAATTAAAGGATTTGGCATATAAGGCAGTTTTTAGTTTCTTTTTGAATCTGGCAACAGTTGGAGTAGATCTGATCTCCATGGGCAGCTGGTTCCAGCAGTGGGCAGCATAATGACTAAACGCCATTTCACCCTGTTTTCTTGCAGCCCTCCACACCGCTAGCTGAGCATCTACTGCTAATGTAAGAGATCTTCCAGGCTGGTATTTATCAAACATTTCCAACAGATATGAGTAAGACTTGAAACTCAATTCTGGAGCTGATTGGAAGCCAGTGTAAGGACTTGAGGACTGGAAAGTGAAAGTGACTATTTGTCATTGTGAACACACTCAAGCACCACAACCAAATGTGACCTCTGTATTTTACCCATCACACGTGCACACGTGGAGCAGCGGGCAGCTATCAACAGCGCCCGGGGAGCAGTGTAGCGGGACGGTACCTTGCTCAAGGGTACCTCAGTAGTGCCCGGGCTGGGACTCGAACCTGCGACCTTCTGGTCTCAAAGGCCTCCACTGCCCATTGCTTTTAGTACCAATTCTTGCAGCGGCATTTCGGATAAGCTGGCCTTTTTAGGAAGGCCAATAAGAAGGGCATTGCAATAATCGACCCTGCATGAGACAAAAGCATGAAAAAGTTTCTCCAGTTCAGCCATTACATTACGTGTCCTATTGACACATGTACATTTTGTATGACGAAAAAGGTACAATGTCGCTTTGAGGGCCATATTCAGAGCAAAAGTTGAAACAATTCAAACAGGTCACAATTGAAAAGTAAAAAAATGATCAAAATGTATTTTGCAAAAATGCTACCAAAAATAGAGCTAATCCTAGAACATATGGAGACATAAGGGAACCTGATGCCAGCATTAGCTTTGTTAAAAGAATTTTTAGCCTCTACTGTAGCGTGATTTCTCACATTTTCCACATTATCTAACAAAGGGTGTCCAGAGGTGGAGCAGGGAATCACCCATTCGGAACAGGGGCTGGTTATGCAGGTATGACATGAAATATCAGGAGAAGACCACACAGTGTGATGGATGCACTCTGGTGCTCTGGCTGACTCAGCACATTTTCAGTCGATTAGCTAAAGTTATGTGCTATTTACACGCCATGAGCTGTGCATGAAATGCTGATGTGAAGTATGAAGACGAGCTTTTCGTGATGGACTTTGTGAGGTGACAAGCAAAAAGCGATAAATAAATAGTTTGACTGAGATGACGCCATGCTGAGGTGACGGCATGCTGAGTAATGGCGACCGACGCTTATACAGTGGTGCAAGAACATTTGTGAGCAATTTTCTATATTCCTGCATAATTATGACCTAAAACAATCAGATTTTGGCAGACGTCCTAAAACGTTGCAAAAATATTGTACTTGGCCATTTCATTATTTATTATTTGCCCTATACATCCTCACCACCACCCTTCACCTGTCGCTTACCTACAGTGTCTACATCGGTATTCAGCATTCAACACCTTAATGCCTAAGCACCTGAGAGCGAAGCTGAAAAGGCTGGGCCTGAAAACATGCAGATTCTCCAGAGCATCGAGTTCCTGCACATGGTGGAGAACCTCATGTGGACCCTTAAGACCTGCTTTTCCCTTCCTTCAGAGACTGAGGAGGCCTTCACTACATTCTAGCAGCTGCATCTTGGCCTGGTAGGGGAACTCCAGTGTTCCTGACCCTATAGGGGGTAGTGAGAATAGCCGCAAAGGTCATCGGGGTCTGTCGTCCACTCCTCGCATCTGCAAAGCCACCAACATTGTGGTTGACTTCGCTCACCCCTTTTTTACACTCTGCCTCTGGCAAAGAGTTCCATAGCATGTAGGCCTTCGCTGCCAGGATGGGAAACAGTGTCTTCCCTCAAGCCACAGACTTTTAAGCCGGTTTCACACTCTCAAACTCAATCCCACATACACACTTAACCGTTACCCTGTAAACAAGGAATTACACCCATACTGCCACACCCCCACCCCCCAAAAATGTAGCTACACCACCCCCGTGTGTATATACTGTACATATTGTTTTTTTTTATTACTGTTTAGACTTGTTTTATCAATATTGTTTCTGCTACTTTCCAGAAATGCTGCATCAGAAGTGAAAGTGACTTGACATTGTGAACACAGTCACACACACAGAGTGCACCACAACGGAATGTGACCGCTTTTAATCCGTCACACGTGCACATGTGGGGCAGCGGGCAGCTATGAGAAGTGCCCAGGGAGCAGTGTAGCAGGACGGTACGTTTGCTCAAGGTTAATTCAGTGCAGTGGTGGCCTAGTGGTTAGGACATTGCGCTAGGGACCTGAAGGTTGCTGGTTCAAGTCCCGGCATGGGCACTACTGAGGTGCCCTTGAGCAAGGTACCGTCCCGCTACACTGCTCCCCGGGCGCTGTTGGTAGCTGCCCGCTGCACCACGTGTGCACGTGTGATGAGATAAATCCAGAGGTCACATTTCGTTGTGGTGTTTGAGTGTGTTCACAATGACAAAGGGTCACTTTCACCCATATGGACGAAATGACCAAAGACCTCCTTGACTTGAAACGATTTGTTCTTCATCTCTCACGTTCTTACATCCCTGTGGGAAAACTCCGACCCAGACCTCTGGTTTCTCCGGCGAATGCTTATTCCTTTAGATGAGCTTAAACGTCCTGCGTTCCTCCATCAGATTAGCTAGAACGCTAATGATAGATAGATAGATAGATAGATAGATAGATAGATAGATAGATAGATAGACAGACAGACAGACAGACAGACAGACAGACAAATACTTTATTGATCCCGAGGGAAATTTTTTAACGTCAGACCTCACTTCTGTCTGAGCCGCACACGAATATAAGTCAGATGTTTTAACGGCTTGATCTTAGTCATTGACACCTTCTCACAGAAAGGCACCAATTGGCAGGAGCCAGTTTTGCCAAGGGGCTGTTTACGTTGTGGTGCATGTCTGCCTGCTCAGTCTCACACGTGAAGCTAAAGAACAAGGCGTCGATTACGACAGCCACCGCCATGTGACTCTCCTTTCCCAGAATGCACTGTTTTAGCTGGACTGCACTAATACATTTTTTTGTTTGTTTTCTTTTTACCGTTTAAGAGAGAGAGCGAGAGTGAAATTAGTCTTTTTATATCTTGTTCCTTCTACAGAGGGTCTGCGTAATATAACCATGGACTCCAGCCCCTTGGGAATGCCAGTGTCGGACCCAAACGCCTGGACTACTGCCATGAATAACCTGGGAATGGCACCCGTGGGCATGACCGGCCAGCCTCTCATATCAGGTAAACCTGGTATCAAGAGAAATGTCTCTTAACATGTGATACTTTCTACCTTCTACGTGCCCTAAGCATTGATAAGCTATAACTTATGTATGAACGGAGCCTATAAACTACAGTACACGTCCTCAGAGAAGCATTCGATTGCTTCCAACAGTCCGCCGAGCAATTTTTGCGATCGTTGCAGAGACACGGGGGTTGGTGGCCCGTTGCAGACACTGCACTAGATACACTAGGTATTCTAAATAAACGAAAAGCACATTGAACGTTTTAGATACAGAGCCTTAATAATCCAACCGAGATGTTTTTAAACGCCTTGTAATGTGGTTAGTGATCTTTTGTTCTCGCTGCTCTTAAAAAAAATCAGCTGGTGTTGGTGGTTAACTGTATGCGAATACGCCGCTGACGAACGCAACAGCGCTTTTCTCAAGATTTAAGGCCACCGAGGGGGTGATTCAGCTGCAGGAAGCAGTTGAGAACCATGTTGTGTCCATTATCCACGTGAGAACTTCAAGCCTCCTCTCACACCGCGGCCAGTGTGGCCAATTAGTCTCCAGGGCTTTTTTTTTTTTTTTTTTTTTTCTCTCCCAGGTTTGTTCGTAGGAAAATGTGAACGCGTTGCTCGTGTGCGCCATGCTCAGAGGAGAGGCCACTGCCAGCTGGAGAGGCAGGCGGAACATCTCCGCTGGTGTGAGTCACGGCAGGGGGAGCATGGTCTTAAACCTACACACCTGCCAGACTCGGAGCCAGCAATCCTCCTCCTGAACCCACCTTCCTATATAATCCTCAGTCGAGTGCAGCGAGCCGTGCCGAGTCTGTGCGCCGAGCGTCCGTTTTGATTGTGCCGGGATTGCACGAAAGGAGGGCGAAACAGCAACGCGAGGGATCTGACAGCGGTGTCGTAATTTGGGCCTCGAATAAGGAAATAGTGCAATCGACGAGCCAGGGGCGCATCTTGTTTGTGCTTTTCTGGTGCCATTAAAACCACGGCGCGTTCAAATATCAGCCGAGTATTAACCACGCGCGCTCGCTGCCGCAGTGGCCTCTCGGAGGATTACTGCACGCGTGTGTCTTTGCTCCCCACAGGCGTGTGTCTTTCTTCCTCCTTATTAGAACCGCTGCTCGCTGCACTTTATAATTCGCCTGTTTCATCTTATTTAAATTCATCTTATCAACAGAGCGGCGGAAATGTGCGCTCCAGTATGAGTGCATATTTCAAGTAAAGTGGACTTTGGGGATATTCGAGCCACCCACGCTACGTTTTTCTCCCCCCATTGAATTTCACTGACACTATTTACCGCGCCTCAGACTCCGAGATCACTGCTCAAGAGCAAATGATATACTTTACCAAGCAGGTTATGGACTGGCATTAGAATACTGATGGCTGTTTGATGCCCAGACTGGTGAGCCTTGATCTGGGAGCCACGCAGCAGGATGCTAAAGCGGCTCTGCGGAGCTCGTTGCGCCGCCGTGGTAGATCTTCGCTTCCGGTCCGTTTCTGTGTGGGAAATGCTGGGCGCCCTCCGCTTCGGCTGATTTTCCACTTGGCCAGTGGAACGCAGAGGAAAATCCGATTTTCCCACTGCGTCACATTAGCTTCATATTCGCTCTTTCACACCCCCTTTCGTCGAAACGTTCTGCATTCTTGAGGCGGTCAGGTGTAGGGGCGGGCATTTTCACAGTGACTGAGGCTTTGTGGGTCTTCCCCTCCCTGCTCTGTCCTACCTTTGGGACGAGTTGGAGTGTTGGGTGACGTGTTTTTAGAAGAATAGAGGCTGTTTGTCTTAGATTTTGAATAAAACAACATTGGATAAGATAGTATCAGTGGTGGCCTAGTGGTTAGGACACTGCCTTTGAGACCTGAAGGTCTCAGGTTCGAGTCCCGGCCCGGGCACTA
>JBBPDA010000126.1:2961654-2976800 GCA_037974385.1 Arnoldichthys spilopterus | reverse complement strand
GTGCCTGGGCTGGGACTCGAACCTGCGACCTTCAGGTCTCAAAGGCAGCGTCCTAACCACTAGGCCACCACTGCCCACAGTGAAAGTGACCAAAAGACACAGTTTACGTGTGGATGGAAGGCCAGAACGCACAGAAACGGCTGTTTCATAAAATACCCGGCTACATGTGGACAGGGCCTTCTCTCTGAACCTTTCTTAGTCCTGCCACCTTTTCCGACCTCTTATCTCCCACTTGGGTCATTTGAATTGTCCTAGAAACGAACATCTGCCACTTTGCTTTGAGTAGAACTCTGGAGGAACGATGCGCACCAGCATTTCATACAAAGGTTTCTCTTGGTTTTCTTTTCTTTCCAACATCTCTCAGTATTTTATTGTTTATGGGCTGCTAAATGAAAAGTCCCGCTTCGCAGCAGTGTCGCGTCCGGGTTATTTGAGCGCTGACAGTATATTGACAGGAACCGTTTAAGATGGTTATGATCAGCAAGAGGCCGGCGTTATTTCCTGAAACTAGTTCCAAAAGCAAAAAAAAATGGATTCGCTTATTGGTCCGGTGTGAGGCAGGCAGCTATTTACCCAGCATGCCTGTAAAAATAAATCATTCTATTAATATTGAGTGCAGCCTCAGGAATTTATCTTTATGACACATTGATTCAATTTGGGAGGTGTTGATGGATTATTAATGCAAATCATCAGGCAGAGCTTTGTGGCTCTCGGTGGTCAGGACAGACGTAGATAAATCAAGATGCTCCCACAGTGCAGGCTCGGTCAACTCGTTTGATCGACACCTCGCTCCGCCGTTAAGTCTGACCACTCTGGTCCAGGTGGGACTGTTCGCTCGCACTTGTGCACTGGCATCGGTGTGAATGATTCAGTTGATTCAGTCTTAATGCAGAGCTAAGGTTTTCCATGCTAGTGATGCACCAAAAAGGAGAATTCAGGCCACAATGGGTCATGAACTGCAACACATTCTTAGAGGTAGTTCATCTAAGCCTTTGGGTATTATTGTTTTTTAGTTACACGTTGGCCTTCAACTCCAATATCTTTTGGGGTTTTTTTGTGCATTTTGGCTCTGATGTTCATTGTAAAAATGTGCTGCAGATGACATCAGGGCGTTCCTTTCTGCCTCTGTGGTTTTGCTGTGTTCTGTGATGTATCAAACATCGCTTGGGTAAAAACCCCCTATAGAAAGCATGAAATGGTTTCACACGGTTGACATTTTCACTGACGCTGCTGCTCAAACTGCTGAAAAAAATCACAGAACAGAGCCGTGAAGGCAGAAAAGATGTTAAGTTGCATCTCAGTCACATGGCGCTACTATTAGGAGTTGGTCAATCCGGCGAAGGCCTGAGGTTCTTACTTTTTTAAAAGTTCAAGATCCTTGACACCTCACCATCTGTAGGCAGCAAGATCATTAAGCCTGGACCAAGTTTTAGAAGAACATTCTGTTCCATTTTGCTCCTATCTTAACTTACGCATGACCATATGTCATCTCCTATCAAGGACACTCCGTGGTCACACTGTAAAGACCAGACTTTTCGGCGATATTGCCCCCGTGACACTCACAGCTGGTTGAAACTGGTTTGATTTGTGCCCATCATTCAGTGTGCCCAGAGACCTTCGATGCAAATTGAAGCTCTGTGCTCCTGATTCCTTGAAGAAACGTCGACACTCACTAACATCACAGTAAATGCTAAACACTTTACTGCTCCAGCAAACGTCGTTTACGGGAAATACGTTAATAACTACGTAAAAATGTTCATTCGTAAGCCCCAAAGCAGATGTAGTGCTACGTCCACTGCGTCACAGCAGAGATGCTGTAATAGAGGAGGAGCCAGTTCACTGGTTCTGTATTACTGGGCCACATAGTGAAGACCCTCTGGTTATGAACAGTAGGAATCACAGACTGCAAGTGATTCTGGGTAGGTAGTGTTTTTTTTTTTTAAATGAATGGCAGTCATCTGAATCATGATGATCAGTGGTCTGTAATATGTCAAACCCACCCATACATTCCAGTTTATCACAAGCCTGGGCAGGGCGAAGCCAGAGGAAACCCTGGTGAAGGCCCACAGGGGTCCTGACCTGCAAATCGTTTTTCCGACCTGGGTATAGGGGTGAAAGATTTTACAGTGACGCAGTGGGCCCATAACTTAGAGGTTGATGGGTCAAAACCATCCTCTGCTGCACGTAATTTATGTGGGCAGTGGTGGCCTAGTGGTCAGGACCTTGCCCTTGTGAACAGAAGGTCGCCGGTTCAAGTACAAACACAGGTACCACTGAGGTTCCCTTGAGCAAGGTACCGTCCCGCTACACTGCTCCTCGGGTGAATCTCATAGCTGCCCGCTGCTCCACGTGTGCATGGGTGATGGGCTAAATCGGTCGGGACTTGAACCTGCAACCTTCTGTTTATAAGGGCAAGGTCCTAACCACTAGGTCATGCTCAGTTCCCTTGGTGTCTGTGTGTGTACCCTTGTTCTTGCGTATGCATGAGAGAGTGTAGTGTGTGTGTGTGTGTGTGTGTGTGTGTGTGTGTGTGTGTGTGTGTGTGTGTGTGTGTGGGGGGTGACGAGAGGATTAGGGCAACAAGGACAAAGGGATTCTCATTGTGTCATTCACAACTGCAATCAATATCTCTGTTGTCTCTCTGCATCACCTTATCTGCCTGCACGGCCCGAGCCGGAATTATGTAAAACAGGCCGCGGGGCTCCTGACGCCCAGCAGGAAGACGCGCAACAACCCGCCGCTCACAACAGAGAAGCGCCTTCTTTCGTAACTGCCGGTTTAAATAGAGACAGCAAGCGACGACACCAAAGCCCTGAGCAGAATCGTAATGCCCTTCATTACAATGAGATTCTCCTCTCACTTCACTCCCACCCACAAGCTCTGGGCCAAGGCTTTGTAGTGGCCTTAGGGAGCAGCTTGACTAGCATTAAAAACCTGAGCCGCCTTCAATTGCAATGCACCTGCAAGGGCTGCTGGATGAGCAATAGCCAACGTCCCAAGCTGGGAAGTACGCAGGACCTCATTTAGAGGGTTTTTAACACTGTAGCGGCGAGCCGTTCTGGCACAGAGCATTTGTGAGCTCTACTCAACAGGAGAGCGGCACATGCAATTGTTTTCCCCTGTAAGACGGCTAGCAAAGTCAACAGCCTAATGCTAATGCAGTTTAGCTAACGCTAGCCATGATAGTTCTCGTTTAATGCTAAGGAGTATTTCTTTTGTATGCATTCTTGTCTCAAGGCTTTTTGACATATTTAAACGATAAGATTTATGATTTTGAACAAATTGATGCTCTCTAAAGTCCTGAAAAATTCAGTTCACCGCTGTAGGCTGTAATCCTGCTACAGCATCGGAAGCAGCCAAACACCGCAACTGCTCTCCGCGGAACACACAGAAACTATAGCAGCCGGTTAAAGCGTGTTGTAGTGTGAAATCCATATTAGCGTATCTGGTAGTTTAATTGAGGCCTAATTGTTTTAGAGCTACATTAATGCGAGCACTTTCTCCCTGCTTGAATGGTAAATGCATTATGAGGTGTGGACTGTTGCTCTTCGTGAACTGCGATTCATAGCTGCTTTCCCACACACTCCAGGCGTTAAGCACAGACTGTATTTATCCATTGGTGCCCTAATTGGTACCAGAGTTTGGCTAATGGTGCCCAAAACACATCTTGGAAATCCTCCTTCCTTCTGTAATGTTTTCTTTCCTCTAAGCCCTCCTGTTTGCTCGCGCGTCCCTGTAGTTTGTCTTGGCCCAATAAACATGTCCCGCTAATGCGCTCCGACACTGTTGGGTCTAAGATGAGACGCGTTCCTCCCTGTTACCAAGCTCCACACCCTCCCCACCATCTGTCTATGTCTCTCTCTCTCTCTCTCACTCTCTCACTCTCTCCCATTCTCTCTTCCTTTCTTTCTTTCATTCTTTTTCTTTCTTTTTTTCTTTCGTTTTCTCTCTTTTATTTCTGACCATTTCTTTTCTTGAATTCTCTGTCTTTCTTCATTTCTCTCTCTGGCAATTGTCTCATTCTATCAGTCTCTTTTTTCTCCTCTTCCTTTTTTTTTTTTTTTATCTCTTTGTTATCTCTTTCCATTTTCTAAGTTTTTTTTATTTCTCTCTCTCTCTCTCTCTCTCTCCCATTCTCCTTTTCTTTCTTTCTTTCTTTCTTTCACTCTTTTTCTTTTTTTTGTGTTTTCGCATTAATTTCTGTCCATTTCTTTTCTTGAGTTCTCTGTCTCTCTTCGTTTCTCTCTCTGGCGACTCTCATTCTCTCTTTCTCTTTTTTTCTCTCCTTTGCCTTTTTCTTACTTTTCTTTTCTTTTTTTATCTCTTTATTTTTATCTCTCTCTATTTTCTTTTTTTATTTCTTTCTCTCACTGTCTCTCTCTTTCTCTCTCTCTCTCTCTCTCTCTCTCTCTCACCCTCCGTTTGCACTTACATCTTTCAGACGACTCCAAGTTCCCAGAGGCGGTCCGTGTCCTGCTCACCTGGGTGGAACGAGGGGAGGTGAACCGCCGAAACGCCAACAACTTCTACTCCATGATCCAGTCCTCAAACAGCCACATCCGCAGGTTAATGAACGAGAAGGCGGCACACGAGAAAGAGATGGAGGAGGCCAAAGAGAAGTTCAAGAACTCCCTGGCTGGGATCCTAGTGCAATGTGAGTGGTGTCTGCCCAGTTTAATCGTACATATGATTTTTGCACTCAGCAACTGGATGCATTAACTGTAACTCATGTGAGCTCACTACACTTCCACACACTGTAAGGGTTGCACATTATGGGCAAAAAGATACATTGCAATTATGTTGCGGCGTATTGCAGCTGTGATTGGCTTTGCAGTACGTTAAAAATGCTTTGATCTGGCTAACAGTTGCAATTTTGATACGTCCCAAGTGGTCAAAAAACATTTTGTGGGTGGTCTGAATGGTCATCACAGCATAAAATCTTTTTTGACTCATTGGAAGTATTTGGACCATTTGCATATTGGACCCTTCATCTATATTGCGATGATGGGTAAACGATGCATCATGCAGCCATAACATAATGAATAATTTAGCCTGGCCTTTAGACATGATTGATCTAATGCCACGAGCAAAGAGACGGAGTATTCACACACACACACACACACACACAAACAAACAAGTAAACACACTGTGGAAGTCCATTTTTTCCTCATTGTCTGGGGAAATGTAAGTATTCACTGCAGCATAAAGTGATATTTAAAGAGTCAGACGAAGGCGAACATTTGATTGTGATTTGTTTTGAGTCCTTTATTCTCTGGGGTTTCACACTAAACACATTTTTTCAATACGATTGTGAGCCTTATATACTCTGGATACACACAATAAATAAAACACAATACATATTAAACTGTTCCAATATGCTGAACTGAATAAGGTTGCGCTCGTGGTGCTCAACCATAACCAAACATATGACATAGTACGAATACCCTGCAAGCAGCTTTCCCCCCAGCAGGGAAAGCCTTGTCGGTGATGTAACATGCTTGGCTTTCTAACACGATGCCCTCGTGCTCTTCTTGCCGTTTTCCTTCCGCAAGCAAGTTTCTAACATCGCATACATCTGGACTGGGGTCAAGCCATCGCCTTTCTTTTCCCATAAAATTCCAATTGGACGTTTAAAATGGAACTGAGTTTATTGAAATGGGCGGAGACAAAGCAGCGGGCCGAAACCTTTTTTTAATCCACCCGATCCATCGAACTCACTGATCTGATGAAACTGAGCCGCTATTCCCGGGTTGGATTTGAAACGGATCCCCAGTCCTGGTACATGCACACTGTGGCGATGTCGATGATCATTAGGATGATGTAACACATGCTGTGATGCGAGTGCAGTGAGGAGGTAAGTGCTCCAGAGGCCTGTCCCCAGTCTTGAGCTGAATGCAGACGCAGGTAGGGTGTTCAGACTGCATCGGCACACAGCAGCTGCATAGGCCCCAACACTGACCCCTAGCAGGCACGAGCAGCCCGATTCAGCACTTAGCCAAAGCCTTCAGTCCGCGAGCAGTCGGCGGCACCAGTATGCAATAGCCTCTGGACAGCACTCCTGTCGAGGATGGGGTGACCATCCATAGAGTTAAAGTAAGTAACCCTGTGAGTGGCACAGGCTTCGTTCAGTTACGATGGTGTGATCAATTTAACACACTTCTGGGGGGAAACGAGGGGATTTAAGACCACCCTGGCAACTTCTGTATGTTACTTTCAAGCAATTGCACACACACACACACAAAACATGCCACTTTCTCCTCTTTGCACTCTGCCTCTCTCTCTCCAGCCTCTCAGTGCTATCTGCTCAATACCGTGATTGATTAGGTGTAAGCTGATCTTTAAGGAGTAATGGACATGGTCAGAGGTACTCGGTCTTGCACATGAGCAGCTGTGCTGAACACTGCCTGAGTGCTGATTGGTTTACACATCTCCTTCACTGGCTTTGACCTTGAACTGCACTGTAACATGACCTCCGATCGCACTATAGTGTAGGGGTAAGTAGGGCAAGGCGCGGCGAAGCGAGGCACGTTTAGTTATATAACACATTATCATACACAGAGTTCCCGCTCGTTTCCCCAACGAGGCTTGTTATCTATCTTTCTTCCTTTTGTGGGACGCCCATATCTTTCACACGCAGTCGTCACCGTCCTGCCGTCCCGCTCCCCAAACCTCAGTTGAAGGGTAGAGCAGGACTTAGCATAGCCCCTCTGTTTAAGCAGGAACTAATGGGCCCCACCCTCAAATAGTGTGTCCTGTATACACTCCGTTACTGTGTCTTTTTTTTTACCATGAATGACGTGGCCAAAGAAGTGAACTGCAAGGAGTGTCATCCCTGGTTGAAATTTGCTGAAAATACGTGACTATTTGTCATTGTGAACACACTCAAGCACCACAGCCAAATGCGACCTCTGCATTTAACCCATCACACCTGCACACGTGAAGCAGCGGTAGCTTATCAATGAATTGTACCTTGCTCAAGGGAACCTCAGTGGTACCCGGGTCAGGAACCCGCAACCATGTCCTAACCACTAGACCACCACTGTGGTAGGATGACAGCTGTTGATGGGTTTAGCTTTACAGATTGAACAGACATTCAACAATGTTTCATTTTTTAATCAATAACCCCATAGTTTTTCATAGGCCTCTATCAAATGGTCAAGACTTGTCATAAAACTCTGAATACATGAAGAATTATCTAAAACTCCAATAAAATGATTGGATTCTGTTCAAACTTCTCAGAGACCTCTTCAAATGTGTCTTAGTGCAACAGAACCACCTTCACGTAGCAACTTCTGATGAGGGAGCTCAGTGTAAGGCCCTGTCCACACGGACCTCTGAATTAAGCGCTTATCTGGCGTTTGTGGCGTCAGGTGAGCGCAGATCAAATGCCGAACGTTGTTCTGCGCTTTGGAACGGAACAGACCATCCACACGGGCTTTCGGGACTCGGGTTCGGTCGGCTGCGCGTTCGGATGGTGTCAAAAAAACGTTGCATGCTTTTTCTTGCCGTCAATTTCTGCCGAAATCCCGATAAGCGCAAAGAAAACATCTTCATGGCTTTTACATGCCGTTAGTTTTGCTCTGGAGCACTATAGCCATCCCATGATCCTTCAGTCAGAGTGTGATCCCAATAGCGGCGACGATATTTTCGCAGTATCAGAAGGATTTTTAACACAACGACGTCAAGGTTTAGGTCTAAATAAAGCCACTGATCCATATTTCACTAATACAGTGCAGGATAAAGCTCAAACCCTACAGATTAAAAAACACTGATTACTGCCCCCACAGGTGAAACACAGTATTACAGTCTGGGCTGCAGGTTGGTGTTCAACAGAGGCTAACGAACGCGAATGTAGTGTCATATTCAAGTTAATCAACAATGCTACAAAAACACAGCTAAAACGCCTATGTCGCTCAGAGCGCGTTCACAGATTTGAACGCCCGTGTGGACTAGGCCTAAAGATCTACTCATTAAAGACCAGAAATGGTTTTTCACCATAACTGGCTTAAACCAAGTGGCAGTGATGAGCTGAGGTTGAGTTAAGCTCAGTGAATGTTTCCGTAAAATATAGGGACCCAAAATGTGCTCGACCCAATAATTGACCAGAACACAAAGGGTAACATAAAGGGTTAAACCAAATGCACTGTTGGCATAATGCATGAAAGACCAATGAGAGGTGACGTGAATGAAGAATCAGGCTGAACAAACAAAAAAATACACAAATTTCTTAAAGATCTCAGGTTCTGGTGGTTAGGACCTTGCCCTTGTAAAACCGAAGGTCGCAGGTTCGAGTCCCGGCCCTGGCACCACAGCAAGGTACTGTCCTGCTACACTGCTCCCCGGCCTCCGTGTGATGGCTTAAAACCATTTCACATTTGGTTGTGGTGTTTGAGTGTGTTCACAATGACAAATAGCCACTTTCACTTCATATTCTGGGCAAGAATAAAATTCTGGAATGACTGAAGGACGACTGCAGACTCGTTATGTGTGGAGTGTCTCACATTTTCAGCATCTGGTTTGAAAAGGTCCCAAAACAAACACACCAAAACAAATGAAACGCAAGTTCGATCGGCTCAAATGATTCTCCCGTACTCGAAAAAAGGACAACAGAAAGCATAAAATGCGATGCAAGCGTTGTGAAGCTGTCTGGAAAATATTGTGGAGGTTACATCGCCCACCTCTAGTGGCCCACCTCTCCTGACAAATCTGGGGAAACTCATTCACCCTCCTGCGGCACTGCGAGACACGCCAGTCGCTTTTTATTCATGAATGTGTCATGACGCCGGAGTTCCACTCATACAAATGTCACGATGAAGTTTGAGATCCCATAGGGCAGGTTTACAAGCGCTGCCAGGAAAACAATCGGCACATACATATACATAAGTTCATTCCTCCTCTCACTGAAGATTGCAGTCCAATGGGCGCGTTTACTTTCAAAGGCTATCAGGCGATGACACATTTCCCCCAAGTCGCTGGCTTCACCTGCCGGTTTATGCGTGTGCTGTTTGTTGTTTATCCAGCACATTTCCCTGCGCCGCCACTTGCGAGGCGATCCCGCTAAGCCTGGGCCTATTTGCTCGAGAGAGAATTGGCACGTGGCAGCGACCCCGAGCCGATCGAAGCGCCGATTTATGAGATTTATCGTCGTGGAACACCGATCTGCTTATGTCTGTTCAGTGATGGGATTAATGTGTCACTTTAATGCCGAGTGAAATGTCATTTTTTTGTGCATATTTTATCACTAAAATTATTATTTGACTTGACAGGAAATGAATGGGGTAGGGCTAGCCTGCCCAGGTACTTAGCACAATCTTCCGTTCTTTATCTGGGGGTGACAGACATCAGCGGTGTGACGCCGTTCTGTCAGAAGGAGGGAAAAAGTCATTGCAGTGATTGCGGTGTAGTATAATCACGTGCTGTTGTAGTGCGAGGCCGTATGCATGAGCAGAGACACAAGACACTTCTTTGACAGTGCTTTAATGGTCCGTGCACGTTGTAATCGCTCGTTTCTTGCACTGAATGGGGAACGGCCTGTTTTTACACGCCAGCGTTTATGCTTTAGACAACAGGAAGAACAGTTTACAGACAGCAGTAGAGACCGAATCTTTATATAGTTAACAGTGTCTGTTTGTCATTGTGAACACACTCAAGCGGGCAGCTATCAGCAGCGTAGTGGTACCTACACCTAGTTGTGCCCGGGCCGGGACTTGAACCTGCGACCTTCAGGTCACAAGGGCAACGATTTGTGGCTGGGAGTCCCAAGACCGCACAATTGGCCGGGTGGGTAGGACGGCCTTCCCTCAACTCCCATCACCCAATCTTTATTCTCTTGTTCACGTCTGGACATTGTTGATCACGACCCTTTGTGAACACAGTTAATCAAGACCCCACCGCTGTTATACGTCCTGGGCTGCTGTGTTTTTACGGCAGGCAGGTTAACCTTGCTTGACGCTGGTATTGGTTAACTTGATATTGTGGCCTAGTGTTTAGGACCTTGCCCTTGGGACCTGAAGGTCGCAGGTTCAAGTCCCAGCCTGAGCACCACTGAAGTACCCTTGAGCAAGGTCCCCGGGTGCTGTTGGTAGCTGCCCGCTGCTCCACGTGTGCACGTGTGATGGGTAAAATGCAGAGGTCACATTTTCGTTGTGGTGCTTGAGTGTGTTCACGATGACACACTTTCACTTCAAATAGGAGTTTGTGTGTGGTTTTAAAATCGATGAAACATCTGTGTCATGATACTTTGAAAGGATAAGTGTGCTCATGTGTCAGTGGGCCTAAAACATTGTGGTAGGAGGGAAAAATGGTCCGAGATTGTGTTTTACTGGCCTTAATTCACCATGAAGGAGAAAAACACTTGGGCCGGATCATCGTCTATGTTGTGCATAAATGAAAGAAAAGAAAAAATCATTTCTTCTTTCTTGTATGTCCTATTTATAGCGAGAAACGAAAAGTGCACAGACCATTTACCCATCCCTCTCTGAACACAGACAAAAGACACTCAGAAACGGCTTATCAGGCTCCATCAGAGTCGGGCAATATGATGATATTTATCGTTATCTTGATAAACTGTGGCGACAACATGATTTTCTGAGCATAGCTTGATATCGTTAGTATGTAAAAAACACTGTCAAACGTAAGTGAACATCTTGTACTGCGGTGTGAAACACTGAATAAAAATTTCTTAGATTTTTTGGAAAAAATATCTCAAAACATTGTGATATTTTTGCCATATCGCCCACCCTCACTTACATTTACATTTATTCATTTGGCTGACGCTTTTATCCAAAGCGACTTCCAAGACGTAGAGCAGAGTAGTGGGACGGTACCTTGCTCAAGGGTACCTCAGTGCCTGAGCTGGGACTTGAACCTGCGACCTTCAGGTCCCCAGCACAATGTCCTAACCACTAGGCCTCCACTGCCCACCCTTACTCCTTAGTCCTGCAGTTGTACGGCAGGATGCGACACAATCATTTTACTTTTCAGAACACTGCGGTGCCTTATGGTGAGGAAGAGGAAAACTGTTTATTCATCGAGATGGTGGATCCTGAGACGGAGTCAGCAGACTGTGTGTTACCGTAAACAAGGTGCAATCTGCTCCACCATATTGGATGTTTTATAGCAAGGCCCGATAAACATATTGCCCCTTCGCTTTAAACAAGGAGTCAGTTTAGCACTGCATACATTACACCTGACTCGGTCTCCAAGGCTCTTCATGTAACTGCCGGTCCATTGACCGTTTAGCAGACTATTTTTGATGGAAAGCAGAACAGCAAAAATGGTAAAGAAGTGCCCACACTTGGAGCGTGTGCTGAGAATTAAGACTGATCTCACACTACTCTGCTGAAGTCAGCTTTACACGTGGATAAGGCTGATAAAACAGTCGATATTAGCTTCTGTCTTCGCCGTCCACGCGGTATAATCCCTTCTCGTATCGTCCGGGAGTGACGAGGCATATCTACGCGTGTGTTTTATCAGAACCATCAACACACACACACACACACACACACACACACACACACACATGCTGATTCAGTAGCGCGTACACACACGTAAGCACAAACATGCTATTTTCCCTGCCTCCTCAATCGATCCCTTCCATCAAATTAAAGGAGGCTGAAGTTGCGATCGATCTCGCCGCACTACTCGCACTCAAGCTTGCCTGTGCCTCGGACTCGGCTTTGCCAACCATATTGACTCCCAGGGGTTTATTAGCAGCCTCCCCCCGCCCACAGTGGCGGAGAGAGAGAGAGAGAGAGAGAGAGACTGCAAATCGGTGAAAAGCCTTCCCACACATCACTGAAAAGTGACACCTAGCAAGTAATGTCAATGAAGATCCGTAAATCTCTTTTGTAAAAAAAAAAAAAAAAAAAAAAAAAAAAAAAAGAAAAAGAAAAGAAAGAAAGGAAGGAAGGAAAAGCAGACGGCGTGTTCTGCTATCAGCACTGATCACACATCCATCAAACCATCGCCATGGCGAAGGCCGTGCAGGAGATGACAGCACACATGGTTCCCCTAGAATTTGTTTCTCGCGGCACGAAGAGGTGCAACGTCTCGAAATGTGCTGGTGGCGTCGCACAGAGAGCAGCGTAGTCAGGAGCGTTGCAGCTAGTGCGGTTCGTGTTTTTGTGCGAGTGTAAATTTAATTATGGTTAAATAAATACTTAAGTGCTTTGCATGTGTTACAGCAGTGCGTGATCAGAAAGGCAGTTATCTCTAGTTTTCCCTAATGACATCAATAAACAAACGCGTGCTGGATGAAGAACGTCCCGTAGCTAAACGCAGCGGTAGCAGCCAATTTAAAGTCGGAATTTATCCATTTTTGACGTAACAGTTTGGCGTAGTGGTGGAAGGCATCAACCAATGTGCAAATGTGAGGAACCACATAAGAAAGTCTGTTTCCGATTATTTCACAGCTCAGTTTGACTTGCGTATGTGAAGACTTAGCCATGCAGTTAGTTCTTCAGTTGTGCAGTGTGTAGACCTCCTGATCCGTCACATAAGCGAACAGTGGCACAGTTAGATCAGTGCTGTAAAACTGCGTTGAATGGGAGTCCGGTGTTTTTCTCTCACATGCCTGTTTCAGGTTCATAAATTGATGAAACAGTGTCTATTTGTCATTGTAAAGCACCATAGCGAAATATGCACCGTAGCAGGCAGCTATCAGCAGCGCAGTGGTACCTCAGTAGTGCCCGGGCCGGGATTTGAACCTTCCACCTTCAGGTCCCAAGGGCAATGTCCTAACCACTAGGCCACCACTGACCAGATTTTTGGCTGGGTATGTAGGACGGCCTTCCCCTTAGCTCCCATCACAGTGTTAGCCGGTGTGGGCGTTTGTTGTCTGACATAAGAGAACTGGCCGTTCTCCAAGTGCTTTGGGCTGTCCAGTGACGACTTGTTAGCGGTAGTTTGTTAAAGATGCGTCGTTGGCTCAGAGGAAGCCCTCACCCTCCCAGTGTGATTTCGTAAGTGCTCACTAACATGTGGAATTGGACACGACTAATTTAGGGTAGGAGGACTTTGCAAAAAACACCAAAGGTTGCGTGCTGAGGGTCAGTGAGGTCTAGTCATAAATAGTGGCACTGTCTGCAGCCACTCATTCACTCTGCTTGTGTCGACGTCTCCCTCCGTCAGCGGCTCACTGCTCAATGCACATGTTCCCCAACCTCTCGGGCCAGCGTGGCCCGACTGATGTCTCGTTTCCGAGCAGACGAGCCCATTTCCGTTGGATGTGTTCTAACGAGTTGTCACGAGGCGAGGCGTCCTCTCTAATCCGCGCACGAAGCCGAGTAATGATGGGCCAGCTCGCTGTAGATGAAAAGCACATCTCATTAGATTCCGAACCCACCTGCTTTTCGCCAGCGCGAGACGTCCTTTCGATGATCACATCTGGTGCCTCTGAGCTTCCACAGAGGTGGTACTGCAGTAATTAAAGGAAAGAAAGAAAGAAAGAAAGACGAAATCACTTTGCTCCTGCGGATCATCTCTCGTTCCTTCCCTGAGAGCTTTATCTCGGCACTAGCGTTCATACGGACACTTTACCGGTTCTCTCAGGAGAAACTGAACAGAAGTTTCCAGAGTGGTCACACACAGGTCCAATAGCCCAGCTGGTAAACCCCTCAACCCCTCCCTCCCCCCCTCCCACCCCCCTGAAGTGTTAAGACTAGTCCACCAGTTGAAGCTAGTCATCCATGCTCAGTAGTGTTGCAGTAGAGAGGGAGAGTAGGGGGAAGAAAAGTAAGGTGACTTGCCTTCCTATCTGACACCAGTTTTTTTCCACTCCTCTGCTCCTTCCCAATCGCCCCTCTCTCTCTCTCTTTCTTTGTGGACGGTACAAACTGGCCCCTGCATCCCCCTGCCACAGTTGAGCAGATTGTGTCTGTATTCCACGCTGCTTCCAAACAAAAGGCGTGGGACCATTTCTCCAAAGCCCAACGCAAGAACCTGGACATGTGGCGCAAGCAAGCAGAGGTTGGTGTTTTCACTTTTGCTTCGTTCTGTTTTAAGTGACTTGTGTGTGCACCTCATATCTTTCCCAGCCGTCATACTTTGCAGACCGACTCATTAGCCCTCGCCGCCTCCCCCGCGTTGAGTGGAGTCCATATGCTCTCGCCTAAGTCGAACATTAATTCGTTCTTAAGCAGGGGCGTTGGAGAGACTGCGCTCTCTTCGCCATAATCACCAGTGAGTGTGTGAACTCCCAGCAGCCCAGAACCTCTTAGCAGGTAACACACCTGAGTGAGCACTCGCCGAGTTCGCATCGGCCCAGTCCCTTTTCATCGCAGATTTATGGTGGGGAGCCCCTGGCTTTACTCAAGATCAATGCAGTCAGATCACCTTTGCTCACGTACTCCCGGCCTGTGCCTACGCTTTCTTAGAAAAAAAAAAAAAAAAAAGGCAAAATTTTTTTTCCTTCTTCTTCTTGGGTTCCAGAGCAATTTGAGAACACTTGAATGTATTCATTTATGAGCTTCAGCCACATGTTTTTGATCTGTATGCATGGGGAAGGCTGATGAAGAGTAACTCTGTTATGGTTTTCCGCTCAATCGGTAAGTGCTGAGACCTGTATCTGGGCGCCAGTGAGCAAAGACCAAACCTGGTGTGTAGAAATCTTGGTAACACTTTTCTGTAGGGTACAAATCCTAAGGCTACGTGACATATGTTGTCATTGACCTACATAAACAAGTATAAAGGTTTATTCCAACAAGCGTCAACTCTCATCAGTTCCACCCCAGGAAATGCAATGACAATGGAGGCTTGTTGGAATAAACCTTCATAAATGTTTATGTAGGTTAATGTCAATTGTCATAAAAGGCTTATATAGATGTTGACCTACATAAACATTTATAAAGGTTTATTCCAGCAAGTGTCATTAAGGCAACTCTCATCAGTTCCACCCCAGAAAGTGTAATGACAATGGAGGTTTTTTGGAATAAACCTTTATAAATGTTTATGTAGGTTAATGTCAGTTGTCATGAAAGGCTTATGTAGATGTTGACCTACATAACATTTATAAAGGTTTATTCCAACAAGTGTCATTAGGGCAACTCTCATCAGTTCCACCCAATAAAGTGTAATGACAATGGAGGTTTTTTGGAATAAACCTTTATAAATGTTTATGTAGGTTAATGTCAGTTGTCATGAAAGGC
>JBBPDA010000126.1:2935548-2946549 GCA_037974385.1 Arnoldichthys spilopterus | reverse complement strand
TGCATTTAACCCATCACACGTGCACACGTGGAGCAGCGGGCAGCTATCAACAGCGCCCGGGGAGCAGTGTAGTGGGAGAGCTAGAAGGAAGCACAGACATGAGGGCATCCTGCGGCATAAGGGTAAAATGAACCATTTCAGATAACGCCTTGGCTGGTATTCACAAAGCAGGGGTTCTTGGATTAGAGCTGATCTTGGATCAGACCCATCTGTGCCATCTTAGCGAAGAACTGGGTGTAGGTTGAGAGAAGTATTGATGAGGTATAATTGAGGATAATTGACTTCAGACATGCCCTGGTCAATCAATATTTGGTGTAGGTGAAAAAATGTACATTTCCTTTAATGTGACCATGTTTAAGATTGTTAAAGATCACAATATTGCTTTGTTGGATTGTATGAATGCCTCCATTCAGCAAAAACACCCACAGAAACTCATCTATAACATTCAAGATTGGTCATCAAGTTCACAGCAGGCAATGAAACATTGGCTGAATTGTTGGAGGCTCAACTACATATTGCAGTGTTTCCGCGTCATCAGTGTTACAAAGGTGGATTAATGAGCAGTGCATTATGCAGCCCAGTTCTTCATGTCGAGATCGTATACACCTTGAAATGAGGCATTTTCTCCTGGGTGCTGCATACAATGACAGACCCTATGTTTACAGTTTTTCAATCTGCAATTGAGTGCATTATAAAGTGTCAAATTTCACCACAATTTGATCTGATTGGATCTGAACTCATTTTCGCACATGGGTCGCCCTTGTAGCAAACAACCCGAGAGTTTCCACGTGGGATACGTTCCCACTCATCAGGAAATCCTTGTGTGAGGGACGTGCAGGAGTACTGTCTCCTCATGCTTCTAGTTTGCTGTTCATCTGCACCTTGGCTTCGATTGCACCGCGGTCACATAGCCAATTCGTGATGTGGTCACACGCAACAAGTTCCTTGCTGTTCGGTGCATTCGTCGATTTTGATATCTGTCCTTTCTGACGGAAGCACCATAATCTTAGCACCTCTCCAGTTAGACGTTTCCCCTTTTATTCACCCTTGGAACGTTGTTTTCTTCCAGTTTTCAATCACATAGAAACACACCCACTCGCCCTTCATGAATTCTCCAGGATATTTCTTTTTTACACTTTGCACTAAAGGGCTGGCAGGATAAAGTCTGTATTGTGAATGCCTGAATGCGTTCACACATGCAGTAGTGGCTAAAATGTTTGAGAATTTAACAAGCATTGGTTTTCACAAAGTTTGCTGCCCTTCTTCACAACAACTGAACCTCTCACCTTAAAGTTCTCGATGATCGGATACATGGCTGATTTAGGTGAATCTTGCTGGCAGCAGTGTCCTTACCTGTGAAGCCCTTTGGTCTGCGGATTTAACTCAATCAGCACGACAGAGTGACTGTGTTCTCGTCAACACCCTCACCTGCGTCAACGAGAGGATCACTGAAATGATGTCAGCAGGTCGTTTTGTCGCAGGGCTGAAATGCAGTGGCAGTGGGTTTTTTGGGATTACGCTCATATTCACGGTATAAAGGGGCTTTACAATTAATTGCAGCTCATCTGTTCGATCTTGGTAACGTACTGGAGCGTATGCAAATTGCCATCATAATAACTAAGGCTGCAAACTTGTTGTTTGTTTCCGTCTCTAAACTTTTGGCCATGACTGTACACCTTCCCAGGGTAATGGCCATAAACATCTTTCAGTGCAAAATGTCTGGTCATTTTATTTTGACAAAATTGGACCCGCTTCCTAAATTGTTCACACAATATACACATATTTAAAAAAAAAAGTTGTGGTCATTTATTAATATGAATTTTAATGCCATGAAAGTGACGCAGTTGAACTGCCACCCTCAGATTTGTGTGTGTGTGTGTGTGTAAGCGAATGTGTATGTAATTTGGGCTTTGTATTGATTTCTGCAGCAACTGCTGAAGATTCGTGAGGAGCTGAAGCAGAAAGAATCCGAGCTGGAAAAGAGTGCAGACGAGAAACAGCAGCTGGAGAGTCAAATCCAAAGCCTTAAGGAGAGAATACAAGCTTTCTCTGCATCACACACCCTGCCTGTGAGTAACACACACACACACACATATATAGAACATATAGAGCTTATATAGACCATCTCACATATGCTGCTCTGGGAGCTTTTGTCTACCACTCTCTAAGCCTGAGGCTGCAGCGAAAACGTCCAAGTTCTTGTGTCTCGTGTGTGTGTGTGCGTGTGTGTGTGCGTGTGTGTGTGTGTGTGCGTGTGCGTGTGTGTGTGTGCTCGCCAGCCGTCAGGTGAAGCGAATGAAGGAGAAAGAGGATGAAGGCTGTCAGTTTGAGGACACACTGTATTAATGAGTCTAGTCTGCCAAAGATGCTTGGGGTGTTTGATGTGAAGTGAGAATATTCAGGTGTAAGTTCAAAACATGTCTCTCTGCTACAGAAATCTCACATCAGGCTTCCATGCTTGATGGTGAAAGACCACAGTCGTTTCAAGCTGTCATTTTGACTGTGCAGGGTTTTTCTCTATGTCTTTACCTCTCTAATGTGTGCAGGCAATGTCCTAACCACTAGGCCACCACTGCCCAGTACATGAAGATATAGTCTAATTCAACAGACAACATGCGAAAATCACCTGTGCATTGGGGTGAGCTGACATTCAGCTGATGTTGCCTTAGTTCACCTTCATATTCAAGCAGAATGTTTCGAAATGCATACGTTTGTTCAGGGCAGTATACACTGTGAGGCCATTTGCACGACTGGGGATCAGTTGGTGTTGAACCCAAGACCCTGGTGTTTCATAGAGGAGAAGGTCATGCTCCAAAATTCTTCGGATTGTGCCAACGTTTCAACGCTGTCCCCATCTGAGCGATATCTGTCTTCTTTAATAATGAGGCTGATATCAGTGCTGAGACGGCTCCAGTACGTCGAGTCACTGTACAACTTGCTTTCTGTTGTGTTGAACAGATAAACAGCGCCAGGAACGAATCCTCGCTTACGGATTCATTCCCATCTTGACTCAAAGTGCTAGAGGAGGGCCGCAACCTTTTGGGATTGCTTCATTCTACCGCTGCATAATTTCCTCCTCTGCCCATCCTGATTCGGAGAGGAGAGGAGATGGCACCGGGCCTAAGCGTCTGTTAGCAGAGCTGCTGTGAAAGCAGGACAAGTGTTTAAGATGCTGGGAGGCAGTGGGACTGAGCGTGCCCCGTGCCTCTGAGAAGCCTGCGTTAGTTTGCACACCCACAGCTACTGCATTAATGAAGACCACTGCCACCTCAGCAGCAACCACTGGAAGCCGCTTCCACTTCCCAGAATCCTCTCTGAGCGGGAACACGCTTATGACTGGTTTGCTTATGGGGCAGTTTTTAATTGGACCAGAGCGTTGAGATTTCTGAAAATGACTGAAAAGTACGTTTTTGATCTAAAACACATTTTGATCTCAGTTTATCACAAATAAAGTTTGTGCTTATATATGATTTTATGTATAGACCCACCCAGAACCCAAGTCTGAGCTCCTAATGGGCAAGCTAGTGGGAGTAAAACTCCCTAAGCTGTAGGTATTAACCTTGGGTGGAACCAAGAATCAGAAGAGGAACCCATCCTCCTCTGGTCGACACCAGCAATAACAATCTAAAGATCTCAGGTCCTAGAGGTAGCATCAGTTCAAAGCCTACAGCTTAAAGTAACATATCTACCATATGCGTATGAAGCATAAAGCTCATGGAGATGGTCCAGGGTAGTTGAACTAGTCATGAAGCCCCAGTGATGGGTGATCTGGTCGTGGGAGGTAAGACGGTAGTTCCTAGTGTACAGTAGGACCTCCATGACTGTCGATCAAGTAAGTGGACCTTGGTGCTGTCCATATATGGTTCTCCAAAGCCACAGCCTCAGTTCACCTCCTCAATAGCCAATAACATCTCTGCTAATGTGGGGACTGGTTGTAAAACCAGGTGTTTCCTCATGAGCCCCGGCCCGGCCTCTACTGAGGTTCCCTCGAGCAAGGTACCGTCCCTTGTGGCGCTTGGGTGTGGTCACAATGACAAATAGTCACGTTCACCTTTCATCTACTTGTCAACCAATCTGTTGGCTTCATGTGAAACTGAATGGCAAAGACTTTACGCAGCTGTAAGACAAAACAAGGCTGTTTTAAATACCAAATTTTGATTGAACGTTTCTGCATTTGCTGCGTGTTCTTCCATAGTTTCGATGTCTGCAGTTGATTCCAAAATACTCTTCACACTTCTGATTGGTACTATAGACTGTGGCCCAGTGAGACACAACAGAACACAGAGCAACACGTGTGCAGTATTTGCTTTTTATCTGATACGGACGGACAGATTTGATGAAGTCTGCTTTGTCAGCCCCCTGCGGCGAGAGGCAGGTGAGGTTTCGTATTAAGCTGCATTTGATCACGTTCCTCGGTGAAATCAGTTGTGACCTGCCGCCTGGCCGATGGCTGATAAGGTAAAGCCGCGAGAGTGACAGAAATGCTGCGCGCTGCTTTAATGCTGATGCCTGTGATGAGATGAGATTAGCGCGAGAGTCAGTGGCGCGTGCCGAGCGCGAGAGGTAAGGCCACGAACACATGATACCCAGATGAATCATCTGAGACAGACTCATTAATGGAGCAAAGGGAAATCAATTTACTGCTGTTGTTTCTCCTGTAGATGTGCGGCCGCAGATAGTGAGCGCCGTTCATTTTTGCATATGCTCGGATGTTTTTGGGTGGGTGGGAGGGTGGGTGGCTGTGTGTGTGTCTCCTGCATGCTGTGGTTAATTATCTTCCTCATTGTGCCGTCCCGTCTCGGCACACGGGCCACTCTTTTAGGTTAGCCGAGTGAAATTACATCAGCAGTCATTACGCACTACAAAACATTCCATCAGCCTCCTCACCCCTTCAGCCTCGAACACTCACTTCATTTCTGCGCCTTCCCCTCAGCAGCGTGAGGCCGACCTCCTGTACGGCGAGATGACGCCGCTATTTGCGTTTGATTAAAAGGGGAAATGTCCTCAAGAGGCTTCGGATCCTCGTCTGCCATTTTTAAAACTCTATTTGTAGACCCGACCTTCCTCACTGTGGTTCGCGCTGATGCGCAGTAGTGTGCTGGAGCGTCCTCTGTGTGTGTGTGTGTGTGTGTGTGTGTGTGTGTGTGTCTCCAGTGTTGGTACTGCACACCTTGAGTTCCACAAGAGTGTTTGGTGACAGGAATATGACCTTGTGTTACAAAGTGGAGTCACTTTCTCAGCAGAAACTCCTGCCTGCAGAACCGCCGAAAAAACGGTGAAAGTGACTATTTGTCATTGTGAACACACCACATCAAGTGCACCAAAACAAAAAGTGACCTCCGCATTAAACGCATCCACACATGGAGCAGCAGGCAGTTATCGCCCAGGGAGCGGTGTAGGGGGGTCAGCACCTTGCTGAAGTGGTCCCTCAGTGGTACCTGGGACAGGACTTGGACCTGCCACCCTTAGATCACATGTCCCTAAACTCTAGAACACCACTGCCCGGGATAGTGAACACACTACAGCCACTTAGTGAGCAGTGTTAGCTTTAGCTAAGATGTTTGTTTTGCTAGTTTCAGAGGATTATCAGATGAAGACTGTAAGAGAACAGGGAACCGTTTCAAACAACATGGATTCAGCTTGAATCACCACCTCATATTTTCAGCTGGTCCACAGCACTGGCTGTATGAATCTGTCATTACTCATGTACAGAGTGTGTGTGTGTGTGTGTGTGTGTGCGCCTGACTCACTGACCATTGCTTCTTGTGTTTTTGATTGCTGTAGCTGGAGAGGACAGAGCGGGATGACCGAGGCACTGATGAAAGTGCAAATCACGCCAGCGTAAGTGAGAGAGACCGTCTCCATCACTGCCTGCTGTCCATGCTAACACATCCTCTCTCTCTCTCTCTTTCTCTCTCTCTCTCTCTCTCTCTCTCTCTCCTTCCTCTCTCTCTCTCTCATTGTCTCTTTCTTTCTGTCTCCCCGTCTCTCTCTCTCTTTCTCTCTCTCTCTCTCTCTCTCTCTCCCTCTTTCTCTTTCTCTCTCTTCTCTCATTGTCTCTTTCTTTCTGTCTCCCCCTCTCCCTCTCTCTCTCCTTGCGCACTCTTTCACGCTTTGTCTCTTTCTCTCCCGCTCCCTCTCTCTCCCTCTCTTTCTCCCTTTCTCTCTCGCTCTTTCTTCGCCTCTCTCTCTCCCTCTTTCTCTTTCTCTCTCTCTCTCTCTCTCCATGTTTTTGCTCTCTCTATATCTTTCTCTCTTTTTCTTTCTCTCCCCCTTATCATTCTCTCTGTCTCTCTCTCTTATTTTCCATCTCTATTTCTTCTGTCCTCTCTATGCGACCATCACACCAGTCTTTACACCTCAACCCCCCCAAGACAGACACACACACACACAGTTCCTGTTCCTGCTCCCCTCTTCGCCCCACTTCTGGCCTCCCTCGTCTCTCAGCAGCCTCCGCCAGCAACATGACAGATCATTAGAGGGCAGTGGAGCGGGGGGTGAACTTTATTTGTGGCGGGATAAATCACTCTGACACAACTGGGCGTGGGTCTGGGGAGCCAACGGAGGAGGAAGAGGACGCAGGGAGAGGAAGAGGGCCATCCGGAGGTCAGAGAGAGGCACGACCCGACCTGTCCTTTCAGTCCGGTCACCCTGCAAATGAACACACACATACACACAGCCACTCAATCACCCTGTCGAAAGCAGGCCCGGCGCAGCCCCGGCGCAGCCTGGGCTAACGTACTGTGCAAGCGCTCTTGATTGCATGGGCTGCCTCTGTCACACTCGCATGCTGCGGCCTGTCTGTGCCTTCGCGCTGTCGGTTGGTAGGGGTGGTCATGCTTGCAGAATTCCTTGAATGTTTTAATAAAAGCTTGCAAACACGGTTTCAAAGCACACTGTCCACTCACCAGTCTGTGCAGTCCAAGTGTAGAAACTACGCTGCAATAACAACCCTTTTTGGAAGCATTGGGACTTCAGCAAGACGTTTCCTCTTAAAACCCACTTACGCAGTTTTCATGAAGATTCTGACGTTCCCCGGTGTTTTCTGATTTGGGGTTGGTTCATAAGTAAGAACCGGATCCACACGCCCTCGAAAGCACACATCTGAGTGCTGACATGTTAAGATAACGAACTTTTTAGGACGTTTAAGAACAAATTCAAGTAAACATTATGCATATTAGGATTTTTTATTTTTTTTTTTAAAGTGATAGTGACTCTTTGTCATTGTGAACACACTCGAAGCACCACAACGAAATGCGACCTCTGCATTTAACCCATCGCACGTGCACACTTGGGCAGCTACCAACAGCGCCCGGGGAGCAGCGTAGTGGGACGGTACATCAGTAATGCCCGGGCCGGGACTCGAACCTGCGACCTTCAGGTCCCAAAGGCAGTGTCCTAAACACTAGGTGCTCATTTACATATGCTTCATCTTAAAGGACCAGTGACACATTCGACTTGTTGAAATAAAAGCGTAGAGAGAGGTTGGGGAATATTTTTGGTGCATCGACATCATAACCGAACCTCTGTTATCTGTTGGCCACCTGCTAATTATGCTAAATCACTTGCGCCAACAACATTCGAGCTGCTACATTCATTAAGAACCAGCATTTTTTAATGGATCTGTAGTACTTTATCTATAACATTTAGGTTGAATATACAGTTTTAGGGGTTAAAACGCTGAAGAAAAGTGGACACAGCTCTGTCTAATTCTGCGTGTGTTTTCCGTCACTGTAGGATGCAGCGCCGGCGTCAGCGGTGGTGTCCTGCAGTCAGGAGAAGGAGAGCCTGCCAGAGAAGGGTCCACCCAGCCCCGTCAAGTCCGAGAGAGAGGCTCTTCTCGTGGGTACGTCTGTGGAGGGATGGGTGTGTGTGTGTGTGTGTGTGTGTGTGTGCGCTAGTGCAGCCTTCTGATGTGCCTCGCCTTTTCCCCCACTTTATCAAATCAGCCAAAAGACGGCGTTAAAAAAAAAAAAAAATCTTCTCATTATCACCATCATCCACAGCTCTCTGTTCTGCATGTGTGTTAATTGCCTTGCCAAATGAGTTTCTTCATCACCTCTGAAGGTTTTAATGACTGGGATTTGGCTGCTTGCCCACAGCACAGGCAAAGAGTAGAGTGGAATGTGTGTGTGTGTGTGTGTGTGTGTGTGTGTGTGTGGTGGGTACCTTCAAAGATTTCCTAGCAGTTAATGCGACTGTTCGACAATAGCGGCATATTGTCCTTACACTTCAACTACACGGCCCAAAAAGGTCATTGCTCTGCTTTGTGTCATAAACTGAGTGTGTGTGTGTGTGTGTGTGTGGCAGGACAAAGAGCTCGTTGTCCTGTTGTCCAGCACGCTGGTCTCCGATGATGAGAAATGATTATGTGCCAGATCAGCTGGTTAAGTAGCTAATGGGTTATTCCTGCATGTTCCTGTCTATGAGGACATACACGCAGCCACTGCACACACACACACACACACACACACCCTCTCGCTCTCTCTCTTTCTGCCTCTTCGTTCTCATGCTCTCTCTGTCAGACTCGTTTTTATATAATGTCTTGTTTGGATACGAATTGCTTTAAGCACCACAGGGAGAGGGAAGGCCATTTCCGGCTCCCAGACCGGGATCTCTCTCTCCCCCCCTTACGTCAAATGGAATAAAGATGGCCCACCAAAGCAGGAAACTGTTGAATGCGTCTAGACTGGTTTGTCGAGGACCGGGGCTTATCCATAAGCTTTTAATAGAGGAACAGGCAGTCGTAGAAGTGAACTGGTCTCGAAAATTGTCGGCCCCTCCAGTGCGACCCCTTTTTTCTGGGTGTGGATTCGTTTTTTTGCTCTCTCCGTTCAGGCGAGACCGATGGAGCTAATTGTCATTTACCTCCACCTAAGAGGGCGTGACTGCGGATCAATGGATGTGTAACTGGAGGAGTCATGTCAGCGAAAGCGCGTCGTAATGAGTACATGTATAATGCATGGCCCACGTCCACAGTCCATTATGACTAAATGGAATATTGACCATCCGGGCGCTGTTCTAGAGACATGGCCTGTAATATTCCATCTATAGAGTGACCTTGATCATTTGGGCCGCCGTCGGATAGAGCACAAAGAGGGAAATGAGTGTCGGCTATTGGCCGTGGCTGATATTAGCATGCACCCAGCAACGTCCGTGGTCAAAGGACGAAAAGCCGTGATGATTGAGAGCGGTATTAAAGCAACAATTAAACACTTCTTTTTCATTTAGCCAGCTGAAGAGGCAGAGTCAGGGGTCGACACAGCCGAGCCGCTTCGAGGAGGCCACCCTCAAGTGCTTGAAATCACTTTCGGAATCGACAGGCGGCTAGAAGGAAAAATATAACAGGCCGTTTCCGGGTTTTTATGAAGAGGCAGCTGATGCTGATTCAGCTGATGGAGGAGCTCTGTTGATGGATATGAGTTCTTAGGTCTGTCCCAGTCCTTGATACGATTTGATCTGTTTCCTGCTTTCTTTCTGCAGGAATAATCTCAACGTTTCTCCATGTGCATCCGTTCGGAGCCAGCATCGAATACATCTGCTCCTACTTACAACGCCTGGACACAAAGGTATTGAATTCAGTTCCCTTTCTCAAACACTACTGAGACCACTTTCTTGGTCGTTCTTTAACTGGTAAACGTTTAAGGATTTCCAGTGTTTTCATTAATCAACTTAAATGTGTTTTGTAAACGTGAAGAAATGTAGAATTTTATGTGTGCAACACACGCAAAAGGGTTGGGACAGAGATCTTTTTTTACTTAGTTACATCACCTTTCCTCTTATTTTAATTAAGTCATTTGGGAACTGAGAAGACTAACTGTTGCAGATCTGCAAGTGGATTTTGGACTCATTCAGCTTGATACAAGACTTCAGCTGCTTCAGTGGCAGGCCAGTCAAGCACAAATACTGAGCCACAATTTTGTAGCTCACACAGAAGGAGCCCTGACATTGTCTTGCTGAAATAACCATGAACGTCCTGCGAAAAGATGCCATCTTGATGGCAAAATATGTGAGCCAGTGTGGCTATATTTAGCCCATTAACATTATGGTTTCTATCGCAGTGCTGAAGGCTCAAAGGTTTAACTTGCTCTGCTGGGACTGAGATTTCACTGGATTCCCTGAATCTTTTCACAATATTATGTACTGTAGAAGATGAAAGACCTAAATCGACTGACAATCCTCTCATGACGTTTGGCAAAGTGGTGAAAATCATGTCCCAATTTTTCTTGCAGAGACCGAGCCTTTGGTGGAAACTCATTTTATACCCGGTCATAATCCCTCACCTGTTACTGGCTCATGTGTTATTTGTGGGTTGTTTGTTTAAAATTGTGTAGCTTAAATATTTCATGAACGTTTCACTCTTATTTCGCTAAACTTCTTCTTAATCTTAATTTGTTTACAATTACAAAATACATGTAATTTGATTAGTGAAAACATTGGAAATGTTTTATTTGAGCTTTCATCAGTTGAGAGTTTAAGAGAGTTAATAAATCACACGTTCTTGTTTTTATAAAAATCGCAACTTTTGCAGAAACAGGTTTTGTACACAGTGACCTTCTGACAGACCAGCATGTGCTCTTAGCATCAGGGCTAGTTTGTGTTGTACCATAAAAGAAGAAACTTCTTGTCATTTAGCTCTGAGTTTGGGGTCTAAGTAGTTTTTCTACTATAGGAACTGGAAATGGAAATTGGTGCTGTGCACCCTGTGGTAAAGGAAAATGTTCCAAACCTGAAGTGCACCATTTACTTTTAATTTAGCAGAAATATATATACATGCTACATACATGCTACATTCCGGTTATCACTGATATGAAGCCTCATGAAGTTGGTATGACATTAAAATTCAGCACTGTTCCAATGTGCCAGCTCCTCAAACTATAGTCTACTACTGCCGAAGGAACTTAACCCCCACGTTTAAGAACGATTAAAGTGAAGTGAAAGTGACTATTTGTCATTGTGAACACACTCAAGCACCACAACGAAATGCAACCTCTGCATTTA
>JBBPDA010000126.1:2917006-2935448 GCA_037974385.1 Arnoldichthys spilopterus | reverse complement strand
GCCCGGGCCGGGACTCGAACCTACGACCTTCAGGTCCCAAAGGCAGCGTCCTAACCACTAGGCCACCACTGCCCACAGATTACTGATTTGTTTGAGATATTTTGGTGTGGTGGCCAATCTCATGTTGTCAGTTCAACGTGCAGCAGTTTTAATTTGCATGTTGTGGCACATTTCAATGTCATAGTGCAGAGGATCCATTTCAGGTTTGAAACATTTGACCACAGGGTGGGATAGAAGCCATTCTGTCAGATATGCACGTTTATTATGTAAAAGCTTTTTATTGGCAATGAAAGGTTTGGTATTATTGGATAAATGATTATTGTCCAGGCTGATAAATTACACAATGTTACACAATGTTCTTGGCTTCTAACTGTTATATTTCAACTGCTGTGTCTAAATCCTATGCAGAAACAGCCATGTTCAACACAAACTTTGACTTCATGACCACGGCCCACAAAAATGTCCTATTTATAATAGCAAAACAGGTGAATTTCTATCTTTTCTGGACGGTCCCAGAAAGTTCTAGAACATTCTAAAAGATTCCAGAAAGTTCAAGAAACTTCTGGACAGTTCTCACAGTTCCAGAATATTCTGGAAGTCCTGCCATTTAAGTTAAATGGAGAATGTTCTTGAAAAGAAGATACATTTCAAAATGTCATCGTCCTGACCACAGAAGCAAGGTTGTTGTGGAACAACAGCCACTTTCTCCTTATTTCAGGCATGAGGGATTGAGGGAAAACACACTTTGTACCCAAGAACATAATCTGACAGTTATCTGACAGTGATGAAGATAATTGTTAGTTGTGTCCATACTTCACTTATTCTCACTATGAAATGTAGAAGGCTGGGAAAAGACTGAATTTCTTATTAAAAATATTGCATTTGTGGTTTACATCTATTCATTTACCTGACGCTTTTATCCAAAGTGACTTCCAAGACGTGGAGCAGTGTAGTGGGACGGTACCTTGCTCATGGGTACCTCAGTATTGCCCGGGCCGGGACTTGAACCTGCAGCCTTCAGGTCCCAAGGGCAATGTCCTAACCACTAGGCCTCCACTGCAACATCCTGCTTTCACTGTGGTGCAAAAAGCCCTTGGTCCCCACAAAGATCTAAATACAAGATCACAGAGTTCGTGGACTGAATTGTTCATTGTTGATGAGCCTGGCATCCCCGGTGTACATAACCCACCAGTCAGACATATGGAGCTCCTGGCGTGGGCATAGCCGTCATGCTGTGCCAGTCCACACATACACACATAATTATGTGTCCAAACTGTCTCTGTTCTCTTTGCGTCCGTTGGCCTGCGTATTGCAATATGGCCTGAAGCACTCACCTTGAAGCAGTGTGCTACGTCAGCCTGCCCTTGGGAATATTCTTACCCGTGCTCATCACCCAGCCTGTGACCATTTAGCCTAGCCTACCACAACATCCTTCAGCACCTTATTCCCTCTATCACACTCTTCTCTTTCTCGCATGCCTCACATTTTGGTCTGTATTTTTTTTTCTCCTCTTTTGTGAGTTTTGAGGCCCTCAGGCTGCGATTGTTCCAGCAGTTCCCTCTTCACACACTCCACACGCACATGGCCACATATCTTCTGCAACACATGGTTTTCGGCAGAAACAGTGCACCCCGGCAGAGTGTAGTAACGAAGCCTCAGCACCATTCATATGTCCCTGATTCCCTTCTTTACCACAGTGGCACATACCAATGCATTTACCACCATTTTTTTTAGCACCATTGCCTGTGATGGGTTGGCCTCCTGTCCTGGGTGAACCCCACCGTGTGCCCATAGTGGGAATTGGCTCCAGCTTCCCCGTGACCCGAAATGGAAGAAGCGCTTCAGAAAACGGATGGATTGGCTTGATTTTCATCTCAAAGATGAAAGTTTTAAGCGCTGTTCATCTGGCCATGTCCCTTTAGGTGGTCTGACAGGTGTTGTACGGTTGTTAGGAGTCCCTGATCTTAACAGAATCCTCTCTCTCATTATAGATACACATGAGAAGGAAATGTGTGAGGCAGCTGGGGTGGTGGAACATGCTTGGGAACGACTTTTGTTGAGAGCACACAGCTGTAACTGGTTTGAGATTAGAAGATCGATAGCAATTTGTGCACAAAAGTCAAAAAGATTAGATATTATATTCAGTATTAAATGTTTTTTTGTCATTTTCTCTTGCGCAACGCTGAAAAAATAAATACATTTGAATCACATAAACAAACGTATTGTTTTTGACTTTTGGGATTTAAAATATATATATTTCTGTGCAATTTATACATAAATATAAGATTTTCCCCATACCTGTCAGCTGCTCCTGCCTGCAGCTGTTACTCGGACAAAAGTCGATATATATGCTGTTTAGTGCCTCAAGACACTCTTACTCTTGTTCAAACCACAGGAGGCACATGTGCCAAAATACACTTGAGCAGGAGTTTTTGGATATTGGCTGTTTTCATGTTCATGTTCTCAATCTCCCCCCAGATCAGCACAACTGAAGTGGAGACGCTACTGGGCCGGCTACCGTGCACCTTCAGGCAGGAGCTGACGGGCGTGGGCGCCAGCCTGGAGAAGCGCTGGAAGTTCTGCGGTTTCGAGGGCATCAAGACGGCGTAGAGACGGGCCATCGGGCATCGCACCCAAGGACTGACGAAACCCGAGCACACTGAAGGACAAAAAAAATAGTAATAATAACGAGAGGAAAGACATGAAGGCCCACAGACAGGAGAGATCCCAGCCAAACACCTGCCAGCATTCTTTAGCAGCTCCCTGAGCCCTGGAGAAGTTCATTCAGCTGTAGACAGGGCCTGGCCTCTGGTGCGTGGACGCTTTACAGTGTGTACACACAGGCATCTGTTCATGTAAGTGTGTGTGTGTCAGTGCCATGCGGCTGGAGTGGTTCAAGTCACCCATACACCGCAGCCGTGACTTCGCCATCGCGTTGAAATTACACTCATGACACGGAATCGGGCCGAGAACCGAAGACAAACCTGTCGACGTTGTTTTACTGTCTCTCTCGTTTTCCTCCTGATTTTTGAAGAAGAAGAGAAATGACAGAAGTTCTGTATAGGTTGATATCAGCTGCATAGAACGTTTTTGTTCATTTACTCTGTAAATGTTTGAATAACTTGCTATTTTTAAATAAAAAAAAAGGATGAGGAAAACCCAACGCTGCGGTGTGACTTACCATTTTAGCCGAGCTGGTTCATTAAAGACTCATTGCTGCGGTTGAGATTAAAAAAAAAAAAATCATGTTTCTCTCTCCAGATGCTGTTTTCTCTTACTGCTGTCTCTTTAATCTGACTTTTGCTTGTGCACTTCTGCTCGGTCCCTCTGGCTTTCTGTAAGAAAGTGACCATAAAAGCCTCTTCTCCCTGCTGCTAATCACTTTGCTGTGCGGAGAGGGCTGCTGTGCTCCCACCCCCACCCCACTCCACCCCACCCCACCCCAAACTCTGACTAATGGGCCTGCTTCTCTTTCATGTGCCTCATTTCTTTGTGCGTATTTGGTCGTTTGTAATCTCTTTTTTTTTTTTTTTTTTTTGGCTTCCCTAGGTTGCCTCACCAAACCAACCCAGCTGCACTTGTGAAAGATGTTGTGCTACAGGATTTTTCACACTTTGCAGGAAGGATCTGGTGAAGGCCAATTAACAATGCAAATGCGGTGTAGCTGTGTGCGTATGCATGTTAGCGTGACGGCCGTGCCGTGCGAGGTGGGACCAGAAAGCTCTTCCGGCTGCGAAATGAAGTGTCCCTAATTCGACTCTGTTGTGCAATTTATGAGATTTCCCCCTTCTTCTTGCCGTTTGACGGAAACTAGGCTGATTCGCTCTCGTCGGCCCCCTCCGTCTCCGCAGGCCGTATGTATGAAGCATTACGTTCAAATGTCTGTCAGAACTGCGGGCCCTCAGATGTGAATTAATAAAAAATAATGAGTGTGCATGCGCGAGTCTGCGGAGCAAGACATCCCACATGGAAATTCTTACTGACGTGCATTTCTAAAGCAGATTCCGAACTGGGGCTGAGCTTGAATATGGCTACATGCACATTTACAAGCCTTTCTTGCTCCGTTCCACTTGTGCGTGCAGGTGCCACCTTTCTTCGGCACGTGTTTGTAAGTGGACCATATGTATCTTTAGTGTGAACCTGCTGAAGGACCTTCATGCACTCATTTATTAATAATAATAATTATAATAATAGGTTACACTTATATAGCGCTTTTCTCAAACCCAAGGACGCTTTACATAGCAGGAGAGAAGGAAAAAAAAAACTTAAGAGGACAAAAAGATGGAAGGGAAAGGTTTTTAGCTTTAAAAGTGGGATACGAGATTGTGGAAGAGAGTTCTAGAGTTTTGGGGCAGTAGCTCTGAAAGACCTGCCACCCATAGTGGAAAGACAAACGCGAGGGACTGTCAGGAGAACGAGAGGGGAGTTTGGCACGAGAAGATGACGGAGGTAGAGAGGAGCCAGGTTGTGTAGCTGTTTGAGAGTGAGAAAGAGTATTTTAAATGTAATACAGGGTTGGATTGGGAGGAAGTGGAGTTGGAAGAGGATGGGAGTGATGAGTGAGAATTCTGGCAGCAGAGTTCTGGATGGAATGTAGTTTTTGGAAGGTCCTGAAAGGAAGACCAATGAAGAGGTCAACAGTAATCAAGGCAGGACATGATAAAAGCATGAATGTATGTGCGTCCACCTCAGACAGACCACAGCGATATTGTACAGGTGGGGAAAGGTTTTGAAGAGGACTGTTGACTGTTCTCATTATGGTCTTCTGGTTTGGTAAACATGTATCTACCTGTACATTTAGGCAGTTCTCGTTAACTTTTCGTGAAATGAACCGTTCACAAGATGCTTCACATTCTGCTTTACCACAGGGACGCTGTAGGCCTAATTGCCATTGGAGGAGATGCTGAGATACTACTTTTCCTACCAACTGAAGAGTGTGTGTGTAATTTGTCTACTGTTGGTTTGCATTTTCAAGTGCAGGGGTGTCCAACTCTGGTCCTGGAGGGCCAGTGTCCACCACTACTTAGTATTTCCCCTCCTCAAACACACTCACTAAACCTGGCACTTAGCAGCTAAGTTGAATCAGGTGTGTTTGAGCAGAGAAATCACCAAACTGTGCTGGACGCCGGCCCTCCAGGACCCGAGTTTGACACCCCTGTTCAAGTGTGACAAAGGCACTATGCAAAATTCAGGACGTCATTATCAATTATGTTGGTAATCAAACAATTTCAAGATTATTCTGACTAGCAACTGAGTAACCATATGGTTTTGTTTAACCCTGTAGACCCCAACAGAATACTAGACCGCTCTTTTGGATTCCTGACCATTTACAGACACTTTTTGAGACTAATTGCTCACTGGTTTAAACAAAACATCTTTAAAGAAGAAAACAGCATGTTGAATTCCATTGAAAGGTGACTTGTCACCTCTTTAATCTCAAAACAACAGAAATCAACACAAAGCTGAGTTCAGGACTGAAGGGAAATTTGGCACTGCCATTGTACTAGGCACTATAATTATAATGTGAAAATGCACAATAAACATAAACATTCCTAGCAATAAAGAAAAGGGGCATTAAACAAACCAAGTGCAACTAGCAATGTTCAACATCACTTCGTGACGATTAGCTTGATGGTTTTCTAGGCTATTAAAAGCACCATCAAGAGGCTCCACACTTCGTAAAAACAAAAACTCTCCCCAGGCCCTTTCTCCATAATGCTGCAATCTTGCAAGCCAACCCATTTCTTCAAAAGATTGAAGCGAGAAGTATTAGTGAAAAGGGAAGAAGCAGAAATACAAATGTGTTGCTCTAGTTCAGCTACAAAACTCAGAACTAACTGCTAAAGCTGACCCGGGTTCCATCAACTGTGAAATGTCCTTGTAAATTGATTCCAGTTGATTTCAAACACTGAAAAAAACACAAGTAGTTGTCAGAGTCTTGGACACAAGGACAAATAAAAGTAAATATCTTTTTATTTAAAAAGGAGATTCCAACAATCTTGAGTAATCCACAAGAAGGTCAAACGGGGGCAAAACGAGATCAACATGGACAAATACAAAATCGATGTCAGGTTCAGGCAAAGTCAAACACAGCAAACAGATGAAATAGAGTAAAGGCAAAGAACAAAATCCAAAAATACCAGGCAAGGGTCAACAACAGCAAAACAGGGTAATGCAAACGGCTCAGAAACGTAAAGTGAATTACAAGACTTTGCAACATGTCCTGCTTACCCCCAACCAGTATCACGTGGGAAGGGCATGGCCAAGACCAGCTAATATTCCAGGGAGGCAGAGCGGTTACGGGCGCTGGAGGAAGCCATGGATCCCTTTACGGCTTTAAAAAAAAGTAAACTTAGGTTTTAAATATATTGCTGACATCTACACAGACGTCCTTTAGGACTCTTTTCAGTGTCTCCCCCTTGTGGAGAAGGTTCAGATTGCTGAGTAGGCCACTAAAATGACCTAAACATATTATGTTTATCTTCCCTGTTGTGAGAAAATCAAAAAATGCATTTTTATGAAAATGACAGCACCAACATAAATTGTTATTATTATTATTATTATTATTATTATTATTATTGTTTTTGTTGTTGTTGTTGTTTATGTGATGAGCTTATAAGTTACAGAAGACCACCATGCAAACTACTGGTAGGTTGGATTTTGTGAGTTTGAGATGAATGTCTGAATTCATCACTGCATAAGATATGAAAGTCTGAAAAGATCTGATTTTTGTGTTCACACGGTTGTGAAAAAATCTGATCTGTGTCACATTTAGGCAAACGCTTGGCTCTGCAGTGCTGCTGCAGTCCTGTAATTTAAACATAAGGAGTGCGGCACCAGGGATATAGAACCCTCAGACCTTTTCCCTAAAGCAGCTCTCAATGCTAAAGTGCTTGGAACAGAGCTGCAGTGTACACTAATACCCTTTGTATGAGTTTTATGTGCGAGGTGTTGAATTACTGTAACTCCCTGAACTCAATGTGTGGAAAGCTTTATCAGCTGGACTTTTCCCACTACCCCACACGCTAATCAACACTGTGCTGCTCTGAAGACCTGTGCTTATAGTATCCTATTAACCAAAGCTCAGCACAGGCCAGGGGAAGTAGGATGCGAACTCTCAAGGGATCCAAAGGAATGTGTTGATTGCTAAACCGAAACGACGCAGAATAACTGTGACATAAACTGAGAGGAAAACGAGTATCTTTTTGTCTTTCTCTGCTCTGTTTGTAGGAGACTGCACTGTTAAGTCTATCTATAGACTTGGTGGAGGCCTAGTGTATAGAGTGGTGGCCTAGTGGTTTTTGGACATTGCGCTAGGGACCTGAAGGTTGCTGGTTCAAGTCCCGGCTCGGGCACCACTGAGGGACCCTTGAGCAAGTCTTGGAAGTCGCTTTGGATAAAAGCGTCAGCCAAATGAATAAATGTAAATGTAAATCTATAAAAAAAAAAAAGTTAGGCAGGTTCGAGTCCCGACCCGGGCACTGCTGAGGTACTACACTGCTCCCTGGGCGCTGTTGGTAGCTGCCTGCTGCTCCACGTGTGCACGTGTGATGGGTTAAATGCAGAGGTCACATTTCGTTGAGTGTGTTCACAATGACAAAGAGTCACTTTCCTGTCTAAGGTTTAGCAAGAGTCCCGTATCTCTGCTGTCCTACTGGTCACATGATTGTGCTCTTCTAAAGCCTAATTCCCATTGGATTAGTTTTACCTGGGGATGTTAATAACCTGCTGTTCTTAACATTCAGGGCTTTAATCCAGCGCAGAATCTGCTGTGTTTTACAAGCCTAGCATGTAATAATGCCCTAATTACTTTCAGTCATTTGTTGAACCCACAGATCCCCCAGCAATAGTAGTCCAATTTGAATCGGCCTCATAAGACAAAATACAAACCCCATTTCCAGCGGGAACTTTCATATAATGCAATGGAAGAATCTGTGATGTGTGGGACGAATGTTGTCACTGACCAACGTAAATGTAAATATATGTTTACACTGCCTGCAACGCATTCAAAAAAAATGTTGGGACAGGGGCATGTTGACTTTTGCACTTTCTGCTGATAGCAGTCTCGATGGTCCCTTTTGTCATTGTCACAGAGAAATCAATGTCTGAAAACGAGCTAAAATGTTACCTTCTCTGACCACAGTGCACGTTTCCAATGTCCCTCGGGCCATCTGAGATGGGTTTGCGCCCAGAAAGCTCTGATAACTGATATTTGGCTTTACCTTTCTGTAATACAGTTTCAGGTTGCATTTCTTAATGCAGCAGCTGTGTTAAGTGATAACAGTTTTCTAAAGTCCTCCCTAACCCATGTTGCTTCATTTATCACAGTAGCATGACGGTTTCTTATGCAGTGCAGTTCTTATGAAAGTGATGAACCCATGGCCCATCTTTCCTTATAGAGACAAAGCCTTTGGTGGATGCTCCTCTTATACCCAATCATGTCCACCTTACTGGTAACCAGTTCACCTGCTTGTTTCGAAATTATGTAACTTGAATATTCTGCAAACTTTTAACCCTTATTTTGCCCCATACTGACTTTTATTTTAAGAGTGTTGCAGGCATCAAGTTGTGAAAGCATTAAGTCATTTCTTTGTACTTTTACAAATTGCAATTTACAGAATATCCCAACCTTTCTAGAAACAGGGTTTGTAAAACCAGACCTATGTAACGAAGAAAAGAAAGACTCTGAGCTTTCCATTTTTTGTCACAACCTGAAGAGCAAACTGCCAGAGTGGCTATGTACTTTAATGGAATTAGGAAATAAATGTTTTGGCAAAAGTAGGATATATAAACTGATGTTATATAATAATATACTGACAATAACTGTGATATTTTAAAAAAATAAATGCTATTGTGTTTTTAATACACATACGTAATAATTAAGTAATAATCCTGTGCCAGCAACTATGCGGTTCCCACTCCAACAGTAGGTGGTGGTTTTTCTCCTTAATGGTTTCCTCCTCTAACCATGAAAGATTCCACATTATTTAAGTTTTATATCATATTTATATTAAACCCTTCTAAAACAGCTGAAATGTTGGCACTGATATCAAAGCAACATCACTGCTGGCTTATTTGCCTGTATTGCTTTGATGTGTATCGTTTGTGCCACGACATTTGGGCAGATTTAGTTTCATGTAGTAGGCTATAGTATCTGTGTGTCCACTGTGGTTGTGTGTGATGTAGTTATGCACCAAGGGTTGAATGTGAAACAGTATAAATATTTAAAAAAAGCTCAGAGTGTAAAGATAATTGCTTATCGACTGTAATCTTAAATCTCCATTAACTTTCCTTGGCACTTAAAGAGCTTGAACCCATTATAATGGTCACTGTTTTTCATTCCAAAACTCACACTGGGGGGGTGGAGCTACGCTACAGTATAAAGTTATCTTTGGCACACATATACATATACATACATATCGCAATAATATTGTTACCATGGATTCTGTTGGGCCACAATAATCGCGTAGAGAACATCTGATATTGTGAGAGCGACCTAGGCGAATGTCAAATTTACACAGGTTTTCCACTTACTCCGATCAACCATGACATGTTTGGGAGTTTAGCACTAAAGCTACATAGCTAATGTTGTTTTGTTTGTTTGTGTTTGTGAAAGTATGTCACTGTGAACACCCCGTTTCACAAACTGCACCACAACAAAATGTCAACCAAGAGCAGCACCCGTGGAGCAGTGTAGCGGGACAGTACCTTGCTTAAGTATACCATCAATGGTTCCTGGCCTGGGCTTGAACCTGTGATCCCCAACCACTAAGCCGCTGCCTATGTTAATGTTACCACTAGAAAGCTAAGCCACTAGAAGTCTCCACCCAGTTCCACTGAACACATATATCCACCTTTCTCACCTTTAAGGCCACAAAACCAGACTTCTCACCCTGCAAAACTGTTTCAGGAGGTGACAATGGTCGGTGGGCAGTGGTGGCCTAGCGGTTAGGTCACTGTGCTGGGGACCTGAAGGTTGCAGGTTCAAGTCCCAGCTCAGGCACTACTGAGGTACCCTTGAGCAAGGTACCGTCCCACTACTCTGCTCCACGTCTTGAAAGTCGCTTTGGATAAAAGTGTCAGGTAAATGAATGTCAATTTTTGTCAACCTGCGTGGAGAACAGTAAGTTCTAGTTACTGGAACACAGCCAGTTGGTCATCTAGGTTGTGACCATGCCAGCAACAGAGAGAACAGTGATTTGGTCAGTTAGTTATAGTCACTTGCACCAACAGATAAAGAAATAGGGCTGTGGGCTGATGATCTACATGAGCATGTGCTGTATTGGTATTTGTGTTGAGTGTCTTGTCACACCCACAACTCCTTACAGGTTATATTACAGAACCTCCTCTAGGAAAACTAATCCAGCTTCAATGGTGCTTAAGAAACAGAGATTTGTAGCTGTAGTCCAGCTGTAACTGCCCTGTTTGTGCTGTTCTACCTCCCCAGCCTTCATCACTGTGAGGGGCCAGGAGATAAAAAGTCGTAAATTCTGAGCCGTTTTCAGAGCCATGTTTTAGTGAGAAGTCCTTTTCTTTTCTGAGCGTCACACAAAGACGTAAACACGGACTAATTAGATCTCCCCATGGTCCCCTTGAGATGTGTTTTCCATTTGGTGTTGTACACTCAGTTCAGCACCGCTGAGACTCCCTCATTAATTCGGTGCCTGTGCGGAGCAGAGCGAGAGCTATTCGAGGATGTGTGATTCGCATTGTTCACTGGAGCCGTGATTTAATTTCTGCAGTGGAGCCCCTCCAAGAGTTTGGCCGAGTGTCCTTGAGCCTGTGGCCTTGTTTTGCCTGAGACACCCTAAAGAGCGCCTCGACAGGCGATAGCCAAGTGGGAAAGGGCAGCCGTGTCATGCTGGTAACACCCCGGAGTCTCTCACTCACAGCCCCAAATCCTTCACACGGTGTCCCCATCATGTTCTCTGAAGTAATTGGATGTAGAGTGACAGCTTAACTAGATGCACGTCTCTTATTTTAGGCTGCAATCTTGATGCTTGAAGCGTTTCTAATTATCTCGTGTTTACCTGACGTCCTCTAGTCGCAGTAGATCTGGACCATTATGAAGAGTGGCCTCCCCTGAGTGAGCAGAAGAGAGGATAGTGATTGGATAATAACTACCTGTGTGTGTGTGTGTGTGTGTGTGTATGTCTGTTCCTTTTGCCCCTCGGTGCTGAGAGCTTCCTCATTCCTCCTCATGCCCTCAGTGCCTATGAGGAAAAACGCCCATCTGTTTAAGGCTGCACCCAGAGAGGTTATGGACAGTCACCACTTCCATAGTAATGCATCATCACACGATGGATTGCAGCCATCGTCGCCGGAGAAGCGTGGTTCTCTTGTGGTGGTTCAAGAGCTCCTCCTGTTGGGAGGAGACAGAATTGCCAGGATGGTGCAACTTCCCCCTTCTGCAAACCCCCAATGGCAGTGATTCATCCTGGCAGTTGTTCTATGACTCTGGTATTAAGAGCTCCATTCGAGCAGGCCCGTTTTGCTCTGAGGCTCCACTCGCCCTCATTCATTTATGTATGTGTGAAGATGTGTGAAATGCAGATTTACTCCCGCACCTTTGCAGCTAGCGCTGACTAGGGCACCCGAACCTCCTACGAGCCCCTGCGGTGCCACCGGAGGGAACCTGTACACATTGTTTCAATTAAAATCCAGTGCTGTAGAGACAGAAACTTTGCCCATAAAGTGAGGTTACTTATTTCACTGCTGCTAAATCCTGGATAGTCCTGGAAAACTGATCAGATTAGTTTATTTGTTTGTTTTTGAATTATTCAGGTTGTATTAATCCTTAACGGAATATTCCGGCTAAAAACTTGGACGTTATTCAGTGTGCTGTACAGAAAACCTCATCATATGTCCGTTCACCACCATTCCCTCACTAGAGTATTAACTATGCATTGCACACATACATCATACAACCATAGAGCCTTTCACAGCTCTTGTATCGCCATGGTGGTCATTAAAGGGAAGACGTTGAAGTGGTGGCAGGGCTTACAAATGAATGTAGAGCTCTCCCTTATTTTTATGCTCCCTGTAAAGAATTTCTCTCATTTTTTCCCCAACAGACGACGGTGGCCTGGTGGAGGTCCTGAGGAGCGAAACTTTTCGTTAAGAACTACCTGCATGACGAGTTACACAGCATTAGCTGTCTGGTGTTTGCTAGGGTACAGTCTATGCTTTACAGTTGCAGTCAGTTACTTTTTCTTGTGTATAATTTAAATCCTGTTTTGTACAGTGTCCAGTGTTGTAAATGTCGAGTCAGTATTTTGTTGCTAAATCAGTCCAATCAAATCCCCTTTTGATGTTTAGCAACCCAGTGTTTGAGCAGTCATATCACCAGAGCTTTGCAGAGACCTTCAGAGGGGTGAAAGCAGTGGCAGGTGGGACGGGGATGGTGATCTAAAACGTTTGCCAGCAGAGGAAAGGGATGATCGAAATATTTTGCAGACGAGGGGATTGGTGACATGATCTAAACATTTTTTGACGTGACTTCATTGTGAACGCACTCAAGCACCACAACGAAATGTGATCTTTGAATTTAACCCATCACACGTGCACACGTGGAGCAGTATAGTGGGACGGTACCTTGCTCAAGGGTACATTAGTGGTGCCCAGGCTGGGACTTGAACCCACGACCTTTAGGTCCCAAGTTTTTGTAGGTTTGGGGCACTAGGTTTGAGCAGCTAAAACCTCAAACACCATTTTCAAACTACCTGCATTTGAGCCATCCACATGTGGAGCATAAGGCAACTATCAGCAGGGCCTGGTCATTATACCTTGCTTGAGGGTACCACAGTGGTGACTGGGCCGGGCCCCATACTTCAGCCTGTGACCCTCTGATCCCTAACCTCTAGGTCGCCACTGCCCACATTAAGGAAGCAGAATCGTAAAGGAAACTATTCAGTTGCTACAAGGAACTCTGCAACAAGACCACGCAGTTACTTGGCTCATCTACTCAATGTTCACCCCTGAATCTTTTTCAGAAGCCGCTCACATCAGTCCTCATGATCTAATTCATTCCCTGAGTGCAGCCCCACACCAAATCCCTCAAAAGGTCATGGACACAAGATTGGGCAACTACCATTTCAGATGAAAAGTGGACTTATATTCTGGACTGGCTACACTCCTCACCCGTATGCTCCAAACATGGCCTACTGCACTGCAAGGTGCTCCATAAAGCTCACTTTACCAGTGTAAATGCCAAAGTGATAGTTAGAAATTATCTCTGCAAGAAGATTGAAGAAGACTCCTTATACTTGTTCTGGATATACCTTCGATTAACAAACTGTGTAAATATACACTTCAGCAAGCCCTCAAATGGGATTTACACAACAGCCCTATTTAATATCCCCCCAAGACTTCACCGCTACAACACATTCATTCATTTACCACCTTACGTGCCAGGTGTGCCATTCTGCTTAAATGAACACATGCCTACTCTACAACACACAATAGGTTGATCCATGAAAATCTGTTGTGTGTTAAGCTTGAAAGCTTGTGATTCTACCTGAAAGGATCCCTGGAATCTTTCCAGCAAACCTGAAAGCCCCTACTTGACTTTATTAACAACCTCACTGTATCACCTGAATGGGACAGCAATGCTCAAATGACGCCTCTTAGACAGAGAGTGATTTCCTTTTATTTTTATTTTAAGTTTATTTTAATTATATGTATGTGTTTGTTTGTTTGCTTTATGTTGTTTTCTATCTATTTATTGACTATTAGATATCTTATACACGTCTTTGTTGCTTGGTTACTTTTGGTTTACCAGAAGAAAACTGAGAGCAGGTGATGGTTTGGGGTGAAGGGTGGAAGGGTTGGTGGTTCCTTGAAGGAAACACACATAATCTCGTTGAATCTGTCAAAATGTAACGTATTGTCTTTAAAAGCGCAATAAAAAAAATGTAAAAATACAGATTTTTTTCCTCCGCTGGATCTGAATCACCAAAGCTCCTGATGCCTGTAGCCGCCTCTGAAGAGCGACACTCAGACCATCTCACCTTCATCATCCCCCTGACCTTTCCAGACAGCGCAGAAGTGCCACTCTTCATACAGACAGTGATTATACGTGAACTGTCTAGAACTTTTAAAAATAGAAGTTACTTTCTCAAGATGGGCAAAGCCTCATTTTTGAATAGGAAATGTGTTCTTTCTCAAGGCCTCTGGTGGGCTGTTTAGACAAAACAGCAATGCCTATTTTATATAAATATATATAAAAAAAACTCTTTTACTTGCCTTTTTAACAGGGTTGAGTTGTTTTATTAGTTCAAATCTCTGTTTGTCTGAGAGCAAATGTATCTTGTTACGGTCTTCTTCAGGAATGCCATGAACAGCTCAGGCCACAAGAGAACCCACCTCCGTTCCCAGGATATGTAATTGGATTTATTTTAGTTTGATGAATCAAATAGATGGTTGCTAAAAGCTTGCCTTTCACCGTAGTTGCTCTTGAGAACAGGCTGTCTTTAACAGACTCTTTGCTGCTAAGATTTTATTGAAATGTTTTTCTTTGTCTTTATTGAAATCTTCAGTTAAAAGAAGCTTTTTACTGCATTCTGAACTCTACAGAATCACATTTGTGTAACAACTCCAGGGCCACATCACTGTTTTAAGGCTCTATGCTTTGTATGGTTTGAATGTTTCTGACGAGGCAAGTGCTCTTTCTTATTCACTCGGCTGGACGTGGATGAGAATGTGTGTGCGAAAAACAAGCCTGCCCTCTTTAAATGCTGAATAACCCTCTTTTACACTCTTTTGCACCAGTGCTCATCTGTTCCTTTTGGATCAGTGCATGAAAGCTTTTCAACAACACTGAACGGTACAGTGATGAGCATGCCATTGTCATCTCCACTAAAAGAATACGTGTTGGAAGCTTTGCCCTTAAGTCAGACTCATTAAGTCTGCTTTGTCACTGTGTCTTTAAAGAGTTTTGATCTGTGACTGCCTCATAAAGATCTCAAGGATACGTGGAGATGAAATCATCCATGACAGCGCACGAGCTGCCATTGAACACTCAGGTGACCACTCATTAGGCCTGACTAATGGACCAGCTCTGTTCCTCTCTCATCAGGAGAACCGTAAGTATCCAGACACATGATCTTCTAAAAACGAGGTCATGAAAGCAGAAGTTTGATCACCCTTTGCTGTGGTAACAGCCTTGACTCTATTGGGAAGGCTTTCCACTAGATGTTGGAAGTAAGGATTTGATTGCATTCAGCCAAAAGATTCCTCGTGAGGTCAGGGACTGATGTTAGATGATTAGTTCTGGATCACAAATGCCACTCCAGCACACACTTAGAAGTATTGGATATGAAGAATGAAGCTCCATCACCCCAGACGATACAGTTGCACTGCTCCCACAGCCCAATGGCATTGAGTTTTATGTCACTCTAGCTGAAGCTTGGCATGTTGATCTTAGTCTGGCTTTTCGTATTGTAACATTTATGCAGCTAATCACATGTGATTTCTTGGCAACTCGTCAGCTAAGCAAAGCAATTCATAGACGTATGTAAACCTCTCTTAATTATTAATTTTATGGGGTTTCAGCCATACCCATTGGTGTAAATCTGTTAAACATCTGCCCTGCAAGATCTGCTTCAGTCCACTGTAAGTGTTGTTACAGTTCACAGAGTACTTCCACTGAGTGCTGAAGTGTGTACCTCGTAAAAATCCTGTAATCTCTGTTTTATCACTCACTACAGAGTTCCAAACTGCCTCTGCAAGCAACATCAGCACAAGAACTGTGCTTCAGGATCTCAAAGAAATGGGTTTCAGCAGTAGAGCAGCTGCACAAAAGCTTATGGACACTGCCAAGTGTCAGCTGAAGTGGTGTAAAGCACATTGCCATTGGACTCTGGAGCAGTGGAAACATATTCTGAGGAGTGAAGAATCATATTTTACTCTCTGGCTGTCTGATGAATGAATATGGGTTTGGTGGATGCCAGGAGCATGCTACCTACCAGAACACCAACAGTAAAGTTTGTTGAAGGAGCACTCATGGTCTGGAGCTGCTGTTCAGGCTTAGTTGCAGTGAAGGGTAATGTTGAAGACCAGTTCAAGTATTACGTATCTGTGAGCAAGGTCCCATCAGCTGCTCACTGCTCCTACATGGATGGGTTAAATGTAGATATCACATTTTGTTGTGGTGTGTTTACAATGACAAAAAAAATCACAATTTCACTATTTTTTGTTCATTTAGTGTATGTGATGCCATAGCTACATAGACATCTACAAGACCCAACAGGCACAAAAAGGCATAACACTGGCAGCCATTTATCAACTGTTGTTAGCTAACTAGCTGGCTAGCAAGATAAGCTAACTGGTTCCCAGAAAGACTTGATTCTAAGACCATCTTTGCTTTTATGTTTTCCGTTTTGTGTTGAATATAATGAACTGGTCTGAAATTATACTTTGCCTCGAGCATGTGGTACATTACAAGTCTTGACTGGTTGTTAAGTTTAAGTTTAGATGGTTGCAACTATTGCAGCTGAGCATCAGACAATTTCCTAGTGAGTTTTAGAAGATATGATATCACACATTACAAGTTAGATCTAGTTCCATGTACGTTTTAAGCAGCTAATGTTGCCAGTAAAGCCAGGATCACGATTCAGCGCTTACAACTGTGTTTACTGTATTAGTGCAACACCTTTAGCCAGTCAACTGCTTGTCAGAGATGAACCATTAGCTATTCAATAACCATCTGATGAAACTGACTATTTGCCATTGTGAACACACAACACCACAATTAATTGTGACCTCTGCATTTAACCCATCACATATGCACACGTGGAGCAGCTATCAACAGTGCCCAGGGAGCAGTGTAGTGGAACAGTACCTTGCTTTTTTAATCCCCATCTCTGTAAAGCACATTGAATGACCGTTGTGTATGATAATGTGCTATATAAATAAACCCACCTTGCCTTGCCCAAGGGAAACCTCAGTGGTGCCTGGGCCGGGACTTGCACCTGCGACCCTCAGTTCACAAGGACAAAGTCCAAACCACTAGGCCACTACTGCCAACAATCTGAATTTAAACTCTAAAAAGACAAGTTATGATTATAGCTCCCCCTAGCATTTATTCTACAATTAGTCGAGAGATTTGGTCCATCGCTTTCATAACTCAATCTAACCTTCGGAACCTGTGGTGTCCTTGAGCTTTGATTTGCACATTTAATCTTCATGCGTCTTTCACTCAAGGAATATCAAATAAAAGTTTGTTCTCTACTCTAAAGAGCAGAACTAGTGATGATCATTCATTCAGTCTCCTTTCGCTTGCACTATTGTAACATTCTGTTTACAACCTTGAATAAATCCTCCCTCTCACATTTACAAGCAGTCCAAAATGCAGCTGCTAGGCTTTAAACTACCAAGAGAGCTCACATATCACCAGTTTTACAGTCACTACACTGGCTTGCAATAAATTGTAGAATACATTTTAAGATCCTTGTTCTTATATACAAGGCTTTAAATAGACAGGCCCCAAAATATTTAACAGTAACTTTTACACAATACCTCAGTGAGCTGATCTCTCTGATCCCAAGATCAGAACTTGCCAGTCATCCCCTGTACCAGACTTAAGACCCATGGCGACCGTGCCTTTCAGTCAGTTGCCCCAGGGTCATACATAACTCTACCCTCGCTGCGAGCCGCTGGCTCAGTCGATTCGTTTTAAAACAGCAGTTTTTTTGTTTCAGCAAGCCTTTGGCTATGGCCTGCTACTTCTTTTATTCTGTCTTGTATCTCTGTTTTGTCCTGCTTCATGTCTTTTACTGTGGTATTGCTATGTGTTTGCTTTTCGTGAAGCGCTTAGTGACTTCTGTCTATGAAAGGGGCTATAAAAACTTCACTCACTTACCAGTAACAGGTGTGACTTAAGCAGCCAAATCCACTAATTAAACAACATAACTGGACATTTTAGGCACACAGTGCATATAGAAGTCCTCAGAGTTTTCGAACTATGTGATGAGAATGGCTGTGTTGCTTTGTTTCTTAAACAGTGTGCTTGAAATGGGATGGAGCAATTTGGGATGGAGCAATTTGATGGAGGTTTAAAGCTGACTGGCCTGAAGCTGGCTGGGTGCGAGTTCCTGTGCATCATGTGTAGACAGAGGATTGAGAGGGATGTATTTGGAGGTTTGACAAGGGGGTTACACTGGCTCTTGTGCCTGCGGCCACTCTGAGCCTGGAGGCTAGAGGCTGATGGTGGCTGTGGATCAGGAGGCCCATGCAGAGAGGGGTGGGATAAAGGGATTAGCGGAGCTCCTGGAGTGTGGAATAGCAGCAGGGCCTGTGTTCCATCTGACCCTGCACAGCCGACCAGGAGAGAGGCAATCAACCCTGCATTTGCTGCTCTCTATTAATGGAGGGCATGAGCAGCTGAAGCATTTCTCTTCTTTCTCTCCCCCCCTGTCTCTCTCTCTCTCTCTCTCTCTCTCTC
>JBBPDA010000126.1:2852768-2896497 GCA_037974385.1 Arnoldichthys spilopterus | reverse complement strand
TATATCATATATATCATATATATCATATATATTTTAATTTCCTGTCAATACCAACACCAATGTGATTCTGTTCTGACTGTGCATTCCTGCCTGAAGCAGGTAAATCTGCTTGCTTGGTGGCTATCAGGCTAACAGCTACATGCATGGGGACAGAACTGTAAAGCTGAGCTAGCAAACTAGTTAAAACTTTCTTAAATCATTGGGAAAATTGGCCCACAAATGTGTAAATATTTCTATAAAATTTAGCCTTTGGTCTTTTTCCCAATTGTGCAGTGGTGGCCTAGTGGTTAGGACCACTGTTCAAGTCCCGGCCTGGGCACCACTTAGGTAGCCTTGAGCAAGGTGCCGTCCCATTACATGTGTGATGGGTTAAATGCAGAGGTCACATTTCATGGTGGTGCTTGAGTATGTTCACAATGACAAATAGTCACTTTCACTTCACAATGGCACCTTTACGAATAAGCTTGAAGGCTCTATTTCTTGAAGAGGATGGTCTTATAATACATTCACCATGTTGTGTGTTACAAGCTGTTCTATTGAAATTTTCACCAATCAGTTGTCTCTTACAGTGTCACACATATCCAGCAATGTTCCAAATTCTCTTTAAGCTTGAGTCTACCTAAAAGCTTCAAGGAGCTTTTACTATGTTCATTCCAAACAAATATTTAAGGCCAGTTACCATTTCTAACAGGACATTTACAGAACCGTACTGAAGGAACAGTTTCTCTATTCAAACCTGCACATGCTCAGTGCCATCACTTCTTTTTTCTCCCACAGAGGCTGTTCATGTTGGAGGACCGGGAATCAAACTCTGTGAAAATGGAGGATCCTGAGAATGCAGTGGAGTTCCGGGATGCCACACTGGCCTGGGAGAAGGCCCGCGCTCCTCAGGCCAAAGGGGTCTACCCACATGCAAGTCGGAAAAGGGGGGGTATGAGGAGAGTGCTGCGAAGGGAGAAGTTAAGTCTCTACATCAGCTCAGAGGAGGAGAAAAACAAAGATGAAAGCCCTAATGCCCAGCACCTCCTCACACACATGGAGCAGGAGAGCCCCCAGAGCACCATCTCCTCTACTCAGAGCATTCGTCCATTGCTGCAAAAAACCCTACACCGCATCAACTTGCACATCGGCAAGGTACTGTGTCCATCAACCTCAGTCGTACTGACAGCTCTGCATCACTGTCGAAAAAACCTCAGAACTACAGGAAAAGGGAATTAACTGATACTTTAGGCATTTTATGTAGAATTGCTGGCCTTCAGTGAAGTGATATTGGGTGTGATTTAGAATATCGTGTAATCCCATTTCACATTGCCATAAATTAGTGGTTAGCGCTGTCGCCTTACAGCGAGAAGGTCCTGGGTTCGATCCCCGGGTCGGCCACGAGTGCCTTTCTGTGCGGAGTTTGCAAGCTCTCCCCATGTTCGTGTGTGTTTCCTCTGGGTTCTCCGGTTTCCTCCCACAGTCCAAAGGCTACAGTAGGTTGATTGGATGCTCTAAATTGCCCGTAGGCGTGAGTGTGTATATGAATGGTTGTCTGTCTATGTGTTGCCCTGCGATGGGTTGGCCTCCTGTCCTGGGTGAACCCCGCCTTAGGCCCGCAGTCAGCTGGGATTGGCTCCAGCTTCTCCGCGACCCGGAAACGGAAGAATCGGTTTAGAAAAAGGATGGATGGATGGACATTGCCATAAACCTGCAATTATGTCATAAAACAATGAATTATACAGTTGGACATCAATCAGCCATTAAATTGCTGTGACCAACTGTAGCCAGTTGAGGCATAGACTCCACAAGACCTCTAAAATGTCCATGTGGTATCTGGCACCAAAACTTCACCATCAGATCTCTTAAGTCCTGTACTGTGTGAGGTGGGGCCACTAGGACTAGGTGTAGGACTAGTTTGTCCAGTACATTCCACACACCCTTGATCAGACTGACTTCTAGGAGATTCCACATCAACACACTGATCTCTTTATGATGTCCCTTAAACCATTCCTGAACACTTTTTGTAGCGTTGCTGGACAGATTATCATCCTGATAGAGGCAACTGCCATTGCCATGAAGGAGAGTACTTGGTCTGCAACGATGTTTAGATAGGTGGGACATGTCAAAATAACATTCACATGAATGTTGGGTGCCCATGACCCACATGATCACATTTGGTAGGTACTAACTACTCCATACCTAGAACACTCCACAAGACATGCAGTTCTAGAGATGCTCTGACTCAAATCCCTTGCCCTTGGCTAAGTCACTCAGATCCTTACGCTCACCTATTTTTCCTGCTTCCAGCACATTAGCTGCAAGAACTGACTTTTCACTTGCTGCCTAACATATCCCGCCCCTTAACAGGTGCCATTAAGATTAAGACAACTTCACTGTTAGTGGTTTTAATATTGTGTTTGAACAGTGTATGTTACTTTAAAGAGATTGTATTATTTTTTGGCCATTTCTGCTGCTCCATGTATTTCCAAATAGTAAAGAATTCTGCACATCTTGTATTTGCTGTAATGAATTTACAACTCTGCAGGTTATACTTTGATTCAAGACACACCCTGCAGTGCTAGCTTAGGCAGCTGCTGTTAGTTTATAATTAGGAACTGCTACAAGAGACCTGCAAGTCACTGGTTTAGCGACAAGAGCTGACATATTTGATTTATTTACACTGATTTACTTTTCTGCTTGTCGTCAACAACCGCACTGGCTGTACGCCTGTATTGCTAGTACTCCATTTAGTTGTGTTAATGTGTAATTACTGTTATAGTTAAATACTCAATGAATTACATTTACAATGGATTTGCATTCAGTTCTGACAGTTTTGAGTCTGACTTTGTTCAGTTTGTTTCCATTTTTTTCACATACCTTTTAAGGAAATTTAGGGTTGTTACCGTCGGTTATATTAGCAATTGAGTTTCCAACTGCTCAGGCAGTCTTTATGTTTAAAGACCAAAGAACCATAATAGGCTTAGTGAAGGGATAACATACTATACATGAATGTGAGTGAAGGGAACGTGATTGTCATTGTGAACACTGTGAAATGTGGCCTTTGAATTTAAGCCATTCACATGTGGAGCAGTGGGCAGCTATCAACAGGGCCCAGGGAGCAGTGTAGCAGGACAGAGCCTTGCTCAAGGGTACCTCAGTGGCACATAGGCCGGAACCGCAAGTGTAACATATCCCCTTGTTGCTTGTGTTTTGTCTTTTTCTGAATATTGTCATGCTTCTCTCTTTAGATAAACTAGTCTGTTTAAATTTTTAGGTCTGGTCTTCTGTAAGGGTTTTGTCTTCGGAAGTAAGCGCCCTGGAGTCTTGTAATGATTTTATGAGATTTATTTCTAATAACACTAACACTAATCACAAATAAAAATAAACAACAAAGCATAGAACCTGGATAAACATACTCACAGGTTTTAACAAAGGACTTAGTAACTTTACAGCTACAGCAGAGACCAGACCAGGGTTACCCCAAACACATGAACCTCAATACTAACAGAACATACGACACACCTGAACATGGGCAGAGACAAGAATGGAATACACCTGGACATAGTTATGAAGGGGAAGGGCTAAGGAAGGGCGCATGGGTAGGGAAAACAATAACAAAGATCACATGGCCAAATGTAAACAGACTATAGTAAGTGAACACAGAAGCATGGCAATATTTAGAAAAAACAAGGAACACAGGGAACAAGACCAGGGGATATGTCACAAAAAGTGACTAACTACTAGGCCACAACTGCCCCAATACAGAAACTTTCAAAGCTTTACTGAAAATTGATTTAAAAAAGCCATTTAAACATTTTGAAAAAAAAAACGTAAAATTATTTGTCCATCAGGCTCTTACTGCTTAAAAGAGTTTCAGCTTCTCAGATTCTCATCCAGTCACTTGTCATGTCTGAAGTCCACAAGACCTCTACAACTAATTCTGAATGCAGCAGCACGTCTGGTCTTCGATACACCAAAGTTTTCACACACCACTCCACTGCTGCGAGGCCTTCATTGGCTTCTTGTGGCTGCCCACATCAGATTCAAAACACTGATGCTTGCTTACAAAGGCAAAAGTGGTCCCTGTTTACCTGTCTACAATGATTAAACCATGGATCACAGCTCGTCCTCTTAGAGCATCACTCCTCTCAGTTTTGGCACCTAAGTGGTGGACGAACCTCTTCACAGAGCACTTAGGACAATAACTACATTATTGCACAACAAAACTAACAAACCTACTGCTACCTATATATATATATATATATATATTATTTGGGGCTTTTCTATGTAAAGGATTAGCATCAGCTCAGGTGGAGTCTTAATCCAAGTCTAGGTTTACTGGTGTAACAGGTTTTCTTTGTAGACTAGAAAGCACCCATGGTACGTCGCTCTGGGTAAGAGATTCTGCCAAATGCCGTAAATGTAAATGTAGAACAGTTGAAAATTACCCTTAATTACCGTACCTAATTATCAGGCTATGCAGGTATGAACAGATAGTGGAGAAGTTCATCTGTGTTTACATGGCTTTATAATGATCTGAGGAAACCTGTCATCATGGATGTTGTGAATAGCTTATAAAGCTGATTCACAGAGACTGTAAATTTAAGCCCTAATTGATTTTAATGCCAGGCCTAATGAAATTTACATCATAATAAAAGATCTCCTCTTCCACGCGCAAACACATGTGGTATTAATAGAAAGTGTAACACGTTGAAAGAATTTCAATGCTTGAGCTATAGGTGGGAAGTGGATGGCGTAAAATGACTCGTAAGGAGCGACCTGTTCACTTTGATGAGCTACACTGCAAAAGCTTTTAATGCTAAAGGACTTCAAAGCTTTATGCAGTTTTCTGTAACAATGTTTATCCTTGTAGTGTAATGCAGTTAGGCTTAATGGTGTTTGTGTGTCCACAGGGTGCACTGGTAGGAGTGTGTGGAGCTGTGGGCAGTGGAAAAAGCTCCTTGCTGTCAGCTCTCCTGGGACAGGTGATCACACTGAACACCAGAACATTCTCTCTCTGCAGCCTCTGCTGTGAAATACCCCCTTATCTCTGTAGGGTTACACTGAGGCTGAGCTACTCCAGCTTCTATGACACATAAGCCAGATGATCAAGTCCTGATAGCCAGCCTAGGGTTGACTAGGACTTGGGACAGAACAAAAGAAATGTATAGACTGATTAGTGTTATCTGTACTCCAGCTTAAAGTTGGCTATTTCAGACACGTACACTGCCAGTCACATGTTTGGTGACATAGCACTTCACAACTTACTGGTTAGTAACAACATGTTAAAGACTAAGCATCACAAAAACTAAGCCTGCTTTATAGTTATTGTATTAATGTTATTATTTGGGCTATAAATACCTTATAAAGCATTAATAAGCAGCTATAACCATATAAAAAGCCAGGGAATCTGTCTTTTAACAGATTACACTCAAATCCTAGAGTTTATAAGCTCTTGGTATATAAAAACACTCTGTTAGTGTGTTCATAGCATAAGCCCTAGCCCAGCTTCCTCCAAATCATAACTATTGCATTTATATTTGTGTTATAACTGCTTATTCATACTTTTAAGGCATTTATAACCTAATAATAAACCGTTAATAAACTCATTATAAACCATTCATTGTAAAGTGGTACAGAAATCGTGACGAACATGAAGCTGTGCGTTAAAGCTGATTATGCCCAAATAGTTAGTAAATTTGTCAAGAAAACTTCTCTTCCTCTCTTCCTGTTTAGATGACCCTGCTGGCTGGAGCAGTGGCAGCTGACGGGGGTTTTGCCTATGCAGCTCAGCAAGCCTGGATCCTCAACAGCTCTCTGAGGGAGAACATCCTGTTTGGGAGGGAATATGTTGAGGAAAAGTAAGACTCACTCTCAGAGTTTGGTTGGCAACAAATCTTAATTAGTTTATATAAGCATGTAAAACTGAACTTACTTAGACTGTGGTGCTGTGATTCTTTTCTGGCAGGTATTATGCAGTTCTGGAGGCCTGCTGCTTAATTCCTGACATTAAAGACCTACCTTATGGTGACATGACTGAGGTAATTACATTCCATGAGTCTCAAAACACCATTTCTGGCCTTTCCCTCATAAGTTTTATTAGAAAATTGCATCTTTATGCTTTTTACTGTCATTCCCTCATGTGCTGTTGAATGTAGAATTGGTTTAAAGGCTCTGTGCACTCAAGAATGGTTAGTGGTTCACCCCTTTGTGCCAAAATTCATAAGAGAATTGTTAGGCAGTTCATAAGCAACATTTCTCAATGCAAGATTGTACAGGATTTAGGTCTTTTAACATCTAAAGTACATAATATTGTGAAAAGATTTAGAGAATTCAGAGACATCTTAGTGCATACAGAACATGGTCAGAAACCCCTGTTGAATGTGCGTGATCTTTGAGCCCTCAGAAGACACTATCTAAGAAACTATCACGCTACTCTGACAAATATCACCACCTGGCCTCGGGGGTACTTCAGAAAACTGCTGTCTCTTAACACAGCCCGTCGCTTCATCAGGAAACACAACTTGAAACTGTGTTGCACAAAGAGGAACAAATACATCCACTCTATGCAGACACGCCAAAACATGTCTTGCCTGAGCTCATCTCAGATGGACCAAAAGACTGTGTGTGTATCTGATCGGGTATGCTGGATCATAAATCAGAGGGGAAAAACAAATAGCATCCGGTTTTCATTCGGATCTATCCAGAATTGCTTGTAGTGCAACATAACATCAAGCAAAATAAATGACAGCAGCAGTAAAGGAGTGACATTTCAGTTTTTTAGTGTGATTGTGGGGTGGAGTGTTTCAGTGATCTGAGCTTCTTTTATAGGTGCAAGATTAAAGATACCCAACCCTTAATGGTTATGTCGGTTACAACTACAGCACTGGAACATTTATTTACTCTTTGGGTCCACCCAGGGTCCATTCCTGCCCATGAACACAAAGCACACCCCTTAATTGATGGTAGGCTTCGGCCTTGAAGGCAGTGCCTGAGGAGCAGTGCTTGGGGGCGGTACCTTGCTTAGTGGTAGTCTAAGATTGAAACTGGTGACTTTCAGGTTACAGGAGCAACTCTTTACCCTTATGCCACCACTGCCCCTACTGTGCTTTACCTGGTTCTGTAAGTGATAATGAATTATTTACTTGATTCGTTATATAAAACTGGTCATTCAGTGCTTTGTAAATATTGCATTTTAATACATATATTGCTGAACCTCAAGTGTTTTAACAACACATTTTTTTCCCAACACTACTGCATTTTTCTACATATTCTACATATTATTTATATTATACATGATTAAATTAGCAAGCTAAGAAAAATACAAATCAACAAATGTACTTTTTCTAACTGCCAACTTTAGGGAAGTGCGTCAGCTAAAAATAGCTCATTTTAAAGCTGGATAAGTACATTTGTCAGCCATTATTCAGTGTTTCAGTAATGGTATCAGAAGAAAAGTGGTCTCATGACATTTTAAATAACCACCTTTATTAGAGCACACATTTTCTGTCTGACACCTTTCCCTAAAGTTCGCCTGGGGTTGACTGGCAGCTGGGATGGAACAAAATAGTAGACTGACTATCTAAAAAGAAATCGTCAAAATTGTTAATATTTAGTCGGAATGGAGTCATTTGATGTTGGCGAGTGTCGACGTGTCTTCAAGGAGAGGTCAGAATTACATCGTAAAGTATTTTTTTAAAGTTTTATTTAACAGAGAGAGAGAGAGAGTGAGAGAGAGAGAGAGAGAGAGAGAGATGTCTATCTGGAGATAGGGTCCCCCAAAGATTTGGGATCCCAAGTCAGAGACAGGCAAAGCAGGCAGAGGAAGCAGGCAGCAGTCTCAGGGCCTCAGAGCAAGTCCCCCTGAATCTACTCTGACCAAAATCACAAAAGGACTGACATTTATAGCAGGTTTCAAAAAAGTGTACGTCTCCTTACGATGGAACCGGTTTCAGCCAGTTGTGACCTCAGTAGCAAAAAGCCTGGGTTCTGACGGAAGTGTCCTTGATCTGAGATTAACGTAGAAATAAAGCAAAGTTATGAGTATTGAGTTAATCACTGTGTGTGTATGTGTGTATGAACCATTTCACTATGTGTGTGTGTTAACCCATTCCAGCCAGCTTGTGCATCAGAGGGCCTGTTTAGGCGTCTGACAGTCTGACCTTGATTGATGATTAGGCGCAGGAGAAACGTGTAATTTGAAGTTTGTGAGAGGTCAAAAGACTCCTAGAGTTTATGAGACCTTGGGCCTGAGTGTCCGAATTCAGGCCGAACACAACACATTCAACCTAATATAGCTTATTTTAAAGCCAAAACCAACTTTTGTGCCCTTGCTGACCAATTTTCAGTGTCAGTAGTGGTACCAGAAAAACTGTTCTGTTCTAACTTGTTGCCTAATATCCCACCTAAAATCCCACCTAACAGACAGGTGCCACTGTAACGAAATAAGCAAATAGTCAATGCTATTTGCTTTACCTATCAGTGGTGTTAATGTTATGGCTGATTGGTGTATCTGTGTATAGTGCATATTCTGCCTACTGCAGTAAAATAACTTTCTTTGTTCTTACTTGAAAATTGCTCTTTGGGGTTAATTAACGCTCAACTAGATTGTATTGATTTTTTAATTTTTTTTAACTGCAGATCGGAGAAAGGGGAGCCAATCTGAGCGGAGGTCAGAAGCAGAGGGTCAGTCTGGCCCGAGCTCTCTACAGTGATAGGCCCATCCTGCTTCTGGATGACCCACTCAGCGCAGTGGACGCCCATGTGGGAGCACATCTCTTCCACAATGCCATCCGCAGGGCGGCTGGTGGAAAGACCGTCATCTTCGTTACACACCAGCTGCAAGTGAGTCCATTTAGAGACATTTACAGAGAGTGAAGCTGACACTCTGCACCTTAATGTTGTAGTCATTACTGTATGTGAAATCATGGTGGAGCTCTGGCAGTGGTGAGGTAGGATCATACGGCTTCCAGTGACTCAGCAGAAACAACAGTTTGCCTGTTTATTAGCTGTTGTTGCCCCCCCCCCCAGCTGAACTGTTGCCAAAATATAAAGTAAACAGTCTTTAGTGATCTTTTTATGTGAAAGTGACTATTTGTCATTGTGAACACACTCGAGCACCACAACAAAATGTGACCTTTGCATTTAACCCTTCACACGTGAAGCACCGGCCAGTTATCAACAGCGCCCGGGGAGCAGTGTAGCAGGGCGGTACCTTGCTCAAGGGTTCCTCAGTGATGCCTGAACTGGGATTTGAACCTGCGACCTTCAGGTCCCAAGCGCCATGTCCTAACCACTAGGGCACCACTGCCCACACTAGGCCACCACTGCCCATTTTTACACAGTTCCTCAAGGACTGGCAGATGTTTTGCAGGACAACTCAGTTGCTGATAGTGTAATTAGTATTCATGAATATTTTACTAGTATTTATTAATATTTTGATTGTTTACTTGGTAAAGAGGAATTCTTTCCATCTTTATTCTGAGAAATGTTTCTTAACAATCTATAACATTGCACCAGGGTGTAATTGGTTGTGTAGCCTGATTATTGTCTCCAGAATACAGCTTGAAATGTTTAGCCTGCTGTATTTTTGTGTAACAGTCAAGCTCCGGCACATTTGTATTGAAACAATTACTATGATGGTGACGTTGTAAGGTGTTGACATTTCTTCATGTCGCCAAAACTAAACTTTAAAGAGAAAGCAAATTGCATGTGTCCAAGGCTAAACATCAAAATTACAGACAGCAGCTAACGGGTTAGTGGAAGAATTGGGTCCCCAAGATGCTGGTTAGGAAAGGAGATGCAGAGCACGTTGTGACACAAGGGCCTCGAGCTCCACTCTGTCTTGGCGATGAGGGTTTTTAAATGTGACATGACCCACCATGGCCAATCACTTTAACCCAAGTTATTTTTGCCACCAGTGCTAGGTGCCTAAATGTCTGGGTGAAATAAGGAGTTTTAGTGTTCACGTCAGTGACGGCCTTGTTAGGAGACCTCAGTGGTGTGTGTTATCCAGAACAGGCCTGATTGTCTGAAGAATGACGCTGACAGCTGCACGTGCTGAGGAGTTTTAAGAAAAGAGAAGTTACTCAGCTGTGACAATGGAATATTAGGTCAAATGTGGTAAAAGTGGTCCCAGAATGCACCAGTGGTAAAATACAGAATTCCAGCTTCTATATATACTGTAAAATGAGTCACACCTTCCTGCTAACCACAGTTGTGCTGTTTGCATCTGTTGCTTCTCAGCATGAATACCACTGTGTCAGTAACAGTAAAGCAGACATTAAGCCAAAAAAGTAACAAATCTATGATCAAATATCAGGTGTGTCAAACTCTGTTTGGTACATTGTTAAGATGCATGAATGTGCTGGCGAGCTTAGCAATACTATGTTACAGCCCATATAAGAACACAGTAGTGGAAGAATGAAGATTACTTTTGATAATGAAGAAAGGCTATTGAACAGAACAGCAGGATGTGACCACAGATGTATTAAAGAACGTGAATTTGTGAATATGTGAACCACTGGTTAAACCAGAAAGGCCAAGTTACAGTTTTCTCAGCTGAACAATAAAAGCCTGTTTAGTTCTGGACAGATAAGAAGACGATTAGCCTGTACCGGGGTGATGGAATGAGGAAACTGTAGAATACACGGAAGTGTTAGTCTGTAAAACACAGGGGGATGGGCATGCACAGCTGTCAGTGAAGTAGCTCAGTTGACTTTACCAACTTAACAGAGTATCAACAGTGAAGGTAACTACTAGCAACTAGATTTTCAGAGTGATCGATTTCTAGATAATGTAAGGCAACTACAAAAAACATGAACACTGTGTTCAGTTATGGCCCTTTTGAATAAAGCAGATGTTCTGCACTATATAGTGAAAGTGACTATTGGTCGTTGTGAACACACTCAAGCACAACAACGAAATGTGACCTCTGCATTTATCCCATCACACGTGCACACTTGAAGCAGCAGGCAGCTATTAGCGCCCGGGGAGCAGTGTAGTGGGACGGTACCTTGCTCAAGGGTATCTTTGTTTCCTTGTCCATCAGTCCATCCATCCATCCATTCATATAGCCACATCTTCCAACCATCCATCTTTTCATTTTGCTTACTCTAATTCATCTTTCTGACGTGTGTGTTTACGCTACAGTACCTGCCGGAGTGTGACAAGGTGGTATTGATGAAGGATGGGCAGATTGCGGAGCATGGCACCCATGTTCAGCTGATGAGCAGAGGCCGTGAATATGCCACACTCTTCACCAGCATCCAGCAGGAGGTAAAGCCTGCCACAGGCATTCCCCCCGCTTGGGGAAAACACAGGGGTCACTCATTCACAAAGCACTCGACATCACCTCCTGCAAGATTCATGAGCCACAGCCTGCAAACCACCTGTTTTTCAAATGTTAATTCATTCTCCACTTCTATAATTTATGAGCGCATTGATCTACAGGAATAGCAGCTGTAAGACTTTGTCACCACTGTATTTAATGACTTAACATTCATTGCCCCAACCACAGTGATTTGTAGTTCTTCCATGTGATGCTCACTGCTGTTTTAATCTCTAATACATTGTCCTATTATCTTTTTTTATAAAAAAACAAAAAATATTATTTATATTATTATATTAGCTATATGAAATACAGTGAGTGTCTGTGCACAGTCGGTCAAAGGCGTATCAATCAACTGCGCAGCTTTTACAAATATTTTCATGTAATTGTTACTATCTACAGTCTACAAACCTCATTTACAGAAAGTGTGAGATATGTTAATCAACGGGAACCTTTATTTAAAGGTCCAAAAGTCCAAATTTTCAATCGTTTTGAGGTTTGTACAAATGCTTTGTTCAAGGCTTTTTCAGAAGTTTTCAAATATTGCAAAATATTTAAAAACAGTACAAAAGTGGCCAGAAACTATTTTTAGCTTTTTAATTTTTAGCAGTTAGTAGCCATTAATAAAACACATGCATTTATAGGGGTAAATTATGTTCTTATGTTATTATTATTCAATATTATGCTGAACGTGATAAAAAAGTTGTATGATATGTATAAACTATCATACTGTAATAATATTACAGCTTATTGCAAGTGCGGCTGAACAATTAATGGTTCTTAGTCAGAATTGTAATTTGAAAGGGAGCAATTTTCACATCAGTTTTGATCAGATCTTGTTTAGCTCAATAGCAACTTAGCGGCATGTACATGATTTCAGCCAGTTATAAGCAGCCACGCTGCCATGTGCACATACCACCACAGCCACAATTTACTATTGAATAATGACGTGAAATTCTATTTTTTACAAAGTTACAGTAGAAGCGAATGTTTTACTTTTTGTTTTGCTACATCGTTTGCATAAATTGCTCATAAATTCTTTGGCTAGTTTCAGAAAAAGCTACTTTTCATCCTAGTGTGCAGAGGCCCCATCTGGGTGGGCTGAATACCTTGAAACTTGAAAAAACAGGAAACTGCTTGCTCTGGGCTTTTAACTCCCATATAACTACTAGGTGTCAGGAGGACACCCTAGCCCCGCCCCCACAGCTGAGCCGAAGCTCTGGGCAATTATCTGAGGGTTAAAGGGCTTTCGTGGGCGTCCCTCCTTGTTCGTCGTTGTCTGTGCTTTTGTACACTGTGATGGTCCCAATGTTAAATGTATGTCTCGTTACGTTTATTTATAATAAACCCCCTTTATCCACGTCCGTCCTGCCTGCATTTGCTGCCAGTACACCCTGGATCATTACACTAGGCTATGTTTACTAATGTTTAGAGATTTCTGTTGCTTTATTTATTTATTTAGTTTTTATTTAAATGAAGCCCATTATTTTGTTCAAATATCATTTGTAATGTAAATTTTGTATTGTGTGTATAAACACTGGTCCTAGCCACTGCATAGTTTTCCCCGGTTTATTTCATGTGTGTACAAAGTACCTTTGTAACGTGTGATATAATATAGACCACTAATACAGACGTGTAATGTGTAAGGAAATAATCACAGTTTAAATGAGAATATTGGTAGGAAGAATTGCAATTGCAAGATATTTTCTCTAAAATGTTTAGCCACACTTAAAGTATACACACTGGACTCACACTGGCGGACGCTACAAATTGGCCTGCAAAATTATTGTTGGATGACATAGTATTTACATAGCTTAGTATAGTATAGCTTATTTGCACATTACAGTCTTTTACAGTATGAGCGTTATGAAGGCCAGTATCATGCAACACTGTTTAAAAAAAGGGCAGAAGTTGATTTCTAGTATTTTTGAGTTTTGAATTGATGTAAAATATTACTTTTGTTCATCTAAACATATTTTCAATATTCAAAGCTTTTGTTTAAGTTGAATTAACACAGTTAAAATATTTACCACCTGGATATTTTTTATATAATGAATCAACAGCTCGACTTATTATAGTGCCCTTCTTTGTTTGTCAGAAGGTGGTAAGAACATTATATAAGGCCTTTTTTTGAGAACTTCATGAATTTCACTCTCTCTGTTGTCTCTCTCTCTCAGAATCTGGTGCGGAGGAATCTGAGGAAGCTGCGGGGAGGAAAGGAGGAACGCTCTGGTCTGTGCACTGGTGTCATCAGTGCAGCAGGCAGGGATCCTGCGGGGAGTGGAAAAGGAGGTAAGAGCTGCGTAATCTGAGAATAATGCTCAGCGCTTAGCTGACTTTCCACTAAGAATGAGTCACTCATCTCTTCCCTTTTTTTTTTTTTTCCTCTGGGCCCTTTTGATGTGTGTCCCGCAGACCAGCTCATGCAGGCTGAGGAGAAGGGGTCCGGCGCTGTGGCCTGGGCCGTCTACGCCGCTTACATCAAGGCTGCGGGAGGGCCGCTGTGCTTCATCATCAATGTCCTCCTATTCCTCCTCACCACAGGCAGCATAGCCTTCAGTAACTGGTGGCTCAGCCACTGGATCAAGCAGGGCAGTGGGGTGAGTGGGCTTCATCAAAAGGCCTCCATCTGTCATAATGCAAAATAACATTTGTGCCCACAAAAGCTAATGCTGATAAGAGCCAGTATGACATCATAATGTAAAAGAACAGTTGAGCTAAAAAAAATAATGGTAGTAGTAAGACAAAAGCCAATAGGGCTTGTGATGAGGCTTGTCCAGCTTTTGATAATAAAACAAAAGCTGGTTATTATGACATCATAAAGAAAAAGAACACTTGTGCCCACAACAGCTGATGTTAATGATGATAACAATGAAAGCTGGTAATAGCCTTAATGATGTCATAATGTAAAATAATAGTTAAGCTAAAATGCTAGTAGCAATAGAAAAAAAGCCAACAGGGCCCATGATTATGTCATAATACAGAAGAGCACTTGAGCCTACAAAAGCTAATTGTTGATCATAAAATAAAAGCTGGTTATTATGACATCATAATGCAAAAGAACACTTGTCCCCACAAACCTAATGTTGACAATAGTAAAACATAAGAGTTGAGGCCTTTATGACATCATAATGTAAAAGAACACTTGAGCCCACAAAAGCTAATGTTGATAATAATAAAATGAAAGCTGGTAAAGGCCATTATGACATCCCAACTGGTCCCCCCTCAGCTGTTAGCAGTGTTAGCATTTTTTGGGTGAAGTGTTTCTTTAGTGCCTCTTTAAACAGACAAAGCACCCGCTTTCATCTGTGTTTTGCTGCTCAGTCAAAGTGAACATCAGTCCCAGCACTAATTAGAAGTGCCACAGTGAACATGATTTACTCTGAGGGAAAATAGCAGCAACAGATGTTGGCGGTGAAGCTGCTTCTGACAGAAAAAAAAAAAAACGCTGCCTTCTGTAAATGTGACTAAGGATGGGATTTGTTTGCCGCTACCGTTGAGTGAAACCCTGCATGTGAGAGTCTTGTTTCTAAGGTGATTCTTCTGTGTGTTTTCAGAATGTGACGGTGTTGCAGGGGAATGAGAGCGTGGTGAGCAGCAGTATGAGACTAAACCCTCACATTCAGTACTACTCCAGGGTGTACACTCTTTCAATGGGAGCCATGCTTCTCCTGAAGACCTTGCGTAGCGTTGTGTTTGTTAAGGTAATGCTCCTTCTAAGATTTTTCTCAACATGAGTTTATGTAGTATATCCAATCATATTCACTGCCAGTCCATAGTTTGGAGACACCAGTCTTTTGGAAATGTTTGCATTTTTTTTATAAACCTTATTTTTATTATACATTTTACACAAGACAATAGTCCAATAGTTCTGTACCAAAACTGTGGGAGAGTTATTTTAGCATATTAGACAAAAATAAAATATACAAACCCAATTTCCAGAAAAGTTGGGATTTTTCACAAAATGCAGTAAAAAAAAAGAATGTGTGATAAAAGGTCAAAGAGAAGATTTCCAATGTTTTCAGTCATCATCTTAAATGTATTTTGTAAATATAAACAAAAGCAGAATTTGACACCTACAACACGTTCCAAAAAATTTGGGACAGACTGCATTTCTTGATGCAGCAGAGAACTGTGTAAAATGACGCCGGTTTCCCGAAGTACTCCAGAGCTGTATTTATCACAGTAGCTTGACAGTTTCACAGGCAGTGCATTCTGAGGGCTCAAAGGTTACACACCTTTAAAAATGGTTTCTGGTTTTGCCTTTCATGGGCTGAGATTTCTCCAGATTCCCTGAATCCTTTCACAATGTTATGTACTGTGGATGATGAAAGACCTCAATTCTTTGTTTCTGTATTGAGAAATTCTTTTGAACAGACTGACTATTCCCTCCTGACGTTTGGCACAAATTGACCTGATCTTTGTTCTCAGAGACTGAGCCTTTTGGTGGATGCTCCTTTTATGCCCAATCATGTTCCCCTTACCTGTTACCAGTTGTGGAATGTTTTAACTTAATTGGTTGACATGGTATAACTTAAATGTTATATAAACGTTTTACTATTTTTTTTCTCTCTCCCTTTTTCAAAGTGTGTTGCAGGCATCAAATTCACAACATTTATATTAAAATACATTTTAAGTTGATCATTGAAAACATTGGAAATCTTTTCTTTGAATTTTATTAGTTCAAGAGAGTTAACAAATCACACACTCTTGCTCATATTGCATTTTATAAAAAAAAATCTCAACTTTTTTTGTAAATGGGGTTGTAAATTCAGCAAATAAATACTGATGGAACATTAAAATATGAAGTGTTTTCTGTAGAGGATGTACTTGTACAAAGTCAAGAAAACATGTAATTTGAACACAGGCGTTTGCACACAACCATATACGTAAACAGTTTTTAAATATACTAATAATGAAATAATATCTTCATACCTTAACAATATGTTATTTATGTATATGCTCAAGATAAAGTCACAGAAGAACCCATTTAATTCTTCAAAGAGCTGTTTTTCTAAATCAAGAACCTTTTCAAGTATAAAGAACCCTCATATAAGGTAAAGACTTGAAGGTTCTTCCCAGTTGCATTATGTTTAGGTTCTTTAAGCTTTTAAAAGGTTCTTCACACTCACAAATCCTATTTGCAGAAATATTTAAAAACCATCTATTTTAAGGTTCTTCGAGAAACTAAAAATGGTTCTGCTGCAGCTTCCGTTTTGCCAGCTTTATTTAATTATTATATGTTTCCTATATTATTTAGCAATGTACCAGTTTTTGTATTCATGAATGGAAATGAAAGAGTTCATATAGGAAAGAATTCACATTGCATAAGAACGTGATGTGTCGCTAAGATGTTACCAAGCACTGCACATTTACTTTGCCAATACAGTGCAGTAAAATTGCAGTTTTATAGATTTTTACTGCGATAAATATATTTCTAACATCACAGTCATTTCAGTTAGAAGTTAAAAGTAGTTTTGATCTAAGCCTACAGCTCTGTGCCCTCCATTTCCACTGTTTGCCTGGCTGTGTGAATGTCACTCTACCTGTAAATCCCAGGGTTGATCTGTCGCTATCAGAAGTTCAAAGGTGCATCACATTTAATCCCTTTTTCCAATAAATTGCAGTCTGTGACACCGATACAATATTGACTCTTCGGCTGTGTCGCAGCAGGGTCAATAAAGCTCTAAAACCCAAGTTTATATTCCCCCCAATTTAAAGAAGTCCATTCCCAGAAGTCATCTGTCCTGTTTTCCCTCCACTGTTCGGTACAGGACTATTGGACTACTGCCATTGCCTTTGCTAATTGGCTAGCTTTCTCCTTTCATCCGTTGTGTCTCTCCTTGTTTTTTTGCTCTGTAATTGAAATTGCCTGCAGGCTAAATCCATTTATCTGTCCACTGCCACGGCTCTCAGCTGGAAAGGGTCGGTGTGTGTGTGTGTGTGTGTTGTGTCCCTCTGGGCCTTTGCGACCTTCTTCCCTGTTAAACAGGTCTGACGGCACATTAGGGTGTTATGGAGAGGTTTCGTCTCTATGTAACTGTGTGCCTTGTGTTTTTGCTAATTTCTCAGTGATGGGTAATGCTTTTTCTACACCCAGAGGTGAGATTAAAAAGTGTGGGCCTTAAATAGTCTATTAGTGGACCGAATATGTCTTCTTGTGACAAAAGCGATCTCATCTGAATGGTTGCGTATTCCATAAATGTGCTCCCTCGTTCAAGGGTTGCTGTGTTTTATATGGCCTCCCATTACGTAAGAGCTCACGCCTGAGAAGATTCGTACTCTTGATATTTTCTAAATGAATATTGCGCCATCTTCTACACCATGAGATGCTTATGAACAACTGAGTTCTTTAGAATGTGCACAGTGTGTGATATGTGTACTAGATGGTGTGCATAGCTGTATAAACCACTAACACACTGGGATTCTGCTGGGCCACTGCTGGGCCTCCCTGTTTACACTCAGCCTGGGCACTTTTCCCTTCCTGTAATGTCTCTTTGCCAGGGTTTTTCCCTGCAGTGATGTATTCATTATGGTTGCTTTTGTTTTCGTGTATCATTGACCTGTTTGTTTGGATTTTGGATTTGTCCTGCTTATTATGTTTATTTGAATCATTGACCCATTTGTTAGTGTTTATACAGTGAATGGCTGCATCTATTATTAAAGTGTGTGTATATATCTGTATTTGTGTGTGCGTGTGTTGCAGTGCACTCTGTGGGCGGCCTCGGCACTTCACGATAAGCTGTTTAAGTCTGTTCTACACAGCCCTATGCACTTCTTTGACACAACTCCTCTAGGACGCATCCTCAACCGCTTCGCCAAAGATATGGATGAAGGTTAGACCTTGGAATCCTCCCCAAGTCATCCCCCTTGCTGAGTGGATGGAGAATTTTTAACATGTCCTGTTTCATACTCTTCTCATTGCAGTGGATGTGAGACTGGCAATGCAGGCTGAGATGTTGCTTCAAAACTTGACGCTGGTGCTCTTCTGTCTCGGAGTGGTCAGCACTGTTTTCCCATGGTTCCTCTTCTCGATCATCCCTCTCTCTGCCTTCCTCTTCATCGTCAATCGCATCTCCAGGTTAGCTTATAGGTTTACCATGATTATATTGCTGCATATAGTGAGTGCCCTGTGTTTTACAGTACGCATTGATGTGACTGGGTTAAAGATCGGCCTGATTGTTTATACACTAGACTATTGTTGGACCACATGAGTCTCTTGATCCATTAAAATCTCCCATCCCCCATATTGTAAACCTGAGATTGGACTGACCCGATATTCTGAAAATGCTGTTTCACAATCCAAGAGTCTTACAAAAGAGGAGTCATTGCTATACTAACTCATTGTAGTTGAAACTGAATTTAAGTGTGTCAAATACTGGAAGAAAATTATTCTATATTGTAACAAATTAATGCTGAAATGTCATAGAATTGCTTATTGTGCATCATGAAGTAGGTTACATGATGGCAACAGTAGCCCCTTGCAGTCTAAAGGTAACCTATTACACTAGAATTACAATTCATTTGTTATTAGGCAGTGGGCAATGGTAGTGTACTGGTTACGGACTTGCCCATGTGATCGGAGGGTCGCAGGTTCGAGTCCTGGCCCAGATACCACTGAGAGACCCTTGAGCAAGGTACCAGCATGCTACACTGCTCCTCGGGTGCTGTTGATAGCTGCCAGTTGCTCCACGTGTGGGTTAAATGCAGAGGTCACGTTTTTGTTATGCACTTTGTGGGTTGGGGTGTGTTCACAATGACAAATAGTCACTTTCACTTAAAAAACAGTATTTTAAATAGTCAAATTTTTCACGCTTTGTTGTGTTTCTTCCTGTAGGATTCTCTTTGGTAGTCTGAGCATAGTGCTTTTAAATGGTCTTAGCGATCTCAAGTGAAGGGCTTCGCTAATTTGAGAGATTTGTTGTTTGTTTGTTTTTTTTTAAGTAGAAACTTAAAGGTGATACTGTGCCAATATTAAACACATCTTAATGTAACAACGAATACCATGATTCTGAATGATTCAGAATACCCACAGAAGCTCGTCTGGAGCATCTGAAGTAGTTCAGGATGTTATATGCAGATATGTCTGCACCCCTTGTCAAATGTATTTATTTATATATTTTATTTTACGTCAAAATGTGTTAACACATCATCTACGCTGAACAAACGTATAGATGGCATAGTTTTCTGAATTTTCCTTATTGGAAAAAGAAAGCATAACATATAATAGTTTTTAATAACATATAACCGTTTGCGCAGGGCACACTTTATATTTTTCCAGTGTGTAAAATTCAGCAAATAAGCAATAGTTGTGCATGAATTGTTCAGAAGTTTCTTCTCTATTGAACAGGTGTCAGATTACTTTTGTGTAATTTACCCAGACGTGCCCAACCTTATGTTTTATGAGATACTAACCTTATGAGTATTGCAAAAGGCATCAGTGTGACAACTAGCAATAAAGGCTGTACGTTCCCTGGTTCGAATCCACATTGACTGGTTGAGTTGACTTAAAATAGGCCCTTGTAGCAGCTGCTGTGAGGCACTTTCTTTTTAAGATTGGTTTAAGATAAGATAAGGGAACCTTTATTAGTCCCACAAGTGGTAAATTTGAAATTTGTCACATCCATAGTTATACGAGTACAACATGTAGCGAAATATACCCTGATCGTTCCTGTGACTATGCAAATTTTTAAAATAAAATTAAAGTTACAAAGAAAATAAGTAGCTAAAGTAAGGTCTAAAGTAAAAAAAAAAAAATATATATATATATATATATTTATTACAGAAGAAATAGAATATGAATTATAAAATGAAAACAGTAACTGCACAATGTGCATACTGATCTATATAGATAAATAGACCTTATAGATCGCTATACATGCTGAAAGTGCAAAGTGACCTGATTGTTGTTATGTAAATGAGATCATGTTTTCTGGTCGCCTACTGTTTTCGTTCATATCAGCATTTCTGGCTTTTATTTATTTATTTATTTATTTTTATGCACTTAATGCTGTTGATTATGCATGAATGCATAAATGATGTCTCGGCCCAGCAGGCACGAAAAGTTTTGTAGCCTGCCCACTTTTCACAAGCTTTTTTTCTTAGTAATGGCCTCCACCAAGCTGCGATCTCTCATGCTAAAAGAACATTCTCTGTAAACACTGCGAAAAGGCTGTCTTTCTTCGAGAAGGGTATCTTTTTCTGCTTTCCTGCCTGGCCCTTTTTCTTCCTCATGCTCATCCCCGTCCTTTTAATGAGAAAAAGGGTGATTCATAGCCGTCCTGTTATTCACAGCCTCCGCCTATTTTATTCCGTGTCTAAAAGTAGAAATCACCCCACCTTTAGCCAATAAAGGCCTATCTCATATTGCTGCGGGCCCAGTCACTGCTGTCCTGCTGGGTTTAGCACTGACGTGTGACAGGCCTTATAAAAGTCCCAGTAAATCAGTGCTGGAGCCTCAGAGATGACTCGAGATCTGCCAGGATGCGCCCTTCAGCTTCACACTTATTGTCCCCTGTGGGCTTCCATCTCATAAGCCACTAACCTGTCACATGGCGCGCTGCTCGATGAGACCCACAGTCAGACAGCTTTGATCACACTTCAGGCCTGCTTAACTGGGAATACTGCGTGACTCCGTGATGAGGTGTGGGAATATCTTTTTTTCCCTTTTTTTTTCCTAAAAGTTTTTTTTTTTTTTTTTTCCCAAATCACTCTCTGTCTCCGAAGGGTTCTGATTCGTGAGCTGAAAAGGCTGGAGAACATCAGCCAATCACCTTTCACCTCTCACATCACCAGCAGCCTGCAGGGCCTGTCCACCATCCATGCCTACAGCCGGGGGGGCGACTTCCTGAACAGGTAAGCCTCCCACTCTGCTGACATTCACTCTAAAGCCTATTTGGGTAGCATTTGTTTGGGCAGTGGTGGCCTAGTGGTTAGGACCTTGCCCTTGTGCACTGAAGGTCGTAGTTTCAAATCCCAGCCCGGGTGCCACTGCGGTACCCTAGAGCAAGGTACTGTCCTGCTACACTGCTCCCCGGGCGCAGTGAGCATGTGTGATGGGTTAAATGCAGAGGTCGCATTTCGTTGTGGGGCTTGAGTGTGTTCACAATGACAAATAGTCACTTTCGCTTTACTTATTTTTCAAATAATAGTAGTAGAGTTACTAGTTAGTCTGCGTTTAGGCAAGCACGCCCCTGCATATCTGGTCTGCGAACATTTTTTACCATAACACTGAAATTATATTGGAGTCAGTGCTGACCACATTCTCATATCCGTAACATCGTTTTACAGCAAATAGTCACATTCCACACAATTTGTACATTTGGGCTTATTGTAGATTTTCTCACATGGCTGGATCAGTTCTAACTATAGTATATATACAAGGGACCTTTCAGGTGGGGATGGGGTTGGGTTACATTGCATTTTTTCCAAGGCAAAAAAAGGCACAAGCTGCTGTTGCGTTTGGCCTGAATTCGGACACTCAGGCCCAAGGTCCCTTAAAACTTTAGGAGTCATTTTGACCGAGATGATTTTAGATTAAACGTCTTTTCTGTGCCTAATAATCAATCAAGGCCAGACTAAATTGACGCCAATGGCTTTTATGACGCACAAAGCTAGTTTACATACACATAGTGATGATAAACAGGCACGTACCGCATTAGCTCAACTTTGCTTTATTTCTACGGTTCATCTCTTATCAAGGACACTTCCGTCTGAATCCAGACTTTTGGCTACTGAGGTCACAACTGGTTGAAACTGGTTCCACCGAAATCTGCTATAAAATGTACTTTGATTTTTGTTCAGTTCAGATTCATTCAGAGGTTCAGACTTGCTCTAAGGCCTCGTGAATCTGCCTCCCTTCCTTTTTTCTCGCTCACTCACTAGCTCATGCTCTCTCTCTCTCTCTCTCTCACTCTCTCGCTCACTCTATCTCTGTTGCTTTGCTTTTCTCTGACTTGGGATCCCAAATCTTTGGGGGAACCGGTCTCCAGATAGATGTCTCTCTCTCTCTCTCTGTTAAAAATACTTTTAAAAATGACTTTACGGTGTAATTCTGACCTCTCCTTGAAGACACGTCGACACTCACCAACATCACTGCCTTTGAACGCTGGCTTGTGTGCACACACCTTTCTGTGTCAACACAGCAATTGCACTGCAAGTCTCAGTAAACAGTGTCTAGCTGTTGTTTTCAAAGGTACAGGCAGAAATATCTGGAACTTAGCCTTTTAGAAGGTGTTCACTCTTAACTAGCAAGGGTGGTGCTGCTAACAAATTTGTTTTTTAAATCATCTTATGATCATATTAGTTTGTAAAACCATGACTTCGCCATGACTCAGGATGTGAGATGTTTTTATGCGGTCTCAGACTTGGACTCGTTGGTATCTGCAGTCAGACTCGCCTCAGTGTTGGCCATTGATCTTATGATATATTCCAGTTGGTCTCGACCAAGTACAGCTGCCTTTAATAAATAGTGTTTCCATCTGCAATGTTTCTCTGTGGTGGTCGGCCACACTAATATCTTTGCTGCAGTTGCAAGGAAAAAAATGTATCATTCATATCAAAATTCATCTGCACATGTTCTGCACATGGTGCATCCATGCTCATCATTTTAATGCAGTCTGTTGTGATCCTACAGTGTTAATACTCGTGCGTGCTTTTTGATCATTACAGGTAATATTCATTCATTTTCTAAACCACTTATCTGTTTCGGGTCGCGGGGAAACTGGAGCCGATCCCAGCTGACTATTGGCACAGGACAGGGCAGATCCAGGACAGGAGGTCAACCCATTGCGGGGCACCACAGAGATCCACTCTCAGAACCATTCACACACAAACTCACACCTATGGGCAATTTAGAGTATCCAGGCGACCTATAGCAAGCCTTTGGACAGTGAAAGTGAAGTGAAAGTGACTATTTGTCATTGTGAACACACTCACACCACAACGAAATGTGACCTCTGCATTTAACCCATCACACATGTACATGTGGAGCAGTGGGCAACTATTTTCAGCGCCTGGGGAGCAGTGTAGCAGGATGGTACCTTGCTCAAGGGTACCTTAGTAGTGCCCAGGCCAGGAATTGACTCTCAGGTGACCTTTCTGGCCTTAGGGGCAAGGTCCTAACCAGAGGAAACCATGGGGAGAGCTTGCAAAATCCGCACAGAAAGCCACCTGTGGTCGAGCCGGGGATCGAACCCAGGACCTTGTTGCTGTGAGGCGACAGCGCTAACCACTGCACCACCGCGCCGTCCTTAAAGATAATATAGTAGTGCAAAATGACACATTACAAAGAGGACAGTACGTCTAAAAGAGGATTCTTTCCCCAATCTCTGTCTCTCCCATGTGGACGCACTTTAGACTTGGACTCAAACTTCTTTGGCCTTAGTCTTGACTTGGACTCCATTGGTCCTGGTCTTGGACTTGTCTTGGTCTCGGCAATGGTGGTCTTGACTACCTTTACTTTGCGACTGCATCACTAACCCTTCTTCTATTACTACTGTCAATGGAGGCCTGCATTCTTTTTGATCTGTTTGAGTACAGAAAAAAATGCTAACCCCTTTGAACTCTTTTTTTTTCTCAGAAAAGACAGCAGTGTGCAGTTACAATACCCACCCTTATAAAAAAATGCAAAAAAATACAACAGTTTTCAATGACAATGGAAGTCAACAGACCTGCCATGAATGCATTAAATTGCAGTAAAAATAAGTAAGAGCAGTGCACAAAAACGTGTCTCTGCTATCGAAAACAATCCCACCTTCATAAAATGGGTAGAGCGTGAATGCCCCTTGTGCTGCACATCCTGGCTGCTCCACAGCAGGTTAATTTGAGCAACAGTCTAACAAAGACGGGCAGTTTCTTTGCAAATTGCAAAAAGCCCTCAGCTATCATTCTGTTTCATGGTGCAAATAAAACGAAGACACTTAAGGAGGAATGGACTAGCAACTATTAATGGACTAGCTACCCCAAACCTGTCACCTGAGAAAAATTTCAGCACAGTAGCAGCGGTGACAGATTTTCATTATATTCTTCATTACTTCCATATTCATTTAGCGTGATTTCTTGTTCCTGCGCTGAAAACGAAGCTGCTCCGCTCCTCTCCATCTTTCACGCAATTGGTGGTGATTAATTAGCTTGAGTACCTACATTTGGGTTGAACAAGTTGTTAACCACAGTTGCATTTGTTAGGTGAGGCTGAAGCTTAATCAGAAACCCTGACGGAGCTGAATATGCTTAATGAGACAGGCCCTGGTCCTGGAGAACACCATCAACTGCACTCTTTCTCCTGCTCCACTATTTTAACCCTTAATGCCATGTAGTTTAATGTATAAAATCATTGTTTTTCACTCCAAAAATATCTGTAAGTGTAGAAATGGATCATCAAGACAGTATTTGTTTGCAAACACGAAGGTAAAGGATGAAAACTTGCCATGTTTTTGTCATTAGCACTTAAGCATATCCTCACTCCTTTCGAAATTTGATGTAAATTAAAAACTGTACCATATATGCAAATACACATATAATTACATAATTGCATAGGGACTTCCTAACCACTAGACAACACGTGATCTGGGGGTCACAGGTTCAAATCCCGGCCGAGGTATCACTGATGTAAGGTACTGTCCCACTTCACTGCTCCCCGGGTGCTGCTGATCGCTGCTCCACGTGTGGATGGGTTAAATGCAGAGGTCAAGGTCAAGTCGCTGTGGCACACTTTGTGTGATGGGATGTGTTCACAATGACAAATAGTTACTTTCACTTAAAGAATATAGCAAAACACCAGTGCAGACCTGTACAAGATAATCTCATTAAGAGCTTATGGGTAAAATGTGCAGTGCTTGGGAACTGCAGGACCAACATGGGACACAGAGCCAGAAGATAAAGAAGCAAAGCCGGTAAATGACGAGGCAGTTGTGGGTGCGTTATCACTACCTTTACTAATTACATATTTTGTGTGTGTGTCTAGATATCAGGCTCTGCTGGACACTAACCAGGCAGCCCACTATCTGTTCAGCTGTGCTATGCGCTGGCTGGCTGTGCGTTTAGACCTCATCAGCATCGCGCTCATCACCACAGTAGGCCTCCTCATCGTCTTAATGCATGGCCGAATCTCTCCAGCCTATGCCGGCCTGGCCATCTCCTACGCCGTGCAGGTATGTGGTCCTTTGACACTGACTGCGTGACAAAAGTTTAGGGACACCTTGCTTTCTTTTAAATGTTTTCAGCAAGTTTTCTCTTTCGCCACTACTTTTTTTTTTTAAGAATAAGGTTTATTTTGTTCAGGTAAAAGTGCTTTTGGTAGATTTGACCTCAGTTTTCTGTTTCAAACTATTGTTGAAAGCACATATCGGAACTCGGCCCAGGGGAGGCTTTGGCTTTAATCTCAAGGAGGCGCTGTTAGTAATATTGTCTGATTTTTTTTCACTTGGTGTTGTTTTTCTCAAATGCTACCTGCTTATCAGTGATGCGAGGGTCGAACCAGAGTTTTGGTCAAGAAGCCCTCGACCTAAATAAATAAATAAATAAATATCCAATTAAATTTGCCTAGCAGCCCCTACTGCCAGCCCCCAAAGTTGGCAACACTTTACTGTAGGGTCGCGTTTCCAAGGCTACATGACATGTACATAAGTCTTTTGCCATTGACCTACATAAACATTTATAAAGGTTTATTCCAACAAGCGTCACTTGTCATTAAAGCAAATGATCATAATGTAACCGTATCAATGGCACCCGACAGTAAAGTGTTACCAAAAAGTTTGACTGGCAAAACCTGACCAACTGTGCAAAATGCTGTTTGGTTTAACAAGGCATTTTAAATGATGCTGGGGTTTATTTAGTCTCTGTGTCCCGTCTCTTTGTCCAGCTGACTGGCCTATTCCAGTTCACCGTGAGGCTACTGTCTGAAACAGAGGCCCGATTTACATCGGTGGAGAGGATCAATCATTACATAAAGGTGAGTGTGCCTGTGACTCATGCAGATTTCAGCAGCAACCAGCGAAGGACAGAGCATTTGGTATTGAATTGGCACGGCTCTCGTGGCCATTCGCTCGTTACGCTGCATGGGTCGACTCAGTAGGTTCCAGCTAGTGCGCCACGTGTTTGAGATAAGCTCTCAGTTAAGGAAATCAAGCTCGTATAGCCAAGGGGATTTCTTTCCAGTGCTAGAATGTGTTAAAATGATGTGGTGAGATGACTAATAATCAGAACTGCTTCTTTCGGATAAAATCAAGATGGAAAACGGCTTTTCTAAATAGGGATGTGAAACTGCACTGATGTATTAAGAACCTGGCACCCCAGGGTCTCACATCATATTCGGGACAATCTATTGCAGCTGTAGATGAACAGATAGCCCTCAACGGCTAAATAAATTAAATTACTGTGAACTGTCGGCTCTCGGAGTGCAGAACTGTCTCTGGGACTATGCTGCTTTCATTAATATGTGATGACTTAGACAATGTGTGGTTATGGCGATTTGGTCTGGCTTGAAAAAAAAAGAGATCAGGATTTATATCTTACACACACAATCAAATCTAACACAACAATCTTAAAAAAATCAGCTGATCAGAATATTACTCAAAATATAGTTTTAAAATATGTTTTTTAAATAAATCTCTGTGTGAAAAGTAAGTATATGTGCTACTTAATTAATCAGTTAACAAAATGTAGTTGATCATTTGAGTCAATTACACCAGACACACAAAGGCTTGATTACTTCCAGCTCTGTGGAATTTAAATGTCATTTAGATTCCAGCAGTGGCTTAAAGGTCTCAACAGGCAGTGCACTATGCCAGTATATAAAGAAATGCTGGAAGAAGTGAGAAAGAAAGAAAGAAAGAAAGAAAGAGAGAGCGAAAGAAAGAGAGAGAGAGAGAGAGAGAGAGAGAGAGAGAGAGAGAGAGAGAGAGAGAGAGAAAGAAAGAAGGAGGAAAACTTGGAATAATGGTGAATCTTCCCCGAGGTGGCTTACCTACCAAAATGCCTCCAATTAAATACATTGATATGGCACTGGCACAAAATAGTTGTATAGTATGTAAATTGTTATAGACTATATAAGCTGACACATTTTATATTCAGTAACAGTAATTATAATGTTATGGCTGCTAACTACAGTACAGAGCAAAAATTAGCACATCAACATCATTGCTAGTAATGGTAAAAACGTTTTTAATTAAGGAACGTGACTTCATAAGACATCTGCAATGGCATGTTTATTGTAAGGCTATGTCAGTGTTTTGTTGTAGGGTTCAAGTAAAATGTGTATATATATTTGGTCATTCTGAATCTATAGTTATTGAAACAAACTAAATTATGGTGAAACTTGTTAACAAGGTTGTGTTTTCCATTTCTATAGAACTTAGAAACAGAAACTCCTCGGCAGTTAACCGGACCCTCTGCCCCTGACCCCTACTGGCTGCAACAGGGGAGCATAAGCTTCCAGAATGTGGAGATGCGCTATCGGCCTGAACTGCCCCTGGTGCTGAAGAACGTGACCTTCAACATCCTTCCAGATGAAACAGTGGGCATCGTAGGCCGAACGGGTTCAGGTACCGCTCACCTCTCCACTTTCCTTATTCCTCTTTGTTATTTACAGGGGTTTGTTACATGTGTAGTCTAAGGGACCTTATGGTCCAATAAGGTCTTGGTAGTGTCTGCGTTTATCAGCACTGATGTATATAAATCAAGACTTGCCCGCCGGTTTCTTCAGGTAAATCTTCACTTGGCGTAGCGCTGTTCAGACTGGTGGAGCTCAGTGGGGGATCCATCATCATCGACGGTGTCAACATTGCTCATGTAGGCCTGGAAGCCTTGAGAAGCAAGCTGTCAGTCATTCCCCAAGAGCCCGTTCTCTTCATTGGCACTGTCAGGTACAGTCCACATCACAGCTGCAGCACACACACACACACACACACACACACACTGCTGGAAATAGGGACTGGTGTAAAAGTCTCACACTGTGTTCCTCTGTCTCCGTCAGGTCAAACCTGGACCCATGGGGTCAGTACACAGATGCACAGGTCTGGGAGGCACTGGAGAAAACCCACATCAAAGACATGGTGAGTGTGGAGAGCGTGCGTGTCAAGTCGGACAGGTTACATCAGCAGCTTTTTGACTGTGATTTCCAAAGATGCCATAGTCGTCAATGGCTGGAGCTCCATGGGACCACAACTGGCCATGCTGTCACTGGGATGGCTTAGTTCCACTTTGCCTGATGATTTAGAGCAGTGCCTGCTAGCTATAGGCGTCTATTAAGCCTCATATAGAGTCAGCTCCGTAATTATGGGCACCCTTGGTAAAAGGGGGTAAAGACAAAGGTCATGGACAAATGTCTTAGTGGTAATTAGCTCAGTGTCATGCTAAACATAGGAGAGGAATCTAACCTTTAATTGGAGTAAATTTAGTCAAAGAGATAATTATGGAGCTGACTGTACGGAATTGAGCAGTTGGCAGGAAGCACTCTTCCCTTAGTGCTGCATCTCTCTTCCTTCATTATTTGAATAGCAGCTGAGGGTGTGTACACATTCTTTGCCATGCAAGAGTCTTATATCACCATTGTCCATCTTATAAAGCCAATGTTGTTGCTTTTACATAAGGCTTTGGGCAGTATCGGTCAAAGATCAAATGTCGTTTTGCCGCATTTTGCATCCTAATGAACCCACTGATGAGTCCAGGATGGACCTGATTTTAGATCAGCGCTGTTGCTCGGAGATGACTGATGAGCGTAAGCCGATGGGTTTTGTTTGCTGCTTTTATTATGAATTTTAAAGGTCATTTTACGTTCCATTGCTTGTAGGTGAGCCAGCTACCTCACTCTTTGCACTCGGAGGTGACAGAGAATGGAGAGAACTTCTCTGTGGGAGAGAGGCAGCTCCTGTGTGTGGCCAGAGCGCTCCTCAGACGCAGCAAGGTACAGGCTCCCGTCACCCTTGTATGCATGCTGAAGACATGTCATTGCATTTATGTTGATTATTGTTATAGATGAATCCATATTTATACAGACAGGGCTTTTCTTGCAGGAACTCAGCCTGGTGACATGCTTAATAGAATGTATACCATTCAGAACATGTGCAGTAGGCTGCAGGATAACAAGTTGTGCATATTAATTTATGGAAGATCATAAACTGTATGAATGCCAGTGTAGAAAAAAGACTTTTTAAAAGGGTTTGTCTGGGGTTTTTTTACAATATGAATTGGAATCTCTGTACATGTAGGAATTCTTGTATTGGATTCCCAATAACTGAGCATCTTAATACTAAATTTCCCTCAAACTTAAATAAATAATAAATAAAACAAACAAACTAATCAATAAAGTGACTATTTGTCATTGTGGATATACTCAATCACACACAAAGTGCGAAATGTGACCTCTGCATTTAACCCATCACACATGCACACGTGGAGCAGTGGGCAGCTATCAACAGCTCCCGGGGAGCAGTGTAGAGGGACGGTACCTTGCTCAAGGGTACCTCAGTGGTACCCGGGCTGGGACTTAACCCTGCGACCTTCACTTCTCAAGGGCAAAGTCCTAACCACTACGCCACCACTGCCCATAAATAAGTAAATAAATAAATGGGCAGTGGTAGCCTGGTGTTTAGGGACTTGCCCATGTGATCGGAAGGTTGCAGGTTCAAGTCCCAGCCCAGATACCACTGAGGTATTGTTGAACCAGGTACCGTCACAATACACTGCTCCCAGGGAACTGTTGATTGCTGCCTGCTGCTCCACATGTGGATGGGTTAAATGCAGAGGTCACATTTTGATGTGGTGCACATTGTGCCATGGGATGTGTTCACAATGACAAATAGTTACTTTCACTTTCACTTCACAGACAGAATCCTAAACAAATCCCTATACTTCATTCACTGAATCCACAATGAAACCCTATACTGGATCCCCAAATCTAAATCCAAAGCAACTCCCTATACTGCATCTCAAATGACTGAATGCAGAATTAATCCATATACTGAATCCTTTATGACTGAATCTGAAAAACGTTTCTACACTAAATCCCCAATGACTCCTCAGTTCATGTGCCGGGACACCTGTAACTCAAAGTCCATATACCAGATACCAGATTTGACAGAATACAGATCAAATCACTGCACTGAATCGCCCATAACTGGATCTACTGTGGCTGAATCCCTGTACTGGATCTCTTATGACTGAACCACTAAATGAATCACTATACTGAATGAATCTCTGACTGTGTGAAAGTGACTATTTGTCATTGTGAACACATCCCATCACACAAAGTGCACCACAATGAAGTGTGATCTCTGCATTTAACCCATCCACACGTGGAGCAGTGGGCAGCTATCAACAGTGCCCAGAGAGCAGTGTGCCAGGACGGTACCTTGCTTAATGGTACCTTAGTGGTACCTGGGCTGGGACTTGAACCTGCGACCCTCCAGTCACAACTGCAAGTCCCCAATAGGCCACGGCTGCCCACATTCAGGTGATTAACACTTAGGATTTCCAAAATGAGACCTTAAGTGTTGTTCTCTATCCTTATACAAGGTCTCTTATGACTGAAACATGCATGAATCCTAATACTGGATCCTCTGTGACTGAACTCGGAATTCCAAAATGAATCCCTACATTAAATCTCTCATAGCCAACTAAAAAGTGAAAGTGACTTATATGTCACTATGAACACACACAAAGTGCACCACAATGAAATGTGAACACTGCATTTAACCCATCACACGTGCACCCATGGGGGGCCACGGGCAGCTATCAGCAGCGCCCGGGGAACAGTGTAGTGGGACAGTACCTTGCTCAAGGGTACCTCAGTGGTGTCCAGGCTGGGACCTCACAGGAGCAAGGACCTAACCACTAGGCCACTGCTGCCCACCTAAAAGCCAATAAATTCTCACACTGGATTCCCTCTAACTAAATCTACATCTAAGCCTTACATTAGATCCTCTATCACTGAATCCAAAATGAGTTCCACGCAGCAAGGCTCCCCATTCAACTGTAGTTTATGTCCACAAACTAAACTGCTACAAAATGGAGAAACATTGCCCCCATATGGCTGAAAATTAAGCTTTGGGGGGAAATTCAGCTGTGCAAGAGAACTACAAGAAGCAGGCAGCAAACGCACTGGGCAGAGCAGAAACGAGATCTCTAAACTATTCCTGTACGACCTGATCTAAACCAGATTACAGGGTCAGCGTGTCATGTAATACTTCCATTGTAATTTGCCAAAGGCGCTGTTTTTGTAATCGAATCATGTCTTTCAGATTTTGCTGTTAGATGAGGCAACGGCGGCCATTGACGCAGAGACAGATCACCTTCTACAGGAGACTATTCGCTCTTCTTTCAAAGGCTGCACCACACTGGTCATTGCTCACCGCCTCAACACTGTCCTCAGCTGTGATAGAGTCTTGGTTCTGGATCACGGCCAGGTCAGTCTCCTCATAAACATCGTGGCCTACTGAATCTTTAGGAATCTGAAACAAACGGCTCAGTTCAAAGCAGGGTTTCCGTTCTCATGAAGTCTCATTCGTTTTGTGTGATCTCACCAACTCAGTATCTAAGTTTCCTAACATGACTAGTTTTGTGCAGCGTCACGTGATTAGCACAAAGCTGTAAAAAATGATGAACAAGGCTGTAGATGATTTAAAGCTAAGTAGCAATGTAAACATGTCATTCATTTGAAAGGTGCTCCAAAAATATGATAACAATATCATTTGTAATGCATTATAAAAATATTGTGAATAAATCATTTCAGTGTAGAAATGATTGGTAAAGGGCTCCCATGTGGCGCAACTGTCTAAGTGTTGGCCCCATTGTTTGGAGTGAGTTGGATCCCATTCCCTCGGTTGCCAGTAGCTCAAGAGAGTCCCTCCCTCTCCCCCATCACTCAGTGTGATATCAGCCAAAACAAGCATCTGTTCGCTGAATGTTAGCAGTCTCCTCCAAGGGTGTTGAGCTGTGTGATGATGTGGCACAGCCTGGCCTTCAGTCTTCACTATTAATCTATCAAAGACTAAATTATGGAGAATGTTGGTTGACAAAACAATATGAATAAAACCTTTAAAAAAAAACCTGCTGGTGTTTTACGTATGATATTCAAATCGATATTTCATGAGGTAATACTGTGATAAGTGATTTCAAATTTTAGAGCTATACTTAAGATCTCTGGGCTCCTCTGTTCCTTCTCTTTCTCTGACAGGTCGTGGAGTTTGATAGCCCATCAAACCTGCTGGCAAATGAGAACTCGCGTTTCTCTGCTATGATGGAGGCGGCAAACAGAACATTAGGTCATTCAGAGCGGAAATGAGCAGCCGCTGACTGGACCAGGCCTGCACACGTTCCTGCGAGCTGCATTGTCAGGGAGTCTGACACCTGCTGAGAATACTTCTACCTGACAGTATAAACATTCTTCATGTAGCTGACCAGTGTCCAGTGTTCTTGTTCAGTGTTACGCATTCTTGATAACAGAGTGAACCAGCACTGACCAGTTTAGGATCAGTTTGCCTACTTAAGCAATAGATCTATTATAGAAACCTAAACTCTGTAGCATATGGCCAGTTACTGTTGGCAGTATTTGTGCTGCTTTTCTCTTGTACTTATCAAAAGAACCAAAAACCCATTGAGAATTTTCATAGAAGCCACTGGGCAAATGCTCCAGCTTGGCAAATGATTGTCCTTGGTAAACTTGCTACAGATACTGCAGCTTAGAGATGGGGCATTCATTTAACAATACAGCTCATGAACAATTTAGCTATTAGCTATTAGCTAATTAGCTATTATATCAGGGAAATCTAAACTACGCTCTTGCACGTCCATCCATCCTGGTCCCAGAGTTCTAGATTAGCACCTGGTTATATATTTCATACAGGCTGTCCCTGGGTGCATGCCTGTTGGGTGGGGAAATTACATTATTGGCACTTTTTTTGTGGGTGTGTATGAAAAATGATGAGGCCATGTTGTGTGACTTTATACTTTGTCATAGTTTACTGAATTTTTCCTTTTAGATATTGTCCCTTTCTTTTCTCTGCCTGCTTCAGGTAGCAGTGCACATTGCACACAAACGCTGGAATTATTTATCCATTGTTTGGTTCTTACTGGTTAGTATTTATGTGTAACGGTCTTGAGTGGCCTTATTTAAATATGTGAGATTAGAGTATGTGGGATACTTGCAATAAACACAAGGTGCTTCGTTTGCTTCATATTCCTCACAAATTCTGAAGGAATCCTAAAGGGGAGTTCGACCGCTTTTCACGATTTGAGCATAAGACGTTAACATGGTCATGATGTGAACAAACTGATTCTGATTCGCTTTTTTTATCAAACCACAACAGTGATGATAGAAACCAGAAGTCTAAAGCATTTAAAGCCTCGGACACCAGATATACCTTATAGGACGTTATTACGAATGCATTCTCTGAAGCCTGAGACATTGCTCTACATTGCTTTTAGTCTTAAACAAATTCTTATAACCCATTCATGGCATAACGGTACACGCAGTGCATCGTAAAGCAATGCAGTATCCAAAGAAAACATATAAAACACATAAAAATATTTTGTTGTAGACATGGTGACCCATGATTCCTATCACAACTATTGTAAAAAAAAAAAGGTCACATAAAACCACACTGAATCACACTGTTCACATCTCAACCACTGAATTATGCAGAAATTTGGAAAATTAGGTAGAATTCCAATCTATTAGGCAAACATGAAGTCTGTGAACCATCCAGTGATTAAAGATAAAACAGGTCAGTCATTTAGTTGAAGTGAACCGCAACAAGTGACAATCGTTTTCTGTTAGTTTGTTGTTTTAAATGATGTGCCTCTGCTGTCAGGACTGTCCAATCAGAGTGTGATTCTGTTCTTGTGGAGTTTGGCTGAATCACTCCTGTAACTTGAGAGTGCTTTGGAATGTTTGATGTACTTTTTCGGCTCTGAACTGCCACTGTCCTTACATGAGGTTGCTAAATAGGGGAGCTTAAATGACGTGATCCTCTTAATTGAGGATGAGGAGAGTCTGTAGGGGCTTTGGCAGGAATTTAGCTGGTAGGAATTCTAATGAATCTTGTTAAATATAGAAAAGGGCCTGCCTCAGCATTTTCCAGCTCCTGTATGGCATTGTGACATTGGGCAATGCATATATTTATGTCAAATCGAGATATCCCCTATTGTTGAAATGCCATTTTGATTTGATGGTATATGTAGTAGGAATCATGGTAACAATAAACCGATGATTACGAGTGTATAAGTGCGTATTCCTCTTAACTGCCATCCTGAGGTCAAACATTCCTCCGGCAATTGCTTAGTTGTGTCTAAAAAACGTTATTTGCTATATACTTGTTGGCATGGATGCCTTGTTGATGACCTGAGATTGTATTATTTTGATGTTCAAATTATTTTTATGTACACTTGTTATAAAAATGCTTTATTAATTAAAGGTATTTTTATACATGAACTCCTTTCGTTGTCAATATATGAAGTAATGTTGCTTATGTGAAAGTGTAATTGACTCTTTGTCATTGTGAACACAACGAAATGTGACCTCTGCATTTAACCCATGACGTCCACACGTGGAGCAACGGGCAGCTACCAACAGCACTCGAGGAGCAGTGTAGCGGGACCGAACCTTGCTCAAGGGTACCTCAGTAGTGCCCGGGCCGGGACTCGAACCTGCAACCTTCAGGTCCCAAAGGCAGCGTCCTGACCACTAGGCCCCCACTGCCTAGTGGTGTGGCCTGTTAAGGGGATGCATATTATCCATAACATAGACTACTTAATAAACCTTTATGAGTCTCGATGCTATGTCCATGTGAGGGTCCGTCGTGTCCTTGTCTATGTTTTGTTTTGGTTTAGCCGTGTGCTTTAGTCCTCATGTTCATTTTGTGTTTAACCACGCCCCTGTCCCACCTCGTCACATGTTCCTTGTTGGTTCTCGTCCTCTCCCCTCTCAGGTGTTCCGTGTTTCATGTCTCTATTTAGTCTCGTGTGTTTGTGCTTATGGTTGTCGGTTCTTTGTTGTATGTAGCTGTTGATTATACCTTGTCGTGAGTAACCTAGCCCTGTTTATGTCACCCTGTCTTCGTGTCTTAGTTCGAATCCGTGTTTGTTTTCTCAGCTTATGTTCATGGTGTTAGTCGTTTCCATTGATAAATCCTTATTATTATTATAGCTTGCGTTAACTTCCGAAAACCCAACGATCATTACAGTCCAGTGTGGATGGGCAAAACTAACCATTTTCTTTTTGATCCAATACCAAGCTAATACTTATCCTAATATACATAATAAAGTTATGACCATTTCATGTGACTGTGTGCATGTATGAGAACCAGAGATACAGCAGCACAACAACACAAAAAGTTGATAAATTGTCCAAAATGCAATAAAAGCAAAATCTGATACAATATGTGAACTTTTTTCAACTGAAAAAAAAGAACAAAGAAAGGATTTTCAACAGTTTTACTGAACAACTAATTTGCATTTTGTAAATACATACACATTTAGAAGTTAATGGCTGCAACACACTCAACAAAATTTGGGACAAAGTTAAAATAACAGAATATTTATATTACAAAGGTTGGAAAGACTCCACATTAATCGGGGCTAAGTGTTAGCAGATTTCATGATGGGTATAAAAGTAGCATCCATCAAAGGCTCAGTCTGGATGGGTTGTGGCTCACCTTTGTGTCAATATCTGTAAGAGAATTGTTAGCTCAAAAGGAACATATCTCCTTGCAGGACTGCAGAGAATTTAAGTCTTTCAACATCTACAGTACATAATATTGTGAAAGGATTTAGAGAATTTCAATAGATTCAGTCTGTAAAGTGCAAGGTCTAAAACCATAATTGAAACTGTGATGCTACTGTGACAAGTATAGCCATGTGAGCTTGGGAGTGCTTCATAACACCATTGTCACTTAAAGAAATGCAACTTGAAACTGTATTACAGGAAGCCATACATCAAGATTAACACAACCATCCAGATTATCAGCAAATGAGATGTAGTGGTGCATCAGTGCCCAATGCCATTAGTTGCATATATGTGAAGGTACTAATGAGGTTTATATTAGGATTTTACCAACAAGGTGACATCTCTTTCCAGGACATTCCTTACTGGCTACAACAGTGTGGCTTCACAGATACAGTGTGTGTGTGCTTGACTGGCCTGCTGTCAATCCAGGTCTGTCTCTTATTGAAAACGTATGGTTCATTGTGAAAAGGAGAATCAGACAACGGCGAATACGGACTGTGGAGCAGCTGAAGTCTTATATCAAGAAAGAATGGAACAACTACTACAATTAGTATCCTCAGTTCCAAAACAATTATAAAATGTGTTATTGAAAGGAAAGGTGATGTAACACCATGGTAAACATGCCTCTGTCTGAACTTTTGTTGAGTGCAGACATGCATTTTTTTTTTATATTTAAAAAATACAGTTAAGCTGGTCAGTAAAACTATTCCATTTCTTTGTAATTTTTCAGGTAAATAAAGGTCCATGTGAATTAACATATCAGATTTTTGTTTTTATTGGATTTTGGAAGTCTTCCAACTTTTCTGAAAATGGGGTTTGTAGTGAATATCCTACACATTTATTAGGGCTCCCCAGTGGTGGTAATATTTGCCAAAGGTTGTCAAATATAGTGCAAGCATCTTCTGTACGTAAGAGTGTTATCATCTTATCATTGTATTATTTTATTATACTTTATATTGCTTTATTAATGTGGAACGATATTTGATTCCGCAACCAGAATTTCTTTACAGGTAATGATGTTTTCTTTTGTTATCTGTGTATGACAATAAACTCAAGACTTAAAGCATGAAATTAAACCACATATAAATTATTAATTATGGATTATTAATATGTAATTATTAAATACACATTTAAATCATGTTCAATAGCAATAGTTAATAATAATTAATTAACAAACAAATGCCCACCCCAAAACAATGCTTGCCCCCCAGTTTTTAGTGGGAAAATCCAGAACAGGACGTGTTACTCAGTGACCAAATCAATGAATTACATCCGTTTTTAGCTTTTGGTGCACGGTTCCGGACATCAGGAATTCATTGTGAACGTGTAAAATGTTATCGGTAGTTAAAGCACTAAATTTGACATGTGCAGAAACTATTCTAACGTGTAAAAGTCAACTTTACTAAGTTTAGCGCTTACAGTAGGGCGTCAGTCCACTCTGGGCTTAATGGCTATTCATTACATGAAGGAGCCATTTTGACCAGTGGGAATTTAAACGAAACAATTTGCTATGATGTAATTTCACATATTCTTTGATACTAGTCAAACGAAATCATCATCTACGAACGCATTATTTGTGGCGTGTCTGAATTCAGTGTTTACATTTGGCTTGTGTTAAACAGCGCGGATACCTTCCTGCGACTGAAGACGTGTACAAACCGAAATCGGACTGGAAGCTAACACGGTTCGCCACGGCAGGGTCTTTTAAGTTGTCGAGTGATTTCCCACAATTCAGCGCGCTGTTGACTGGAGAGAGCGGAGCGTCGCTGGCTGGAAGCCGCTGCTGGGGTTCGCACGGTCGGATTCGGGGACGGACTCAGGCCGGGCTGCTATGCCGCTGGGACCATGGCTGCCTTCGGCATGTTGAGCTACGAGCACCGGCCCCTCAAGCGGCCCAGACTCGGTCCTCCTGACGTCTATCCTCAGGACCCAAAGCAAAAAGAGGTCAGAAGTTGTCTGTTATACTCCTTAGAAGCACTGGCCACAAAGAAATGTAAGGCTAGCCAGCGAGCTAGCAGGAGCAAGAGGGAGCGGAGCAAAGCCCCGGGCCTTAGCTAAGCAGCAATAACAAAGCAGAAACCGAGTTTACGGTAGACACCTATGCTCGGTTTGCTTGTAAAGAAAACCTTCCCATGTAGTAGCACCCGGCTAAAGATAAACAGCTGCTGTAGTTGCAATAAAAGAGCTGAGTAGTTGATCCGAATTAGCTGGCTAACGTTAGCATGATGGTTTTCCCCAGTGCAGTTATAATGTCGCACTAATCAGCGTAAACACTATAAATAATGCTTTAATATTAAGCGTTAAGCCATTAAATAAAGGCCCTGGGTGTTAAAGCATATAGCTACCAGACTATTAACGTGTGAACTTAAATTCAGCATTAGTTTGCCTATATATTTACCTAAAGCTTGCTAGCTTGGTTGACAAGTAGTTGGCTGCATGATGCTGTTGAGCTAGCTAGTTCCCTAACTTTCTGTATTATGTTCAAAATAACATGTTGGGCAGATTGTCTAACTCATGCAACTGCTGATATTGTATATCTTATACTATATGTTGGGGAATAAACACTTCTAGACTCTTTGCTGATGGTGTGCAGCTTGTGTTCTCCACTGTTTGTGTGCAGTGAGTCCTTGTGTCTGTTATCACAATTAAATGTAATCTAATATGCTGTTGAAGCACCCAAGCCATGCTCCTTCCACCTGTTCTTTATTCAATGTGAGGAAAGCAGTGTGCATCGGTTGAAAGGGTAAACACTCAGGATTTCCAAAAGTATCTGATTGCTGTAATGGGGCAGATACGGTGTTGACCCAGTTTCAGTGGTGTTGTATGCATCCTTGGACTGTATTTAAATGCAGAGCCATTTAAATGTTTCCTTCTCTGTCGTTCAGGATGAACTAACCGCTTTAAACGTCAAACAAGGATTTAATAACCAGCCGGCCGTATCCGGGGACGAGCATGGCAGTGCGAAAAATGTTAACTTTAACCCCTCCAAGGTACGTTTAGCGCAAAAAAAGGTGCTTATTGTGTGTGTAATTTCACTCTCTCTCTCTCTCAGACGGGTGTTAAATATCGAGTGGCTTATGTGTTCACTTTTTAGATTAGCTCCAACTTCAGCAGCATCATTGCAGAAAAGCTGCGGTGCAACACGTTTCCAGATACGGGGAAAAGAAAGCCGCAGGTCAACCAGAAAGACAATTTCTGGCTTGTCACTGCACGGTCTCAGAGCTCCATCAATAACTGGTTTACAGACTTGGCTGGGACTAAACCTCTCACTCAGCTGGCTAAGAAGGTTTGATTTAACTTATTACACACAATGCCTCACCTGTTTAATTATTCCAAATGATGTCTGTCAGTTCTCACTGTAGGACCGTCTAATCAACAGAGCTGTTTTCTTTTGTATTGCTTTTGCTTTGATCTGAATAACTCCAGGTCCCCATCTTCAGTAAGAAAGAGGAGGTTTTTGGCTACCTGGCTAAGTACACAGTCCCGGTGATGCGGTCTGCTTGGATGATCAAAATGACTTGTGCATATCATGCTGCCATAACTGAGACTAAAGTCAAGAAGAGGCACGTCATCGACCCATGCATAGGTACATTTTTATTATAATTTTTATGCCTTTATTCAGCTCTGTTTACAGATCAGTGTTGCAACAGAAACTTTCATCTCTGAATGATTAACATTTTCTGAACTGTCATATGTTCATTTTCTGTATTAACTTTCATATGTTAGTTTTTCTTTTTTTTTATTCCAAATAATTCCAAGGCATGTGAAGCCATAAAAAACATTGGATGTGACCGTGACGATATGCTTAGTAAATTCCCACGTGAAGATTGAAGGTCCTTTATTGTGTCTATTAATTGGACTCTTGTCATTGAAATGCCTGTCTTAACTTTATCTTTCTCCTGCAGAATGGACTCAGATAATTACGAAGTACCTCTGGGAGCAACTGCAGAAGGTGGCGGAGTTCTACCGCCAGTCTCCCAGCCAGGGCTGCAGCTCTCCTCTGCCTGCCACTCCGGCAGAGGTGGAGACTGCCATGAAGCAGTGGGAGTACAATGAGAAACTAGCCATGTTCATGTTTCAGGTTCGTCTACCCTTTACTATGTGACCGCCTTTGTGTGCGTTGGCTTCAGCAGAGCATGGGCTCAAGTTCATCTGACCTGATTAAGAGGTCACAGCCACCCGCTGTAACGTTAAACTGCAAAACCGAATGGTTCTCTTACAGGACGGCATGCTGGACAGACACGAGTTTTTGACCTGGGTGCTAGAATGCTTTGAGAAGATTCGGCCAGGCGAGGATGAGCTTCTCAAATTACTACTGCCACTCCTTTTACAGGTTGGACAATGCATTCTCTCACTTCAGGGCATCAGGTTACGTTTAATTACCAAACCCATTCGTATTACATACAGAATCGTGCCCGTCATAATCATAATTACTGTTTGCGGTCTTCATCTTTCTACCTTCCCATTGCATTTACCGTTCGTGGTTTTCCAGATGTGCTATTACTTGCGCTCTAATCTCGTCATTCTCATTTCCTCTTCAGTACTCAGGGGAGTTTGTGCAGTCAGCCTATTTGTCGAGGAGGCTGGCATACTTCTGCACACGCCGGCTCAACTTGCTGCTAAGCGATGGAAGCCTTGGGCCCAGCACAGGAGGGCATCCACCCCACAGCATCTCAGGCCAGCCAGGCAACGCCCTACCCCCAACCCCAACTTCGCAGCCAGCTGGGGGCAACCAACCTCAGACACCCTTCACTGATTTCTACATCTGCCCTCAACACCGTCCTGTGGTGTTTGGACTTAGCTGCATGCTGCAGGTAAACACATTGTGGATATTAAGACCACAAAATTTACCTCATTAGAAGTAATTAGATTTACTGACCCTAATGTATTGAAGTGAATATTTCCTCAGGTCAGGTCTCAACACTTAAAATGAAAGGAATTTGCGAATAATAAATTGTGAATAAAAGCTCATAGGGACCAGTCAGAATGATGTAAATAAGATCATGCTCTTTGCACCTGGTTGGCTGTCTTTGTGAGGCACATTTCCAGGTGTTCATCTATACTAATAGAGGCTTAATTATTAAGAGGAATTGTAATAATTGTTTTCCGTCCCTTTGGTCTCTCTAGAGCATTGTGCTGTGCTGTCCGAGTGCTCTGGTGTGGCACTACTCACTGACAGACAGTCGGAATAAGACTGGATCCCCTCTGGACCTTCTGCCCATTGCCCCCTCGAACCTGCCCATGCCAGGTGGCAATAGCACCTTTAACCAGCAGGTTTGGCTTATTACTTTTTACTTTCTGCCAGTGTTTCTCAGCACCAGCTTTCAAAAATCTGCACCATTTGTCGGGCTCCCACCTGCTTTATTACAGTTATGGCTCACTCGTATCCATAGTCCTGTAGGGTAGGGGTGGTCGATATGGCAGAAATATCTTATCATGATATTTTGTGAAATTTCCTCAATATGCGATATGTATTAAGATGGAACAATGGAAAAAGAGCCAGCAGAGCCATTATGAGTACAAAGCATTTTTTATTCAGTGTTTTTCACACCACAGTACAATATGTTCACTTAAGCAAGACTAGTGATGCTCTTCTTCAAATTAAACATAAAGTTTGACAGTTTTTAAAAAAAAACGAACGATATCAATATATGCTCAAAAAAGCATATTGTGACCACAGTTTATCACAATACTGATAAATATGATCATATTGCCCAGCTCTACTGTAGAGCAGGGTTCCCTGATTTCGGTCCTCCTTTCCAAACTGCAGTTTGGTAATTCCCCTCCTCAAACACACTCACTAAACCTGACAATCAGTAGGTGAATTGAAGAGGTTGTCTTTAAGCATTGAGAGCTCCAAACTATGCTGGACACCGGCTTCCAGGAACGGAGTGAGGGAAACCTGCTGTAGAGGCTGAATAGCACAGTCTATTCACAAGTAAATTATTTTTTGCAGCATAATATACAGTCACTTGGTCTATTTAATTTGATTATGAAGTAACATCACTGTAGGTTGATTACTCCCAATTAAAACAAACCAAGGCTTAACAAAAAGCTCATCTTACAACAAAACATTTAAATCACTGTAAGCAGACAGTAGCTGGTTTCCGTCTGCATTGGTCATGGCCAAAATTGGCTGCTATTTTAGACTGGTCAGCTGTCCTGTATTTCTGTTTCTGCAACTGGAGCTCTCTCTGAATATCTGCAGCCTACAAGATTGCAATCTTCATTTTGCTTTAAGGCTACTTTGCTGTACTTGTGTTATTCATTTGATTGATATATGTACATACGGGGGCGGCACGGTGAGAAGGTCCTGGGTTTGATCCCCGGGTCGGCCACGGGCGACTTTCTGTGCGGAGTTTGCAAGCTCTCCCCATGTTCGGGTGTGTTTCCTCTGGGTTCTCCGGTTTCCTCCCACAGTCCAAAGGCTGCTGTAGGTGGATTGGATGTTCTAAATTGCCCTTAGGTGTGAATGTGTGTATGAATGCTTGTCAGTCTACGTGTTGCCCTGTGATGGGTTGGCCTCTTGTCCTGGGTGAACCCCGCCTTAGGCCCGCAGTCAACTTGGATTGTCTCCAGCTTCCCTGCGACTCAGAAAGGGAAGAAGCGTTTTAGACAATGGATGGATGGATGGATGTACATATGGCTGCGTTTCCTCACTTCTGCCCACACTGGGCTAACAGCCCCACACCACTAGATACTGTTCCGTAGTTTCATGTGGTAAACAGCAAATGAGTCCAACATTAAACCCATGATCTTGAAACAGCGTGCGGGTGAAGAGTTCAGGTTATACCTTGAATAGAGTAGGTGATCATGTTGCGATCTTCCTTCAGGTCCGTTCCAAGGTAAGGGAAATCGAGGAGCAGATCAAGGAAAGGGGGCAGGCGGTGGAATTTCGTTGGTCCTTCGACAAGTGTCAGGAAACAACAGCAGGTAGGTTCACTGCGAGTGCTTGAACTGGGTCAGCAGCAGCGCGAGAGCGGAGCTCTGCAAATGCTTTTGATGTTTGTCTTTTGTCTTCTAATGTGCCTCTTGTGCCCCAGCGCCCTGATGAAGGGTCTCGCTCTGTATCTGATCACTAATTGCATTCATTAAAATAATGACAGCCAAGTGCATAACACTGTTTATATGCAGGCTTCACCATTGGACGGGTCCTGCACACGCTGGAGGTTCTGGACAACCACAGCTTTGAGAAGTCTGATTTCAGCAACTCGCTGGACTCCTTGTACAATCGAATCTTTGGGTCAGGCCAGAGTAAAGATGGGCATGAGGTAAAAGGCTTTTTTCTGCTTGAAGGAACTTCTGGAAGAGCGTCGTCTGCAAGAACCTGATTCAGTTCAGATCATATTCATAGCTAAAACTAAACTTTCTGCGTGTGTGGATATTAACAGATGAGTCCAGATGATGACGCAGTGGTCACGCTACTGTGCGAGTGGGCAGTGTGCTGTAAGCGCTCTGGCAGACACAGGGCCATGGTGGTGGCCAAACTACTGGAGAAGAGACAGACCGAAATAGAGGCTGAGGTGCACTTGTACAGATCCCCGAGTTGCTTTTGTTCTTTATTAGTTTAAGGTTGTAGTTTTGATGTAGGACTTGTGATTTAGTAGCTGCCTTAGTCTTACTCATTGTGTGTGTGTGTGTGTGTGTGTGTGTGTGTGTGTGTGTGTGTGTGTGTGTGTGTGTGTGTGTGTGTGTGT
>JBBPDA010000126.1:2838796-2852668 GCA_037974385.1 Arnoldichthys spilopterus | reverse complement strand
TGTGTGTGTGTGTGTGTGTGTGTGTGTGTGTGTGTGTGTGTGTGTGTGTGTGTGTGTGTGTGTGTGTGTACACAGAGGTGTGGGGAATCGGAGGTGGTGGATGAGAAGGGCTCAGTCTCTTCCGGCTCTCTCTCGGCTGCCACTGTGCCTGTCTTTCAGGACGTCCTGCTGCAGTTCCTGGACACACAGGCCCCTGTGCTTAGTGAGTCACACTTTGCCAGACAGTAGCAATAAGACTGTGTCACAGTAGCATCTACATCACAGGCCATCTTGCTGCTTGGATTACATATCAACATGCGTAAACTTTACAAAATATGGTGATAGCTAAAATCAGGGATGATGCCTTTAACAGCTATGTCTGGAACACACTACCTATAGATCGCTTGCTCTCTAAACACTTTTAAAGGAAGCTTAAAACATATCTCTTCACTTTAGCCTAACTCACTGATTTGATTGATTGATTTAATTACTACTTTCTTATTAATATTCTTCTTCTTATTTTTCTTATTTTCTTATTATTTTTTAAGTATTCCAGTTGATTAAATTTAGTATAATTAATGCCTTATATATGTGTGCTTTTACTTTATCAGTTTTATTTATTTATTCATTTTTAGCTTTAATTCACTGCTTAATTTTGAATTTTTTTTAACCGTTTTCTGTATGTCTGTTTACTGTGAAGCACTTTAAAATGCTTTTTCCTGCATTAATAATAATAATAATAATAATATATTTATTTTTATTAAATTAATTATAATGAATAAAATAATATATATATATATATAATTAATATAATTAATTAAATTAATTAATTATAATACATTTTATTCTAGTTTTTTAAATTAAATATTTTATGTCTTAGACAAACTTACTTTTACCTTGACTGTACTTCCTTATTAATTTTATTTATTTATTAATTTTATGCATTAATTTAGTGCTTTTTAAAATTATTTATAATGTTTTACTGTATTTTGTATATCTGTTTATTTTAAAGCATTTTGAGCTGTATTATTATTATTATTATTATTATTATTATTAATGAGTAGACTGTGCAGGACTGTTAAAACACTTAGTCGTAATTGTAAGGATCAGTCTTCTGTATTTTTTTCAGTCTTCCCTTTGTGTTTTTTCCTTTTTACAGACCTTCATCAGCTGAGCTTTAGGGAGAAGTTAATTTCATGAATAAATCATTACACATCGACTGACCTTTTGCTCTCGTTCCTTTTCTTTCTGTCCCTTTAGCGGAGCCTGGCAACGAGAGTGAGCGTGTAGAGTTCTCCAACTTGGTGCTGCTTTTCTGTGAGCTCATCCGCCACGACGTCTTCTCCCACAACATTTACATGTGTACGCTCATCTCCCGCGGCGACCTGGCTTCCGACTCTCACCTGCCGCGCCCCCGCTCGCCAAGCGACGAGCCCTCTGACGAATCGGAGCGCAAGGAGCAGGATACAGGAAGCAGCATCAAAATGGAGGCATGTTCCATTTCGACAGCCCCGGCAGTTTGCTGCGATGTTTTTGTTGTTTGAATTTGTTTTTTCTATGTCCATCTCTTTTAGGACACTGGTATGTCTGAGCCTATGGAAATAGATCACAATTCAAGCGCCAACTTTGATGAGGTAGGAACGGTTCCCATCGGTGAAGCACTAGCATGCGCTTTGTGATGCACGGCCCCGTTTCCAAAAACAATGTGATGATTTGCAAATGCTGTAATATAATATTTAATAGAAAATATAACAGACACCATATGAAGAAACCAAGATGTTCTTGTTTCTAGAAAAATATATGCACGTTTATAATTTGATGCCTGCAACACATTTGCAAAAAAGTGGGACAGGGTGAACGAAGACTGGAAAAGTTGCATAATGCTAAAAAAAAACTTCTACTTGGAAGACCTTGCTTACTTCAGTAAGACCGCGCCAAACCACGTTCTCTACGCATCAACACAGCATGACCGCATAGTAGACGAGTCCGGTTCAAATGTCACCCACTGAAAAATCGTAGATCTAGTGAAACGAGAGACCCCAGTCTTCATTATCCGAACTTCAGCAGTTGGTCTCCTCAGTTCCCAAACCTTTACAGAGTGCTGTTAAAAGACGATGTGATGGGACACAGTGATCAACATTCCCCTGTCCACAACTTTTAAAAAAAATGTCTTTTTAATTTTCTGGCATCGAGTTCAAAATGAGCATAAACATTTCTTAAAACAAAACAATTTAATCCATTATATATACTGTCGGTGTCTTCTGTTTTCAGAAATTACATAATTCGCCAATCACAGCTTTGGAAATGGTGTAGAAGTATCCGCCATATTGCCCACCTCTACCATATTCTCTAAACTGAGCATGCTCCCTTGTGTACTCCAGCAGATGTTCTCCCCACCTATGCACTGTGAGGGCAAGGGAAGCCCCTCCCCAGAGAAGGCTGCCCCTGAGCAGGACGGGAAAAGCACTGCCAAGGAGAAGAGCATGGACCCAGCCTTCCCACAGGTGTACGAGCAGCCTCGTCACATCCAGTATGCCACCCACTTCCCCATTCCTCAGGTGAGTCTCCTTCCGGACGTACAGTTGGTCATGTAATTATCCTAACAGTGAAAGGTGGGTGTTGTGCACTGTATTGGTGGTTTATTGGGAGCTCAATCTGTTTTTTGGAAAGATCAATAAGTACATAACAATAACGACTCCAGAGGCACAGAAGACCAATTCAGTTTCCCAATCTGAGCCAGAACGTGAAGTGAAAGTGACTATTTGTCGTTGTGAACACACTCAAGCACAATGTGACCTCTGCATTTAACCCATCACAAGTGCACATGTGGGGTAGCCATCAACAGCCCGGGGAGCAGTGTAGCAGGACGGTACCTTGCTCAAGGGTACCGCTATAGTGCCTGAGCCGGGACTCAAACCTGTGACCTTCAGGTCCCAAGGGCAATGTCCTAGCCACTTAGCCACCACTGCCCTATGTGTTACGTGTTGTGAAGTTGATGATATGAACAACAGTGTGTTGAGTATCGGTTATGGCTTTGGCCCTGCAATTCCATATCAGTGTATCCTAGTAACCGCTTGCCTCCACGTGGTTTGTAGATGGGGGTTTGCTGCTTTGCTAATGAAGCATGTGACTTTTGCAGGAGGAGAGTGCAAGCCATGAGTGTAATCAGCGCCTGGTGGTTTTGTACGGAGTCGGCAAGCAGAGAGATGAAGCTCGACACGCCATCAAGAAGATCACCAAAGACATCCTGAAAGTGCTGAACCGCAAAAGCACAGCCGAGACTGGTACTGATTCTGTGTACACACGCGCACACACACACACACACACACACACACACACACACCCCTCCCCTCCCCTCCAAAGTCTGCAGCAAAAACAGATGGTGATGTCTCTGGGTGGTTTTTTGGGTTCTGTGCTTTTTTTAGTGCCTGCCAATGTCTGTGGCTCCACCAGTGTGACTTTGCAAAAAGGTTCGACGTCCGTGTTGATGTTAAACTGTAGCTGAGGCACAGGTTATTTTATCTTGATGAATCATTTGGGCAAATGAACATGTTTGGATAAGCAAACAGTTTTTGCTGTGTTTGCTGGCTTTAATTACTGCTGCACTGTTGATTCACTGTGGACTGTTTTTGTTATAGGGCTGTAATATATAGATCAAATATCATGTAAAGATTGTTTTGCAAACATTGGTCACAATTTTTGTGGCCTTGTGTCTGGCTCATGTGTATTGAACTCTGTGCCACAGTGAAGTTTACTGAAGTAACTTTTTTGTCTTTTATGCTCTCTCTCTCTCTCTCTCTCTGTCTCTCTGTCTCTCTCTCTCTCTCTCTTTCTCTCTCTCTCTCTCTGCCTCTCTCTGGCGCTCTCTCTCTCTCTCTCTGGCTCTCGCTTCTGCAATTATTTGCTTTCAACGGTTTTCCCACTGCCCCTCTTAAACGTCAGCTCTTCTGTTTTGAGGCTCCTTGAAAGTGTGTAAAGTTGGGAGTATTTGGGGGGAAAGCAGAGAATGGTTTTTGATTGGTGTTTGCTGAGATTGGAAACGCGTAGCCTGCTAATCGCAATTGTTGCTCTAGATTATTCCATTTCATCACATTTGTATGCACGACGTGCCTAAATGCCAGCCGCATAAATCATATTTTTCCATCTGAGCCAAAGACCCTCCGTTTTTGAATGAGCTATTGTAAATGGCGAGGGAACTCGCTCTCTCGCGCTCTCCCCCATCGTGTGCACGCTAATAACCAAACACAGCCATTCCCAGCACTGACCCACAGCTGCCGTCATTGAATATGCATACCTGCGGGCCCATTTCCATGCTAATACCCGTCATTTGCTCATTATCTCCCTGCTAAGCGCCTGACCTCAGCCAGGGAGAGCAGCGCAGTGCTAGCTTTAACTTTTAATGGCGCTGTAATTGAACAACCTATTATATTACTCAGGCTAGATTCAGCTGTGCTGTTGCCCGCACTTTAACCTGGGCAGGCTGTCGTCATTACCATTTCGAGCGTGTACTTTGCGCTGCACCGGAGCGGCCCTCTGTAATGACTGTATTCTTTAATAAGCGACTGATTTCTAATGTTGAAAAAGCCATTAAGAAGCCTCACGACCTTCAGAGGCCGGCCAGCACGTCAGGGTCGTTCCCTCTATAGCCAGAGACTCCTGTGCTCATCGATCAGTCAGGAAACAGCACAAACATTCATCTGTTCTGTGTTTGTCCCCAGGAGGTGAGGAAGGACAGAAAAGGAAAAGGAGTAAACCGGAGGCCTTCCCCACCGCTGAGGACATTTTCTCCAAATTCCAGCATCTCTCCCACTTTGACCAACATCAAGTCACCTCTCAGGTTCGACTCTGTTCTATCCCTTGTTTTCATATCTCCACTACTGGGGCAGCGGTGGTGATCAGAGGGTTGCTGGGTTTAAGTCCCAGCCCAGGCACCACTGAGGTACCCTTGAGCAAGGGGCCGTCCCGCCACACTGCTCCCCGGGCGCTGTTGGTAGCTGCCCGCTGCTCCACGTGTGCACGTGTGATGGGTTAAATGCAGAGGTCACATTTCGATGTGGCGCTTGAGTGTGTTCACAATGACAAAGAGTCACTTTCACTTTCACTACTGGGGCAGCGGTGGTGATCAGAGGGTTGCTGGGTTCACGTCCCAGCCCAGGCACCATTGAGGTAGCCTTGAGCAAGGGGCCGTCCCGCCACACTGCTCCCCGGGCGCTGTCGAAGGCTGCCCTCTGCTCCACGTGTGGATGGGTTAAATGCAGAGGTCCCATTTCATTGTGGTGCGCTTAGTGTGACGGGGTGTGTTCACAATGGCAAATAAGTCACGTACGCTTTACTAAAGTATGTTGCTTGTGCTGCATTGGCAACAAAAGCCTGGTGTAAGAGTAGTTTTCCTCAGTCCTTTATGTACGTCATGGAAATGTAATAAGTGTGTGTTTCTGCGACTTACAGGTGTCCAGGAATGTTCTGGAACAGATCACCAGCTTTGCCTTAGGGATGTCCTATCACCTGCCCCTAGTACAGCACATCCAATTCATCTTTGACCTCATGGAATATTCCCTCAACATAAGTGGCCTCATTGACTTTGCCATTCAGGTACAAGAAGAAAACTCTCAGCTTCTCGTTTTCTTATTCTGTGTTAAGAGTTTTATGGTTTTTATTGCATTCTGTGCCAATTTGCATATGCATATTTAGTAGACTCGTATATTTAGACGCCCTGGTGAACTAAATGGCTTTTAGAAGTTCATAGAAATCCAGCCAGTTCTACTTCTACAGCATAAAGTGCTAGTCTGCGCTCTACTAGTAGCGTTTTCTGACACCCGTGGCCTGTAACTCTGCTGTGGTTTGGTATTTGTGCGTGTTGTAGCTACTGAACGAGCTGAGTCTGGTGGAGGCTGAGCTTCTGCTGAAATCCTCGAGTCTGGCGGGCAGCTACACCACGAGCCTATGCCTGTGCATCGTGGCCGTCCTCCGCCGCTACCACTCCTGCCTCATCCTCAACCCTGACCAAACCGCGCAGGTCTTCGATGGGTACGTCCCCCTAGGAAACCGCCGTTTCAGTTTCGTCCCACACACGAAGTCCTCTTTTTCTTCAGCCCCCCAGGACTCCTTTGCCCAAAATGCTAATATAACAACGAATTCGAGCTAGAAGCTACTAATTAGCATGGCGAGATTTGCATAATGCGAACCGGTGGTTTCTTTCGCGCACGTCAGTCGCATTAACAATTCTGGTCCGAGAATTCCGTTAAGCCTGTGCATGTTAATCAGCGCGTGTAGGGCGCGTATTAATATTCCGCGTTTTGTGGGGCAGCCTGCGGATCGTGGTGAAGTCCGGAGTAAACCCCGCAGACTGTTCCTCGGCTGAGCGCTGTATCCTGGCCTACCTGTACGACCTCTATACCTCCTGCAGTCACCTCAAGAGCAAGTTCGGAGAGATCTTCAGGTAAGGCCTAATGCAATTCCGTGCCCTCAGTCAGGCCTCTCCCAACAGATTCATACAATAGTTTCGTTGTTTTTTTGTTTTTGTTTTTTTCCAGTGAGTTCTGCTCTAAGGTGAAAAACTCCATCTATTGGAACATTGACCCATCAGACTCCAACATGCTGTGGGACCAGGTGTTCATGATTGATGCCATAGCAAACCCTTCAGCCCACAACCTCAACCACTCTATGGTCGGCAAGATTCTTAATGACAGCCCAGCCAACCGCTACAGCTTCGTGTGTAATGTCCTGATGGATGTGTGTGTGGACCACCGTGACCCTGAGAGGTTAGCATGTTGCATTTCTGACTCTAGGCAGCCGCATTTTTGCTTATCACCAATCCTAGCAGCCATAGCTAGGCAAGGGCTATAGAAAACCTGTGGACATGAAGAGAAATGTGTGCTGGCTAAAGCCAACACCGGTTTGTTTGCGCTCACAGTGTCCGTGTGTCTGTGTGTGTTCTCCGACAGGGTTAATGATATTGGCATCCTGTGTGCTGAGCTGACAGCATACTGCCGTTCTCTAAGTGCTGAGTGGCTGGGTGTGCTGAAAGCCCTCTGCTGCTCTTCTAACAATGGCAACTGTGGATTCAATGACCTGCTCTGCAACGTGGACGTGAGTACGGTGCACACACGCAGCCCTGTGATACGTCTGTAGTACAAATCGACCCTGCTTATTTAGTAAGTGACGTCAAAATGAATTTTTTTAATATTTCTGAAATTCGAGACCGACTCATGGTGTTTCGAAACCAGTCGTACTAAAACCGAGAAAAGAAACACATTCATAATGTGGAAACTAAAAATGCAGCAGGTGTGTGATTCGTCAAAAGGAAGCATTCACGCAGGCCTGGTCTACATGGATGTTTCATTCAAACGTCTGTGGCATCAAGCGAGCGCAGGTGGACTGTTTTCTGCTCGCTAGAGCGAGTCAGACCATCCACACGGGCTTTCAGGACTTGCATCTGGTCGGATGTGGGTTCAGATGGCGTCAAAAATCAGCTGCAGCTTTTTCTTGATGTCAGTTGCTGCCTAAATCAATAAAGAAAATATCTTTCTTGCCTTAACATGCCGTCGGTTTAATGGTCTGGAGGGCCGGATATATCCCATGATCGTGCAGTTAGATGGTGATAGCGATGTTTTCTTTGTGTACGTCGCTCTATCAGGGTTTAACAAGGTTCAGGTGTAATTAAAAACAACTAATCCATATTTCACGAATCAAACGAACGATGAAGCTCAAACCCCGCAGGTTAAAAACACAGCCTGTCTGATTACTGCCCCCCACAGGAAGCACACAGAATTACAGGCTGGCATTGAAAGAGGCAAACGGCTGTTGATGTTACATCATGTTGAAGGCAATCCAGCAGCATTAGGAACGCAACAAAAACGCTTCGGTCGCTCAGAGCGAGTTCAGTCTAAGCTGAAAGTTTGAGGAGAGAAAGGTGGTACAAATGGGTTCCATCCATTTACATGCAGTAAACTATGGAATCTGTTGTGGTGTGTATTGTCCTGATTAGAGCAGGAGTATCAAGCCTTGCGAAGTAGTTTTTGTCCTGTTAAAACACTGAAACTGACTTCAGCTCATGAAGGCCTTGGCCATTAGCTCTCGAACCGAATGAGGTGTGTTAAATGAGCTGGAATGCTAAACCCTGCAGTGCTGCTGTCTGACACCCCGGGATTATAGGTTTTTCTTGGCCTGTCAGAGTAATTCTAGGTGTGTTTAGTCACCCAAGCCGGTGCTCCTAGCTTTCGAGCATCTCGCCTTATTTGAAACGGTTCATTTCTTGTTGCTTCGTGTTGTTTGACAATGTGCGTTTCTTCTTTAGGTAAGCGACCTGTCGTTCCACGACTCCCTGGCTACGTTCGTTGCCATCCTCATAGCTCGGCAGTGTTTACTGCTGGAGGATCTGGTGCGCTGCGTGGCCATCCCTTCCCTCCTCAATGCTGGTATGGAGCTGCCCTTTTATATTATTTTTTGCTTCTCTGAATACTATAGGCTCCTTCTGAAATGGTGTACTGCTGTCGGGCACAAACCTCGTAAGTCCCAAACTGGCATTTTTCATGTTTAGGTTGTCAAAGTCGTTATTGTGCCTTCTTCATATATGGTCAGATATTTACACGTGTCATAACAATATTAACATTAATAGCATTGGGTCTGTCTCTGATTACAACGGCCACATTAGAGCCAGTAAGTGAAAGTGAAAGTGACTCTGTCATTGCGAACACACCCAAGCACCACAACGAAATATGACCTCTGCATTTAACCCATCACACATGCACACGTGAAGCAGCGGGCAGCTTCCAACAGCGCCCGGGGTGTGTGTAGTGGGACGGTACCTTGCTCAAGGGCACCTCAGTAGTGCCCGGGCCGGGACTCGAACCTGCGACCTTCAGGTCCCAAAGGCAGTGTCCTAATCACTAGGTCACCACTGCCCAGTAAGTGCTGTCTACATTAAGGTAATGTAAGTATTAATGATTAAATTAGGTGGGCTTGACATTCTGGTGAGCTTTAAATTGGACAATGGGGGGGAAAACCCATCCCCAGCTGACTGACGCGGATACATTTTACTATGTGCGAGCAGTTTTATTCCACTAAGTTGTATATTTCTGTTCTAGATGACTGTTTCCCTAAGCCAGTCCTGGGGACCCACAGCCCTGCACAGTTTCAGCTATTCTCTGCTTTTGACACACCTCATCCGGCTCATGACGAGCTTAATAACTAGCTGATGAGCCGCAAAAGGTGTGTTCGGGCAGGGAATAGTTGAACCTGTGCAGGGCAGTGGCTTCACAGGACAGAACCAGTTTCCCCTAATAGTTTCTTTTTCTCAGAATGTGTTTCACCTAAAAATGAATGTCCCCGGGCGCTGTCGATAGCTGCCCACTGCTCCACGTGTGCACGTGTGATGGGTTAAATGCAGAGGTCACATTTCGTTGTGGTGCTCAAGTGTGTTCACAATGACAAAGAGTCACAATTTCTAATTTGAACGTACTGTAGCATGTTGGCTGTTGCTACATGAGCTTTATGAATGATCAGTATTGACTCATTGTTTATGTGTAAGGTGGTTAATGTAGGGCATTTCCGCTCTATCACCAGTGTTTAAGAGGAGTTCTCCAGCTTCTTGTTAGCATGTCGCTATTACCGGTTCTTAAGTCAGGTTTCAGTTTCCCTGGGCTTTTTAACACTGCTAACCATAAACAGGACATATATACCTCAGCTTGTCAGGAGAGTAAAGCATAGGCACCTTCGTTCATGGCTGACCAACATATTTTTCAGTTAGACTAAAATAAATCAATAAATAAATGTCATAAAATGTTTTTGAGGCTGTGGTGGTATCAGGATTCTTACACCGATTAGCCAAAACATTAACACCACTGATATGTACAGTGAATAACATTGACTATCTAGTTTCATTGCAACGGCACCTGTCAGAGGACGGGATATATTAGGTAGCAGGTGAACAGGCAGTTCTTGAAGCTGATGTGCTGGAAGCAGGTAAAGCGCGCAAGCGCAAGGGTCTGCACCACTTTGACTAGGTCCTTATTGCGATGGCTAGACGAGAGTCCGAGCATCTCCAAAACAACGGGTCTTGTGGAGTGTTCCAGGTTTGCAGTCATTCCGGTGAAGCAGTGACCGGGTCCTGGGCACCCAAGGCTCACTGCTACATGTGGGGAGTGAAGACTAGCCCGACTAGTCCTACTCCTGGGGTAAAAATGCTGACTGATAGAAAGGGGTCCGAACGCACAGTGATGAGGGGGACCAGTTTTAGGCAGGTGATGTTAATGGGTTTGAAGTTCATCCCAAGTCTCTTGTTTCGTGTTCTACACCGAAATGTGTCTTATGATCAGCAATTGCTCGGATGTTCAGGGACATTTCGGTGTTTTTGAGTTCGGAGAAAAACACAAGCGCTGCGTGTGTGCGATAAATAACCGCAGCAACACATGGCGTTCGGCTGCAGCCGACACAGCAGGCTAGAGGGCTTTTAGTCGGCGGCCTACTGCTTTCACTCATGACCGACTCTCAGTATGCTTCCGAGAGTCACCGCGAGCCGCCCGTTTGATGTCCGTCCACACAGCAACCCTCTGTAGTGCCGCTAGAGCGCCGCCGACACCTTAACCACACACACACACACACATTCCATTCCCCTCTCTCAAGTATAAATACGGCCACTAAGTCTTGGTCTGTGTCTCCGTGTCAGTTATGTGCCACATTCTCCTTTGATGACTCCATTTCACACGGCGCTTATAAAAGTGCCACTTCGGTCTGTTGTACTTCAAAGAGACACTTCAAAACGGGTCTCGTCAGAGCCTGTAGCTCCGGCACCTCTGCGCATCAGAGTTGATGAGTAGGAGTCAAGGCTGTTGACGGTACACTGAAACAATCCTCCCACTCCGTGTATACACTGAAGACCGTGAAGGAGGGAACGCTGGTATTCACAGCCCAACGGGGCTTTTACAAGAGAGCCTTTATTATAAGCCTGCAACTGTAAAATGAGGAGTACGCTCGTTTAGAAGTGACCGACACCGTATCGGCCCAGTACCGTCATGTTTTAACCTGATTTCTAAAAACATTTTTGCACTTAATGACCTGTAGCAGCTGCTTCTACGTTATCAAAGGTCAAAGCTGTAAAATGCTTTCATGAGTGCACTCCTAGATCTCGCATGAAAACATTTAAATGTCATAATATAGGGAGTTTACCTGTTGCACAGGGATCAGCACGAGCTGAAAATGTGCACTTTTTCCCTCAACAAGTGGAATTTTGTGTTTGTGTTCATTTTAACCCTTTGAATGCATTTTTTTTTGTCTGTCTCACAGCTTGCAGTGAGCAGGACTCGGAGCCAGGAGCCAGACTGACCTGTAGGATTCTGTTGCATTTATTTAGAACCCCCCAGAGAAATCCCTGTCCACAGGAGAGCAAGTCAGGTAACAGTCGCAAACACCGAGCCCTGCTTTTCTACAGCAGGGCTGTACAGCATGCACTGCAGCTGCTTGTGACATTTGTCAGCAGTTGACCGAAGCGTCATCGATTCTCCGACACTTCAGATCACGTGATTAGGACCACGATCACCTCAGAGGCTGAATAGCAAAATCACATAATGGGTTTAACATGATAAACTGGAGACATCATGGTCTTATGGTTACTTCAGCGTCTTTGAAAATGTGTGCAGATCTTGATCATGTTGTGCAATATAGTCCAGGTTTAATGCAGGAGCAGAAGAACGGAGTATGCAGGAGCTGTTGCTTAACATAAGGAGCTGCAGGGCTCGTGTTTGCTCCTTCTCACTTCAAAAAAACAACAAAATTGTCTGTCCTGGTGTTTACGAAGATTTGCATACAGTACATTGGTGTATAGAGGGTCACCGGTTCAATTCCAGGGCCCCTCCCACATCCACAGCTAAAGTGCAAGGCACCTAACCCTCTTAGCTGCCACTCGGGCACCGTAGATGTGCAGCTCACTGCTCCTGCACATTGTATATAACCTAGTGGTTAGGACATTGGGCTTTGGACCTGAAGGTCGTAGGTTCAAGTCCCAGCCCGGGCACTACTTGACCCTTGAACAATGTCCCAATACACCTCTTCACGTATTGGAAGTCGCTTTGGATAAAAGCGTGAGCCAAATGAATAAATGTAATGTAATGTAATGTATATATACACTGGTGTCATAGATGGGTTAAAGGAATCAGCATGTTTTGGGCTGACTGTACAGTACCTTAATAAACTAGCCCTGTACATTAGGCCTGGTGAGTTGTCAGGTCAGTAACTCTCTAACCATATCTTCAGACAAGTCAACAGTGGGCATCAGATCATCGTGTGATCGCCATCTGCTGGCTGCATCGCAGAACAGCATTGTGGTGGGTGCCGTCTTCGCTGTCCTAAAGGCTGTCTTCATGTTGGGTAAGGAATCAAGATTATTTTTATTTATTTATTTTTTTTGGGTCATATTTCTTAGTTGTTCTGTCATGTTTTATGTCGAGTTGACCAGCAGTGGACTGAAACCGGCGTCAAATTATTTTGTTCCCGTTCCTTTAATACAGTGAATACAGACTTAAGGTGTTGGGACGTCTGACCACGTGTCTGAGCATTGCCTTGATGTGTGTGTATATAACTGTTCTAGGTGATGCTGAGCTAAAGGGTTCCGGCTTCTCCCACCCCGCCGGGCTGGATGACATCGGGGAGGATGACATGGGTTCGAAAAAATCCGGAGGCCGAAGCGTCTCCATAGAAACAGCCAGCTTAGACGTCTATGCCAAGTATGTGCTGAAAAGCATCTGTCAGCAGGTGAGACTCTTGCACAGGGCCGCTTGCCTTGGTCTGCTCGGCGATTATATGCGTCCGTGCAGAGTTCGCTTTATTTAAGCATTAACCTGATACTGAAGGCATGTGAGTCAATGAAGGTCATTTAGCTCTGTTATCTGTGGCTAAGAATTACAGCGCAGGTTCGAAAGAAGCCTGTAACGTGTGTGAGTGTACGAACCATGCACTCACCTCGACACCACACCCTGTGGAAAAAATATACAAGGTCCTGAAAGTCCTGAAGACTATGGATGGCTAGTTTCTCAGGGCTGTCCAGATATGTCATTTGGTGACTTTGGTGGAAGCTAATCCTGCAGTGTCCTGCCCTACATATGTTGGTGTTTCCCTCCTCTAATGCAACCACAACAACCCAGGAAAGAGTCGTCATTTGCAGGGAGGTGCAGTAACACAGTCGACTATGTAATTTATGGAAATTTGCTGTTTTTTATTAATAATAATGCGTGTAGTTACTTAAAAAAAACGTTTCTAAATGACTGCAGTACTGCTGTTGCATTACAGAATGTCTTAAAATGTCCTGCGTTCACACACATTTCACTATACTCCATAAATATGGCTGCAACAATAACAGCAGCATAGGGAGATAATCTCAAAAAAGCCAGACCCACCAATTTCGACAGCATGCGCGGAACGTAAAGCCAGAGCAAACGCTTGAGAACATGTGTTCTGCTCCAGCTGGTAATGGGAAAGTGCTTGAATTCATTAAACCACTAAAGGTAACACCGGAAAGCAGACGGTCACAAGAAGAAAGGAACATGTCCGTATGGAATAGTAGAAATACCACCAGCGTAAGGCAGCTGATCAGTAATGAAATGCACCGAACAGACACGGTCTAGTCTGCGAGGAGGGTGTGCAGGACCATGGGAATGGGTCAAATAGACAGTGGGTCTATTTTACTGCCATTTTTGGGGAGAGATTTTAAGAATGCACACAAACACAGGGGTCAGTGGACGCCTAGTGGTTAGGACGCTGGCCTTGGGACCTGAAGGTCGCAGGTTCGAGTCCCGGCACGGCGAATACTGAGTGAAAGTGACTCTTTGTGAAAGTGACTCTTTGTCATTGTGAACACACTCAAGCACCACAACGAAATGTGACCTCTGCATTTAACCCATC
>JBBPDA010000126.1:2819798-2830078 GCA_037974385.1 Arnoldichthys spilopterus | reverse complement strand
GGACCCGGTTTCTGTTAAGCTGCTTTGTGACAACGTCAGTTGTAAAAAGCGCTATACAAATAAACTTGACTTGACTAATTGTAATTTACATGCGCAAATGATTCACTGGACCATCTTGGCTGCGTTTTTCATACACATCACAGCCTATTTTCCACAATCTGACTCATTTACGAATGTTTTTCAGATTTACCCACCAGCCCATGCAGCAGGCACCCATGATGCACAACCTTGGACAGGGACATATGGGGGCGCAGGGCGTGCACCCTGGCATGCGGCCCAATCAGATGCTGGACCAACAGCAGCAGCAGGCGCAGCAGCAGCAGCAGCAGTTTTTGAGGCAGCAGACCCTCCGGGTATGTACTCAAGGGCCCGCGCTCACGTCCGTGGGGGCTCTATGATTATTCAGTGCCCTGATTGGGGACGAACAGTTATGTATGTTTACATGCAGAGTCTTTCTACAGCTTTTGAATAACAGACTTTGAATCGTGATTGTCCGTCTTGACCGGAAGGATATGTTGTTGTTGTTGTTGTTGTTGTTTGTTTTTTTTGCTTTGGGATGGTCTTGGCAACGTTCCTGGCTTATAAGTGTTCTATTTTAACTGCTTATGTCTAAAGTCGATGCGAAAACCGCTATATTCCTCTCAAACTTCGATTTCTTGACCCCAGCCCACAAAAGTTTCATATTTGCAGTGGCGAAACAAGCAAATCGTTATCTTTGCACAGTCCCAGAAGGTTCTAAAAAAATTCCACGAAGTTCTAGGACATTCTGGACGATTCTAAAAACGTCTGGACAGTTCTCACACTTCCAGAATGTTCTGGAAGTCTACTCTGCACGTAGAGTGAATCAAGAATGTTCTTGAAAAAAAAGCGACATCTCAAAATGTCCTTGTCCTGACCACAGCAGCAACGTTTCTGAGGAACAATCACCACTTTCCATTTATTTTAGGCACAAGGGACTGGGAAAACACACTTGTTACTCAGGACCAAAACCAGAAAAGTAGAACTCTGTTCTGTAGTGTCCTTTGTGGTTAAGACTCTGGTACAACTGAAATCTCCCAGAGCATTGGGAGAGAGAGAAAAAACACCAAATACAGCTTTAGCAGGAAACTGCAGTGTCACTGTGTGGCCGACAGTGTCTTTTTAGTGTCTAAAAATCTACTGATCTAAATTAGTCTTCAAATATGAAGTGGTGGCCTTTTAGTTGATGCAGTGCTATAGGTGGTCATCTAGATCTGATAATGGTGGTCAGATCATCACATGGTGCTGGAGCAGAGTAGGTGAAGTCTACACAGTTTTAAAAAACATATTTAGCAATCATAAAGCACAGTATTTCTAGTATTTCTGGTATTTTAAGTTGCAGAGTAAGCAAAGATGGTGTAATGGATGTTTTGGTCAACTACGCACAGTGGAGAAAATCCAGCCAGGTGGAAGCACAGTATGACGAAAGGCTTTTTTAGCTTTCGTACGTCTGTTTGAAAGCGCAGGCGAGTGACTCCCTTGTTTAACCAGAGAGGTGAAACTGATCTTAAGCTGTGGGTGGAGTGTACATGATGATAAACGAGACTGCGAATGTAGCCAAGGTGGTGGCATTGTGTTTACATACCACACAGGCAGTCAGACAATTGATCGCGCTTGCATGGCCGACTACCTCAGGGTCAGGATCGCTAGACCCAAACGTGTTCCCTCTGCGTCTTTAAAACGCATGTGCACGCAACATCCAGACACGAGACGCATTGTAATGGCAGGTGTAACCAAAGTCTTTGTGTGTTTGTTTTTCTCCACACATGACACTACCCCTTCAATAGCAACAAGCCCAACAGCAGCAGGTCCAGCAGCAGCAGGTTCCCCCCCAACAGGTGCAGCAGCCTCAGCAGGTGCCATCCCAGCAGGTACAGCAACAACAGGTGCAGCAGCAGCAGCAGCAGCAGGTGGGGCCCGCACAGCCCCCTGCCCAGGCCCAGACGCAGGCCCTTGGCATGCAGCCCGTGGTAAGGAAATAAAGTGGACTCTCTTTATGGATGGGGGCGTTTAGTGCGTGGAATGTGAAGCCGTTCTATGTGAAGCAGTGGTCTTAGCGGTTTAGGGGTTTCTTCTGAATCAGTGTGTGTGCGTGTGTTTCAGTTCCCTCGGCAGGGACAGGGCATGCAGCAGACACAACAGCAGCAGCAGACCGCAGCACTGGTCAGACAACTCCAACAGCAGCTGTCAAGTAAGTACACAGAACAAGCCACCTAGATATATTCGCTTTTCCTTATCCGTACCCAAGTATGATCGTGTACCCTGTCGATGGGCATCAATGCTCGTTTTGGGAATTTCTGGCCTGTTATTAGTCCAGATTTATAATGCATTTCTTCCCTGCAGGCACGCAACCCGGACAGAGCACCAACTCGTTTTACTAAGAGTGACTGAGACCCGTGTAGCCATGAGGGGTAGACGTGCCCCCTTCTGAAACGGACCGTAGTGAAGTCGAGACTGATGTCGCGTGGGTCTGAGAGCCGAGAGGACCGGGGTGGCGTAGAAACACATTGGGCCTAGAAGATTCCCCCGACGATCAGTAATCTGACCACAGTGCTGTTTTTGTACTAGAACTAAACCCACTCTCTTTTAGACATGTAATTCTAAAATCCTCGGAGGGGTTGTGCTGTGAACTAGTGATCGTGGAGATCAGTGATGGAAGACTGTGTATAAAAAGGAAAAAAAAAAAAGTTAAGGAAATTAAGAGTAATGCAATTTTTTAATTTTATTTCAACTTTGTACAATTTTTCAGTTTCGTGTATTCTCATTAAAAAAAAAACACACAAAAAAATGTCACTTTTTATCCCTTGTCCCAGTGAGCGATATGCTCGTACAAAGTGTAAGGTCAGTGTACAGAGGTAATACATACCTTTGCAGTTCAGTTCCATGAGAATTTTCCATCTGAGCTTGTTCTATGTTCTTAATGTTATAACCATGTTCTCCATGCAGGTTAATCTTACAGTGTTATTCCCACTGAAATCTAAATAGGGGAATCCTACTGATTGCTACATGAGTCAGTTGATAAACCATAATTTCCAGCGGTGAAATGTGTGGACAATATTGACTGATTTTCTTCAGAACTTTACATCACATCGCGCTTCCTTACATGCTCCCCAGTTGTTACAATATCTGAAACTCTAACATCTGAAAAGTAACACTTTTGCTTCATATAAGTAACTTCACTCCTTGGATGTTTGCATGTTGTAGGTACGAAGAGAACATTTCTGAAGTTCCAGCTATTTCTGCTTACTTAACAAACGATGACTGGCATCAGTCGCCCTCTAGTGGTCAAAGTTCTTCCTGCAGCTTTGAACAAATGACACATTAGTGAACCACATCACGGTGCGATTTTCTTAGGTTTTACAGAGGCCTTGTTTTTGTGGCTTTCCTGGTTTTTATGAGGTTCCCTTGGTAGTTTGATCCTCTCTAGACGGTTAAAAAGCACCCCAGCATCTGGACCTAATGCTCTTCTTTCATAAGGGCAGTCTCTTCCTTTGTACTTTGACAGGAAATCAAGTGCATGAGCCCAGCTTCTTTCATCACGCCTCACCCCTAACCTAGACAGGATCCTGTCTGCTAGCCCTGGTACAACTGGCTGCAAGAGAATGCCATAGATCCTGAGACACTCCACTGACACATGAAGTATTGTGTCATGCCAGAGTTTGTCCTTGGCGTCACCACAGTTGAGTTTCCATGGAGCATGTCTTTGGATGAACCCGTTGGTTAGGCGAACACACCCACTTATGGCTTCCAATGCTTTATACACATGTAGGTTCTCAAAGTTCACCTTAACCAAAGTGGGGAGCTCTGACACGGCCTTAACCATCTTATAATCCTCCGACACGGCTCTTCCGCTGGGTTTCTCCGTTTCCCTTGGAAAGGTGGCGTTGAAGAACTGAGGGTATACCTGCTCAGGGTTGAGAGAAGGTGCAGTGCATCGATTGAGAAGACCCCCGAGAGAGTCCGCCAGTTCACTGTTGCACAACTTCACCAGTTTGTCGTCGTCGTAATCGCAGTCCGTGTCGGGAACCCCTTGCCTGAGAAGAAAGTATCTTAAGCCGTCCACAGTGAACTTCTGCGACCTCTCGAAAGGATCGACCACGTTTCCGAGACTTTTGGACATCTTCTTTCCCTGTACTGTCCAGTGGGAATGCACGTGTATTGTGTGAGGAAGGGGCAGTCCTGCAGCCAAGAGGAACGCTGGCCAGTATATGGCGTGGAATTTTAAGATGTCTTTACCTACAACGTGATGGACAGCACTCCACCACTGGGAGTGCTTCCCGGGATAACCCGCAACCGTCAGATAGTTCACCAAGGCGTCCAACCACACGTAGATGGTTTGCTCAGGATCTCCAGGAACAGGAATGCCCCACTGCAGACGGCTCCTCTGCCGTGAGACTGATAAATCGGGTAGGTCGTTCTCCAACCACTGAAGGACGATGTGATGAAACTTTTCTGGCTGAATAGCTTTCGGGTTTTCCTTCAGCCAACGCTGTAGCTTGGTTCGAAAATCTGAGAGGCGGAACAAGTAGTTGTCCTCCTTCATCCATTCCACCTGTTAAGACAATGCAACACGCTCCCATTAGGGCTCCACAATACATCATTCAAACATCGCGATATTTTTCTCTGCAATACTGATCTCGCAGAAGGCTGCAAAATGCAAATGAGCCTCTAACTGGTTTTGGTTTTGTGACCTCACAAAAACAATGATTTGAAAACAGACTGTTCTTGAGCTGTGAGACCAATGAGTAGGGTTGTAATAAATGCATGGTGGGGATTTAGTGGGGGGTGTAAAACATGTTTTATGACCATTGTATCCTATCCAAAGCATTTTTGATACCTTAAAGTTTGCAGTGATGCAAGTCGGTTCGATAGTGGAGCCTGCAGTCAGTATAAAATATGAAATTTCACACATTTTGCTACATTTCCATGAATTTTCACATATAATGAGAAAATTTCATTATTAAAGGTCAAATACAGCAGTGTAGACATAAACCAAAGCTCCTTTTAGTGCAAAACACTGCTCACTGTAAAATTAAGTAACATTAGAGTGTTGCCATGCACCATTTTGCTCGATGCAACAATACAGATTCCTTGTCAGAGCCCTATGATTTACTCCTGCGGATTTTGAGATAATTTGAATACTACATTTTATACACACTCATTTCTGGCCTAAATCGATCTTGTGATGTTTTTTGTCTTTATTTTTTAAATAATTCTCACCTGATCAAATCAAAACAAGGTGAAATTTAGCATTTTTTTTTTTTATTTTTTTTTTTACATTTTTTCCCCACTATGTTGGAATTTTCACCTTACCTTATGCCCACTCTCTGTGGAGACTTTGATTTCTCTCCCCAAAGAGTCGGTGCCCTCGGTCACTTGACCTGGTGTGAGAAAGCTTTCGTCTGGCGTGGAATACCAGCCTTCATAACTCCCTTTGTAAATGAAACCCTTGTTGAGGAGCACGGTCCAGAAGTGCTCCACTGCCCGGTGATGTCTATCCTCTGTGGTCCGCACGTAATCGGTGTAGGAAATGCTACAACTTCTAAACACTTCCTTAAACCTGTCGGACACCTTGGTACAGAAGCTTAAGGGGTCTTCGCCAGCAGCACCCGCTGCCTGCTGAATCTTTAGACCATGCTCATCAGTACCTGCAAAACAAATACAGATGGACATGTTCAGTCCTACGACCCACCTAAGATAAGCATAATGGCTACAGATGTGGTATCAGACACCAATCACCCATAACATTAACACCATTGCCAAGTAAAGGGATTAACATTGACTGGTTATTTCATTACAACGGCACCTGTGAGGGGGGTGGGATATATTAGGCAGCAAGTGAACGGTCAGGTCTTGAAGCCGATGTGGCGGAAAATGGTAAGTGTAAGGATCTGAGTGACTCAGCCAAGGGCCTCATTGTGATGGCTAGACATCTGAGTCAGAGCATCTCCAAAACGGCAGGTCTTATGGAGTGTTCCAGGTATGCAGTAGTTAGTACCACCCAAGAGTGATCCAAGGAAGGACAAGTGGAGAGTTGGTGACCGGGTCATGGGCACCCAAAGCTCACTGGTCCCACAGATGAGCTACAGGGGTTTAAAAAGTGAAGGCTGACTCCGATAGAAAGGGGTCGGTACACACAGTGCACCACAGTCAGAGCTGTTTCAGCAGCATGAGGAACCTACTCAATATTAGGCAGGCGGTGTTAATGTTATGGCTGGCCACTGTGTCTAAGGCAGCAATCCTCAAATCTGGACCTTGAATCCGTATTTCACTCCTGGATTTTGTTACCACCAGTAGTTACTGAACTGTTGATATAACCGATTGGCCACCTAGAGTCACATATATGGGTGATAACAAAATCCAGGACCGGAGTCCAGATTTGAGAACCTCTGTTCTAAGGTAATCTTTCATAGTTTGGTGATGTCTCCTTTGTCGGCTTCTTCAGTTAAAGCAGTGTAATATTCGAGATTGGTCTTTTGATTAGGCTATATAACGTGGAAGCAGCCTCTCACTATTAGCCATAACATTAAAACCAACAGCCTAATATTGTGTATGCACCATTCGTCTCTCTAGGCATGGATTTCAAGAGACCTCTGAAGGTGGGCTGTGGCATCTGGCAGGGCTGAACCATTTGGGCAAAATATCTAACTGGATTTTTTTTACTAGTATTTTAATTTCAATTGAAATGTGACTTTTCTTTAAAAAATGTCTTCACCTCTGCCCATTTTTCACCATAGAAGCCAGTTTTTTTTAGCACTAAATAAGGTGCCAGGCCACCATCTCATAAGCTCTGCATTAGATATCGTTATTTAACTCCCCCAGGAAAAATCTGTAAATTATGTTGCATAATATAATATATAATCAAATTTGCAGCCCTTGTGATGTGAAAATTGCAATTTCAATACAAAAATGATTAATTGATTACCCTAATATCAAGCACCAAGACATTAGCAGCAGATTTAAGTCCTAAAAGTTGAGAGGTGGGGCTTCCATGGATTGCACTAGCTTGTCCTGCACTAACCACCAGTTGTCCTCCCTTGCATCACTTTTCATACTAACCACTGCATAGTAGAAACACCCCACAAAGCCTGTTGTTTTGGAGATGCTCTGACTCTGTCATCTGCCCATCACAGTTAAGGTCCTCTTGATTCTTGCGCTCTGCCATTTTTCCTGCTTCTAGCACATGAACTGACTGTTCACTTTCTCACCCTTTGACAGCTGCTACTGTAGCCACATCATCGACTTTGTACACTTCACCTGCCAGTTGTCTACATGCTGTAGTTCATGAGTCCATATTCGTCAATTCAGCTACTTTAAAGGCCCATTTAGCCCTAAAACTAGCATTTATGTTATTTGTCAAATTATATATATATATATATTTTATTATTATATAATATTGTGGTTTGTCCAATCAGATATGAAGTACAATCAATGGGACTCCCTCACTGTTTACTAGTGCTGAAACAATGAATCAATCTTTATTGATGCATCAACCAAAAAAGCTCACAATCCGATGTGAACGGTGCGCAGTGGTAGTGCTGTCGCCTCACAGCAAGAAGGTCCTGGGTTCGATCTCCGGATCGGCCATGGTGCCTTTCTGTGCTGAGTTTGCTGGCAGGTGTTTCCTCCGGGTTCTCCGGTTTCCTCCCACTGTCCAAAGGCTGCATTAGGTTGACTGGATGCTCTAAATTGTCTGTAGGTGTGAGTGTGTGTATGAATGGTTTGTCTATGTGTTTCACTGTGATGGGTTGGCCTCCTGTTATGGGTGAACCCCGCCTTAGGCCCACAGTCAGCTGGGATTGGCTCCCGCAATCCAGAGGTGGTTTAGAAAATGGAAGGATGTTCGTTTCACTCCATGTTACTGTGAGCAGTGTTTTGTACTGAAAAGTTGCTTTTTCTTATGACACTGTTGTATTTGATCTTTAATAATAAAATGTTCATATAATAATGTATTTGCATGTGTGAGATCATGGAAATGTAGCAGATTGTGTGACATTATATCATAATTTTATTCTGACTGCAGACCTCAGTATCGAAGCGAAGTTTTTAGTTTCATGCAATGAAAAAATATTGTATCGTTTGCTAAAATAACTGATGTAAGATCAAATCGTGAAGAAACTTGTGATTTAACACACACTTCTACCCCCCACCCCCACCCTTTGCAGTACTGTGTTGTGGGAGAGACCACCTATTCACAAGAAACGCTGGCTGAACAGCTGTCTACACATTGCTGGACACGCAGTGTACGTGAGACGTACCTGTAGCAAACCTGCAGCTGAAGCCCTGTAAGGCCCTGTACCGGTGTAAACAGTCCGCTAAGAGCGCGGAGTGCACGTGTCCGATATGAGGGGCAGCGTTGACATAGAAGATAGGGGTCGTGACGTAATGCAGCGGCTCGGTCGTCCGCAAAACCGGCCCCTGACACAGTCTCTTTGTGGTCAGATTTGGACAGACGTCGTGTGCATTCAAAACGATCCGCCGTAATCTATCCTCGCTGTTTTTTAAGCGCAAACACCGAGCGCTCGCCGTAAACATGGCAAAACCCTCCAGACGCCGCTCTACTTCCGGTTTCGCTGTCGTTGCCTCTGGGCAAAAAGGTCCAACCGATGAGGTATCTTTAAAGACCACCTCCTCCATAGGGGTAGAGTACGCCGTCATACTGCACCATAGATTACAGCCACGTTACAATTATACTGTTGATTTTTTTCTTGAGAGTTTACTAGGACCTTTTTTTCTTAAATGTGAGCATATTTGTAAGAAGCCTAAACTACTTTTCTGGATTTAATTTCCCTTCTTTCTCTATTTATTAATACTATAACCAATAACTGATGCAATACATCCCAGATGTGAATGTTCTAACAGGGTTGCTAACCTTTTTTTCACTCAAAAGTAGATTTTTAAAAAATGCACCTGGTAGATGTATTGAGTAGAAGTGTCAATGACTTTTATTGTGTAATTAATATAACACGTGCATGGACGAGAAAAGGGGTGGTACACAATGAGGCATTTTAGCAAACATTTTAAATGATTTTTCCTAAAAACAAACTCAAATATATATATATATTGATTAAAACATTAAAAAAAACCATTATCCTTACATGTAGGTAGGGTCGGTGACTGTACAGCTACGCTTGCTTAGAGCCCCGAATCAGTGAACGTGTGAGTATCGTTGGACCTTTTTTCCCCTCGCTGTTGGTCCCTCCCTGTAACCGGTTGTGATTTTCTTCCAGCCGAGCGGACCGGCTTCACAGTGACGGTGGGAGGATGAACTGAACTGTGTGTATATATTTATCTTATATCGGGTCAGTTTAGGGCGTCGGTTTTTATACTTTTAGAGATGTCTGTGGTTGGATTCGACGTTGGTTTTATGAACTGCTACATTGCAGTAGCCCGAGCCGGAGGCATCGAGACCGTAGCGAATGAATACAGCGACCGGTGCACGCCGTAAGTGATGGCCACACACACTCACTCACTGACATTACACAGCATCACACGCCGCACACAAGGTCGGGGTCGCCTGCAGAGGCCACGGGTATCTCCACGGCCCTCGTCTGGGGGCGACGGGCACGGCGAGGCTTTAAAACCAGCCCCGAGCGGGCAGTCAGTCGCAGGCGGCTAAGCTGGTTAGCCGTCATGTCTGATGGAGTTGGGACCTGAGCAGCGGGGCAGTGCTGAACACAGGCGGACCCTCCGCGATGTCCCGCTCCTTTATGCGAGGTTGCCGGCTCATGCCGCTGTCCGAGGGGCAGGGTATGAATCGGGCTGTCGGTCGAAGGAGGAGCAGCGGAGCTTCTAGAATATTCCTCTCACCTGCCAAGTTAGCATTTGCGGCTAGCGTTAGCCTCGCCAAGCCCGCACGCCTTTATCCGTCTCCAAGGCAGGACTGGGCGATACTTCACACACAGCATCACGATATTTATCATAAGATCGCGGTATGAGATGAAGATATTTGAGTAATTTAGACACGGAACGAATGATCACTGAGTAGCCACTTAAATCGGAATAAATTCCCTGACATCACCTGTGTGTAGTGGACAATTTTCTTATTTTAAAATAAAAATAAAATAATCCAGCTGACTGCAGAGCAGAATCGCACTATATACTAATCTATTTCCTTTGAATTTTATTAGGTGCAAGCACAATAGTGGTCATATACACAGTATGTAGTTAATGTAGTAGTGATGCGAAGGTGACTATTTGTCATTGTGAACACACTCAAGCACCACAATGAAGTGTGACCTCTGCATTTAACCCATCACACG
>JBBPDA010000126.1:2785883-2811992 GCA_037974385.1 Arnoldichthys spilopterus | reverse complement strand
GTGTGTCTGTGTGTGTGTCTGTGTGTGTGTCTGTGTGTGTGTCTGTGTGTGTGTCTGTGTGTGTGTCTGTGTGTGTATCTGTGTGTGTGTCTGTGTGTGTGTCTGTGTGTCTGTCTGTCTGTGTGTCTGTCTGTGTGTCTGTCTGTCTGTGTGTCTGTCTGTCTGTCTGTGTGTGTCTGTCTGTCTGTGTCTGTCTGTCTGTCTGTGTCTGTCTGTCTGTCTGTCTGTCTGTGTGTATCTCTGTGTGTGTCTCTGTCTGTCTCTGTCTGTCTCTCTGTGTGTGTGTCTGTCCGTCCAGATATAGTGCTGTCACTACTCTATTAGTAATAATATTAATATTACTTTATTAGTAATGGATGAGTTTAACACTTATTTAGATCATTTATTAAGTAGTCGGATTAATCTGAACTGTGTTTTATTGTTAATTGAATAATCAGATTTATCTGATCACAAGTGATCACGAGAGCCCTAAACGAACATTGGCTGACACTGCTGATGTGTCTGACCTCATAATGTGTATGTTTCATGCCTCCTGCAGATCTGAAGAGTGAGGACATTTACGCCGTAGAAATTGTTGGAGGTGCCTCTAGAATACCAGCAGTTAAGGAGCGAATCAGCAAATTCTTTGGGAAGGAACTAAGCATGACCCTGAATGCAGATGAGGCTGTGGCCAGAGGATGTGCCCTTCAGGTCTGTAAGCACTCAGCATCCTGCAGTTTCCTTTGAAGCACCACTAGGAAAGTGTTTCAAGTTTAAGGTTGTCTTTTCATTAGTACTGAGATACGGATTTGCTGTAGGTCTGTTATTGAGCGTGTATGGTTTTGGCTTATCTGGCTTTTTGTTGTTGTTTTTCTTATTACGCAGTGTGCAATCTTGTCTCCTGCCTTTAAAGTCCGGGAGTTTTCTATAACGGATGTAGTTCCCTACTCAATCTCTCTGAAATGGAACTCCGCAGCAGAGGATGGCATAAGGTACAAGTCTGTCACCGTATCTGTAACTAAAGCTGTGAGTCTGAAATTTTGGTCTGTCCCTGAATACAGCCTGAGAACGTTGTCTAGTTTAAGTCTGAACCTGACCTGAAGTCCGAATCTACCTGGAATCCAACCCAAACTGACCCTGTTGTTACCATGTATAACCTGGTAAAACCACTAAATTACAACAAATATTGTCATCATTAGGTCACAAATAAATTAAAATAATATAAAATATGATGGAACTAAATCAGCTGCCCAAAATTAAATATGCTACAGATGATATTGGACACAACCAGATTACAGAGGATGGGTCCAATAACTAGTAAATCATATTGAAAAGTCACGAAAGAAGACGGACCCCTCTTTACGCTGTATTTTGGAAGTGTAGCCAATTGGAGGACAACGTAAAGACACATGAATAAATGAGTGAACAGTATCCAACGTTCTCCTGGTAATCAGAGCAAAAGTACATATCAAAAGAGGGATTTTTGGTGGTTGTTGCCGCGGTTACTATGGCAACCAGAATACTACCTGGTGTACTGGAAAACACCTAGACCCCCAGAACCGAAAGAATATGTCCCTTATATGACCGACGCTGCCTCTAATGAATCCACGCTGATCGGGACGAGCGATAAGGAAGGGACCGATCTGAGTATGTATGGGCCTCTCTTATCAGGGGTGTCCCCAGGAAATATCGACATATCAGCTTGTCAAGTTGTCATGTCCCAGTCCGTCAATGTCAATACAAGAAGCTCCGTTGTCATGCCGTCAGCCTATAGCAAGATGCACCTGCAACCTGCACTCGTCCTCTTCTTTCCATAGATCACGTTACATGTACACAAATTGCTCCGTTTCAATATTAACATCCTTTAGGCTCCACTAATCCGTCCTCTCCTGAATTGATCGGTGGGCTTCTTTTTCGTGCGTGGATTCGCTCATGAGCACCGACTTCGCTGAGATCGGCTCTAAATCCTGTCGACAGCAGGCTGTGGGGATGAAAACTGTTGAGAGGAAGAATAAAGTAAATGGAGAAATAATTTGAGGTTAAAATGGAGAAATGCAGAAATGGGGAGAGACCAAATTTTAAAGACTCAAGCCGAACACATAATTAAGGTGGTTTGGAGAAACAGTTCAAGCTCTGACTGTAAAAAAAAAAAAAAACCTTCTCAATTTCAGTGACTGCGAGGTGTTCCCAAAGAACCACGCTGCTCCATTTTCCAAAGTGCTGACCTTCTACCGGAAGGAGCCTTTCTCCTTGGAGGCCTACTACAACAACCCTAAAGAACTGCTTTACCCAGATCCCACCATAGGTAGGAATTATTCGTGCCTCTCACCTTTGTTCATACGAACGCTGATTTCCCCCCCGTACCTCTCAGTCACCATATTTTACCTGCATTGCCTAGGAAAGTACATGATCCAGAAGGTGGTCCCCCAGGCCACGGGTGAGAGTTCAAAGGTGAAGGTAAAAGTGCGGATTAACGTCCATGGAATCTTCAGCGTGTCCAGTGCGTCTCTAGTGGAGATGCAGAAGTCTGAGGAGGGAGAGGAGTCCATGGACATGGAGCAGACTCAAGCGCAGACCACAGAGAAAGATGAAGAGGTGCTGCATTCCAGTGTATTTCTCTTCCCTCTGGGATTTTTCTCCCTTCTTTAAGGATTAACTCACCCAAAAATAGTGTGACCGCTATTAAGTGACAGTTGAGACTGAAGGAAGGCGAGCAGGATTACATTTGCATAGCGATAGCAAAAATATTAGCATTTCTTGTTCTGTGTGTTTCTTTGAGGGGCTGAATGCGACCGGAAGTTTAACATAAGTCTCGCTACCTTACAGAACAAAATGCATGTGGATGAAGATCAACAGAAGAGTCAGGACGATGGACAGAAGGACGACGGAGAAAAAAAATCCGAAACGGAAGAAATGGAGGTAACGTGACGTTACTAAGGGACCGTCGTTCACACATTTGAGGTCAAGGAGACCCGGCTATTGCTAGCAGCCAGGGTTTGGCTGTTGCTGTCATGTGTTGATGTTTTTCTCTGCGCTTCGCACTTTATTCAGACGTCAGAAGAAAACAAACAAGAGAAGAAGTCCGACCAGCCTCCACAAGCTAAAAAGCCTAAAGTGAAGACAAAGGTCCTGGAACTGCCCATTGAAAACAACCCACAGTGGCAGCTGGCAATCGAAATGCTTAATCTGTTTGTGGAGAACGAGGTACGGCTTCCGTATCACCGTGTTCCTCCATTTGAAAGGATGTGGCTTTCTTGTGTCTTCGTAATATTTCTGTGTTCCCGTTTTCCCCTTAGGGAAAGATGATCATGCAGGACAAGCTTGAAAAAGAACGAAACGATGCCAAGAACAACGTGGAGGAGTACGTGTACGATATGAGGGACAAACTGCACGGGATGTTTGAGAAGTTCATCAGTGAAAGTGTGGGTAACATGCTGTTGTTATGGTGCCTGGGACATGTGCACGGCACTGATATCTACTGATGCATAAAGATTTATCAAATGTGGGAATTGGGACTAGATGAGCTTGGTGTCGCATTATGGGGAAATATTACATGAATGTTCATGGGGCCAGCACAGGCTACACACCTATAAAGTGAAAATGACTATTTATCAGTGTGAACACACTCAGAAATGTGACCTCTGCATTTAACCCATCACACGTGCACACGTGGAGCAGCGGGCAGCTATCAACAGCGCCCGGAGAGCAGTGTAGTGGGACGGTACCTTGCTCAAGGGAACCTCAGCAGTGCCCGGGCTGGGACTCGAACCTACCACCTTCAGGCTCCAAAGGCAGTGTCCTAACCACTAGGCCACCACTGCCCATAAAACCTGAAGAACCCTGCTATAGGGCTACATCAATACAGTAGAATCAATAAAAAACAGACATTTACGCAAAATAGGCCAGTGTCTCGTAAACGTGCTACTCCTGCCGAGCATTTACATACAGTACATGAAGCGCAGGAGTTCGCGGCAAAATACACATCATGCCTGTTTATTCTTGGTCTAAAAACCGGTGATGTCAAGTACTTTTCGAATATACGAATTTATCACCTATTAAAATAGAAATAAATTATTAAATTAGAATTAAAATCTGCTCGAATATTGCAGACAGTATATTAGTCACTGGTGATGCTAATTCATTACCACTAGATTTATATCAAATGATAATTAAAAATCTATATTAGTATGAAAACTTGCAGAACTGTTATCACTAGAGCTTTAATCTTGTACACAGCTTTAAAACACCAATTTTGAACAAAATATGTATTTTTCCTAAGTTTCTGCTGTGTTTCTATTTTTTGCAGGATAGAGACGCACTCTCATTAAAACTGGAGGACACCGAGAACTGGCTGTATGAAGATGGCGAGGACCAACCTAAACAAGTGTATATCGACAGACTTACTGATCTAAAGGTAGATACGTGTGGGTTGTATCTCAGCTATGGTGTGTTGGTACACTACTGTGAGTGGAATCACTCATATATTTGCTGTTTTATATGCAATAATATACTTGGAATAACATATTTGAATAATTTTGAGGATTTTATACATATATGTATATTATACTTATATGTAGGTACATTTTTAAAATGGGTAAGATTTAAAGTGCTAAAAAGAACCTAGTGTCACAGCACAACTGAAAATCATATATAAAACGATGTATTGATTTTGAGGAAAAAAAATTGCGAACAAGTAATGACAAGCTGCGAACGGTTTTGAGTTTTAATGTTCATTTTGTCAGATGTACAGAATTATTTTTTTCTACTGTTATTCAGATTGAATCTTGCTTTTTTGCCAACATAGAAAGAACAGAAACTTACAAATACTACATTGGAAAATGTGATTTTTTTTAAATTATTTTTTTTAAGTGATATATTCGTTATTTCTGAAACAAAATGTGGGCCAAACATCGCAAAAGGAGTAGACACAGTAGGGGGTGGGCTTTAGCTTTAAATCCAGGGGCCAGATTCCCTATTTGTGTTCAGTGTAGTTCTGTTCACACTAGTGTTTTTGTTCTTTGTGCCGCACCTCGGCCCTGGAGGAACGTTGTTCCATTTTACTGCATATATGTTTGAAACAAGAAACCTACTGGACACACAAAAGCACTTAGGATAGTTGTAACCCACTAGGACCGTTGCATCTTATCTTAAAACTTTTGGAGTCTTCTCTGTGGGCAGGATTGTATAAAACACAGTGAAATTAACTGAAAATTCATCAAAGAACATCACTTAAGTCTAGAGTACAGTAGCACTGACTTTGGAAAAACAATAAGACAATAGGCTTAAGCTTCCTTTGAGAATGAGGTAGGGTGAAAGTCGCTAGCCAGTCACAAACCAGTCATAGTTTAAGAAAGGTCAGAAGGTCGCTACACCAGCTGTGGTTGGGAACCTCCATGAAGCTTTGAGAGTCATGCCCCAGAGTTTCCCCAGACTGGATTTTTTTAGCAGACTGATGGGAAGCCTGAAGTGACCGTATGGTTTCAAACTTAACTTTTTGGGCATTTTGTACATTGTAAGACCCATTGTTTACAGAAGTGTGGATTTGTCCTATAGTGTTTGAATGACCTGCTGGACTACAAATACCATAAACAGTTTGCATAACTACATTACAGTAGGTGGCTTTGGGAGTTGGGTAATGTTTGATCTTGCACGTATCATTGTATAGTGGTGAAATGAGATGTACATGCATGATTTATTCTGATGAATAACAATTGTTCTGTAGAAACTGGGCCAACCCATTCAAGACAGATACACAGAGTCTGAGGAGCGGCCAAAAGCTTTCGAGGAGCTTGGAAAACAACTTCAGCAGTACATGAAAATTGTCGAAGCCTTCAAAATGAAGGTAAAAGTTCGTAAGTGTTGTGTAAGCAACGTCTCGATCCTTGCAGTTACTAACGTTTTTCTACTTCTTACATCGAAGGAGGAGCAGTATGACCATTTGGATGAGGCAGAGGTGCAGAAAGTTGATAAGATGGTGTGCGACGTCATGATTTGGATGAATAGTAAAATGAATCAGCAGAGCAAGCAAAGTCTGCATGTGGACCCAGTGGTAAAGGCTGAAGAGATTATAGCAAAAGCAAGGGTGAGTCATTATTTAATGGGCTGTTTTTGAGCTACGTTTTTGTAAAGACATAGTTTGTCCATAAAGACAGGTGAATGTGGTAGTACAGTCAGTTCTGCCATTGCTAAAAGTAGCGGTAGCTTTGTTTTCAGTAGCCTTGTGGTTTTTCTTTTCCCCTTATGTATCTATTAGGATGCTTGGCAACTATCCAGTAATGTGATGTTTCTCTGTTTAATATGAGCGACTGATGAGCCGTTTTGCTGTTTGCTGCCCCTCAGGAGCTGTTCTCCATCTGCAACCCTATCGTGACCAAGCCTAAGCCAAAAGTGGAGCTGCCAAAAGATGACAAACCAGCAGAACAGAATGGACCAGTCAATGGGCAGGAGAGCACTGAAGCTGAGGCTGGGGGCAACCAAAACATGCCCACAGATGGGGCGGAACCCACCACCTCCAAGCCAGACATGGACCTTGACTAAGACGGCTGTGCTCTCCCATTATGCTTCCCGGTCACTGTTTAAATCATTCCATCTTCCCGGCCATGGGGTTGTTTCAGCAGTCAGAATGGTTAGTGGCTACATGGTGCATGTTCATTCTTTTTGTTATAAATAATAAACTGAAAGCATAACGCAATAAGATTGCTCTTTGACATCTGTGCTGTGTGCACACCTGGTTGAGTATGTGTGGTGTTCTGCAAAATGTTTGGGTCTGTGGGAACTGTTGGGTTTTAATAAATATGACGTTCAAAGTGTCATTGGTCAATGTGGTGTATTTCTGAATGTAAGATTTCATTTTTGTCTCTTTGTCAGGTTGTTCATTAGTTTAAGCCAGGCGTTTCAAATCTGGACCTTGAATCCAGATTCCACTCCTGGATTTTGGAATCACCAGTACTTACTGAACTGTTGATATAATCGACTGGCCGCCTAGAGTCACATCTACTGGTGATTACAAAATCCAGGACCAGAATCTGGATTTGTGATCCCCTGGTTTAACTATGTTTTGTTCCATTTGGTTAGTCTCAGCCTTATTTTGAAGGTAAGGTGAATGTAAATCCATGCCAAACATTTAATAAAAGTTTAAACAAGTAAAAAATGTATTAATAATAGTAAAAAAGTAAAGGTTAAATATGTGCAAATTGCTCTATTTGTTTTAATTGACTTTCTGCTGTTAGAAGTTACATGTAAGTACATGTTTTATTTCATTTTTAAATGTAACAGTGTAGTTTTAATTAGTAAGAAATTTACATAAATGTTACTTGGGAAAGTACAACTAGCAAGCGCTAATAGTAAAGAAATGTGCCTCCAGGTGAATTCTTATAAGTTATGCATTAAAATATCTGCCAAATTCAGTGTGAAGTGTTATGTGAAATGCTTTACTGTAAACATGCAGAATCAAATTTCTGAACGCAATAAGAATTGCACGTGTGTGTGTGTGTGTGTGTGTGTAAAAACAAGATTATATTCCGGTAAATCAGACTATTTTGGCTTACGATGCCCCTACAGGTAGAGTTTTAAATAGCCAGGTCATGTGTTTATAGTCAAACTGAGTGACATTGTTTAATTATGCCGACTTTAAATAAATAGTGGAATTCCCCTTTAAAACCTGTGAGAAACATCAGGCATGCTAAAAATAATAATATTCTTACTTTTTCAATAGTACTGAGAGCATTTGGTTTGTACCATTACATTTCTAATATGAACAAACGTGATTTAAAAGCACAGGCAGCATTTTTTTCTAAATCCGTTCGTGAATTTGTTAACTCCGCAGTATCGCTTCCTCCGTCTGAGTCTTCGCGTGGGATGCAGGAGAACACCGTGACTGCGTCCCAAATCGCATACTACCACCATAAAATAGTATGTCAAAAATAGAACGGCACCATTACAGTTGCACTCAGTAGTGCAGTATGTGGTTTGGGACGCAGCTCAGATCAGCTGATAGAGTCCTTCGTTCACTCACATGACAAGCAGTTATTCACAATACTGCGGTCGAAGCACGACTTTTATACTTTATTCGGTGAAATTCCAGACTATATAACTCAACTTATTGTTATTTAAAATAGTTATATAGTTGTCTTCATGTTTCTTCTCGCTGCTGCTCATTTCCCTTCGTGTTGACAGCAATATGCACTTTTCTTCATCGAGTCCTCCTCCTCCTACCGCTGATAAAGCCTCTTCCGGCCACACTCGGTCACTTTTATGGGGCTAAAGTCTGGAGCAGAAGTCACATTTGTGTTAGCCCCGCTGGAGAGCTGAAATACCTTTAGGTGACCGCAATGAAACTGATCATACTCAGCGACTACGACGCAGCCAGCGAGTGGGCGGCCAAGTACATCAGAAACAAGATCATCCGCTTCAAGCCGGGACCCGACAGGCTCTTCAGCCTGGGCCTTCCTACAGGTACTGTCCCCCGACGCAGTAACCGCTCCCTGTTCCCCACAGTGCTGTAACCAAGCGTTTTCTCCCCTGTGCTCTTCATCAGGGAGCACTCCACTGGGCTGCTACCAGAAACTGATCGAGTACTACCAGAAAGGAGAAATATCTTTTCAGCATGTGAAGACCTTCAATATGGACGAGTATGTGGGTATGTATCTCCTCGCACCTTCGGTTAGGTTTGGATGGTATGATGATATGGTAATCCTGGTGAATGACGTCACAGCAAACTATTATTGACATTACTTAAAGGGCCCATATCATAGGAAAATACATCCTACTTACACTGAAGCAGCTTGTTTCAAATGCCTAGTTTTTGTGACCTCTTAAAAACGATTCGCCGATTCTGCAGTTTGACTTCATTCGCAATGAGGCTATCATGAAGTTTTTATCTGTTTCAGTCATGTGGCCCTTAGGTTTGGATGGTATGATGATATAGCAAATGGTGAATAACATATCAATAAGCTTTTCTGTGATTACTGCAAGTATCCTATACCCATACCATACCATGGCAAAAGACATCTTCCCTACATCAAAGTAAGTTAATGTAGTGTGCAAACTACAAAACAGTGCTAACTTCAAAACAGTCTGTTTGAACTAAGCAGGATATGGAGCAATATGGAGTAGGGAATGCCTGGTTTTTGTGACATCACAAATATTATTCTGCAGTTTGACCTCACTCATTTGCACTGAGGTTATCATGATGCTTTTATCTGTTTTGGTCACTTGTAGCAGCCTTGTTAATGACGATTAAATAATTATTTTAATAATTTTTAATTAATGTCTCTTGCTGCGTCTCTGGGAGGGTGGTGGTGGTGGGAGGTTAAATGATGACCAAAATCGGTTCTGAAAAACAGCCTTAATGTTTATGAAAGGGAAATATTGGTAAATGAAAGGGGAAAAAATTGTTTTACAAAAGTAATTCAACATTGTCCTGTCTGCGTACATCTGAAAATAGTACAAAACTTAATTTTTATCTTCTGATTCATACGGTCTATTGTGCAAAATATATTTTGATTCTTCCAGGCTTGAGCATAGCAGCATGCACATACAGTGACGGGCAGCCTAATATAAGAGAGGTCATTTACATATGTCGGTTGTATAGGCCTGTCCTGAGGTTGGAAAATATTCATCAATCCATCCATCCATTTTCTATACCGCTTCTTTCGTTTCTGGGTCACTGGGGAAGCAGGAGCCAATGCAAAATAAATTACAACTGATTTTGATTATTTAAACCACAAGATGTCATAAGTTGACCATGGAACACAAACAGTGTAAGATATGAGCCCTTTAAGAAGAACAGAACACGTTACTGACACAAGATTTATAGAAGGAGGCTCAGAGTGACATAGAAATCTAAGGTTTTGTCCTGTTGTTGGGAGAGGATGGGCTTGAACCTTGGCGATGCCATATCGCCCAACTTGCATCATAAATGCCATCTCTGTATAGGATTGCCTAGAGATCATCCTGAAAGTTACCACTCTTTCATGTGGAATAACTTCTTCAAGCACATCGACATCCGGGCCGAGAATACGCATATACTGGATGGCAACGCTCCTGACCTGGAGAAAGAATGTCAGAGCTTTGAGGATAAGATTAAGGCTGCTGGTGGAATTGATCTCTTTGTTGGAGGTAAGATTGCAGAGTGAACTCTGACCTTCTGTCATTTAGCCAAAGGTGACAGCAAGGGGATTGGCTCTGTTTGGCCAATCCCAAGCGCCGGTGCTTTAAGAGAACACATTAATGGTTCTGCTCATTTCACAGGTATCGGGCCTGATGGTCACATTGCTTTCAATGAGCCAGGCTCTAGTCTTGTGTCCCGAACCCGGGTGAAGACCCTGGCTATGGACACTATCCTGGCCAATGCTCGTTTTTTTGATGGCAATCTGTCCAAAGTTCCCACCATGGCTCTCACTGTAGGCGTTGGTACAGTGATGGATGCCCGAGAGGTATGCAGTCTTAATGTTATTAGTTTTCATCAAACATTTTTGTGTTTTTTTGTGAATAAAGCCAAATGCATCCAACACCATATCAGTTTCATCACAACTAAGGGTGGAAGATACGGCAAAAATATAGCAATGTAAATTTTAGTGATAAACAATATACACTACCGGTCAAATGTTGTAGAACACCCTGTTTTTGAATAACCTTAAACTGCAAAGGTAAGTGGCTGCAATTAATAAATACATCATAAATAAAAAGTTTAGGTCCAAAATAAATAAAAAAATGACGATTTCATAGAAAACAGGGTTTTCCCCCCATGCTTTAAAAGCCTAAGGAACTTACAGTTTTCCTGCTGCCATTAAGGTAAATCCAGCCTCAAAGGTTAAAGCAAACAATTTCCAAGGGAGCCCCAACTGCTGCTAATGACCTACAAACTGTTCTGTCTGACCACCCTCTGATGAGTTATTAGCACAGTACTGTCATGCAGTAAGTAGTACTGTATATCACTATCAGGAAAATGCAAGAATCAAAGACACACAGTAAGATAATGAGCCACAATATTAGATAATTTTATAATGATATATAATTTTCAGTCTCCAGACTTTAGCTCTATCCAGCTGGTCTGGGATAAACTGGACAGAATGGAGTGACAGCATAGCCACAAAGGTTGGGGCACCTCTAGAAATTTTCTTTCGTATGCTTCAGGAAAGCTGTAAGTTAACTAGGTACTTCACTCCTGAAAAAGGCCTGTTTATCATGAAATTAAAATTATTTTATTATTATTTGTTTACACATGTTTACCATTTAAGTTTACCTCTGTAATCACATTGCTTAAATTACTAATAAAAACTGGAAAACCAGGGTGTTCTAAAACTTTTGACTTGTAGTGTATATCAAAATATAATTTTTTTTCAAGAATTTAGAAACAAAAATCACCAGCAAACAGTTGTAATCCCATTTGAAATTGACATCCAACCAGCTACATGCATCTATACAGTTTATGCTAGTTGTTCTGTATCAATTAATGTTCTAAATTTGTCTTTTTTGCCATACACATTTTTGTTTTTGTAGCTTTTAAAGCCTCTGTACTGTTTTACAACTGTTATCTCTGAAATAACACTTTGTTCATGTATTTGTATTGCGTAATAGGTGGTGATCCTCATCACTGGTGCTCACAAAGCATTTGCCCTGTATAAAGCTATTGAGGAAGGTGTGAACCACATGTGGACCGTTTCAGCATTCCAGCAACACCCTCAGGCTGTGTTCGTGTGTGATGAGGATGCAACCCAAGAGCTGCGGGTCAAAACTGTGAAATACTTCAAAGGTAACATATTCATGTGCCCAACATGCCACAGTACCACTGATGCTCAAATGTTAAGCTGCTCTTCGCCATTAGGGTCTTCCCACAAGTAGTCCACCGTCTCATTTTGACAATAATGCCAGTCATATGTGAAAAAAGGGTGTAGCCTCACAGCTGCAGACATCATTCAAGGGCAGTGGGCATGTAATGGTTAGGGAGTTGCCCCTGTGACCAGGATGGTTCAAATCCCAGACTGGTACAGGTACCGTCTCCAAGCGCTGCTCCTCAGCCACTGCCTATGTCAGCTGCCCACTGCTCCTACACGGATGCAGAGGACACATTTTATTGTGGTGCACGGTGTGCTGTGCTGTGGTGTGTTCACAGTGACAAATCACTCACGATATTTCTCCGTAACGTATTTTTCCATTACAACATTGTTTGTACAAGTCACAGAATTCACACCTGTATTTGCTTATTTGCCTTATTGGTGGGTCATAATATTTATAACCTGCTGTAACTGACTGACTGACTGACTTGAAAATGTATCATTGTACACTAATAAAAATATTTGATAATACATTAACTGTGCTCCAAAATAGCTACATGTTTAAGAGATATTGGACTACTGTACTAAAACGTCTTAATTTTCTATTTTAATTCACTTGCAGCCCTATACAAATAAGTGTTACCTCTCCCTGATGCTAATCCAGGTGTATTTATGTATTAATTTTTATATAGAAATCTGTAATTGTACAACAAAGCCAACTTTTTAGTCCAGGCCTCCCTGATGGCCCCATTCGCCTAAGGGTCAGTTCCACGTTTCCCACAGCTGAGATGCCTCAAGTCACCATGTTAAGTTTGATCGAGTTCACTGAGACCTAAACTCTGGTGGAACGGTCTCCAGGAGCACTTTAGGACCACTTAGAACTATTTGATGCTATAATCTGTGGTGTCAGTTGAAACGAAGTGAGGAATTGAAAAAAAAGACTAAAATGATTGAGTTGTTTCAGACCTAATTCTTTATAATTTTTCTGTAGGGATGATGCATGTTCATAATAAGCTGGTGGAGGAACCATGATTTCAGATGCTGAAATGAAGAGCACACTGGACGTTTTGGCAGACCCGGAGACAAAATCTGGAATACTGGTTAAAATGTCATGTTCTCATTTTTGTACTTGATGGAATTCAGACATTTTTATGTTGTATTTTGTATTTAAAATACATTTTAATAAAACACTGTGGAGTGGAGTGTAATTTCTAGTGGTTTCCAGTGGTAATGAGTCAAACTTTCAGGTTTAGTGTGTTTAAATAACAGAAAAAATGTTAAAGGAAATAATTGGACTTTAAATTCTAGTAGCACTGGGCAAATGCTACCAGATATTACATGTTTAATACAATGTAATACATGTATTATAGGTATAGGTGTTCTTTCAGAATATAAGCCATTCTTTAACTTTGAAGGACCCATTGTGTGTTTAGGTACCAAAAGAACTCAGTTCATTTCAAAATGTTAATTTCCAGCCCTATCTCTATTTCAGAATTAAACGGGCTGTTTTTTGTACTGTATCTTTAAGACTGACATGTCTAAATGATCATTGGCTGCTCTGTTTTAGCAGTCTGGCCTCAAACAGTCAAAAGAGTAACATCATTGTGGCTGGGGTGTGGCTAAACTGCTGTAGCAAGAATAGGCAGGTATATGTAAATGTATTCATTTGCATCACAAAAACAGGTCAAGTTCCCATACTCAGTTCATGGTCTGCATCCATCAAAGACTGAACGCATCACAGCATAACGACTAGGCTGCCCCATTACAAGCTGCTTCGCACGCATCCGAGAAATTGCATGCCATTAACCGGTTTGAACAGGAAACCCGATTGGGTAGTGTTTAGTGCTGTCGCCTCAGGGTCCTGGGTTTGACTTCAGTGTTGACTCCTCGCGTCCTCTGGGTGTTCCGGTTTCCACCCGATGTCCAAAGGCTGCAGCAGGTTGACTGGATGCTCTAAATTGCCCATGAGTGTGAGTGTGTATGAATGGTTGTCTGTCTATGTGTTGCCCTGCGATGGACTGGCCTCCTGTCCCAAGTGTACCCTATGTTGGGCCCGTAGTCAATTAGGATTGGCTCCAGCTTCCCCACAACCCTAAATGGAAGAAGCGGTTTGGATAATGCATGAAGGAATTGGGCAAGCACTCATCGTACTAGTTAAGGGGGTATTGAATTCTTAAATGAATAGCTTGTCCTGCCTACACTCATTTCTTTGAGTCTTTTGGGACTCATGATAACTTCTTGGGTCAGTAAAATAGGTCTATGTGTTTCCTTTCAGTCTCCATTTGGAACATGGCTGTGGTGATTTCTGTTGAACTGTCTAAATATCCTTAATGTTTGCTGTAATCTTTTGTAAATGATTTCCTTTAGCAAAGTTATCATCACTGTTTTGCTGTGTTTTTTTTCAATGGCTGTTTGGGTTCAATGTTTTACCCTCAAAATAAGTACATTCTACATAAGTCTACACGCTTTACTGTATAAATGGCCCTTTAATGAACCTACATTTTATCCGCGGGTCCCTTATCCTTCTCTGCTTATGCAGTTTTTCTTTCTGTGTGGGCTGTTACTGCGCCAACGTGAGTTGGTGGAATAGCCTGTGTTTTTCTGTGAAACTGCCACAGGTATAGGCAGAGGTCATGTGTACCTCACTGGTTTAAGGTCGGCCCTGTGTTGTTATGCCAAAGCACAAATCCTGAACTATTCAGTTTCATAATAGATCTCCATGAGATATAAAATGTCTTTCGCTCATACATCACCATATTTTTTTTATGCCACTTATGTCCCAATGTCTTTTTTAAATGTGTGTTGTGGGCGTCAAATTCAACATACACAAACATTGTTCATATTTACAAATTACATGCAAGTTGATCAGTGAAAACATTGGACATTTTTTTATAGAGCTCATAATTCACATATTCTTGTTTTTATTGCATTTTGTAAAACAATCCCAACTTTTCTAGAAATGGGGTTTGCACTAACCTTGACTCAGATTGGGGAAAGACCTAAATTGCTGGGTAGTGTTGGTTTTTACTTTTCAGAGACCATCATGCCAGGCCTTTAGTTAGCATAACCACTTCCCTTAATCCCTGACCTGGTTTGCGCTTGTGATTGAATTCACAATTACAGACCAGTGTCCTTCCTAAACTACTATGAACATGAGCTCAAAATAAAAATTAAACCACACAGCAGTGCTGCACATGCAGCTTCTGTTTCTAAAACGGGTAAGAAACTGTTATAAAAGATTTTTAGTAGTTGCAAGCATGGCCTGGAAATGACTTCATAGATGAGGTTTTGCCTTTATATGAAGAAATTTTTTTTTCCATTTTAAAAAGATGTATTAAAAGTATTGCCATTGCTGTTCCAGTTTCCTTTAACTGTGCATAGGTTTATGATTTATCTTATACACTGAACACATAGTACAGATATTGGGGTGGGGCGGTATTTCACCCAACATCCAGTTTAAACCACTTCCCCACACCAGGTGTGGCAAAAACAACAACAACAAAAAAACACTTTCAGCTAAAGTGAGGACATTCTGACTGTAACTTTGTGAGACATGTTCAAGTTTTAGGTTATCCAGATAACTTAAGCCCAGATCATTTATAACCAAATAACTGATGCTAATATAACTTAAGCCCAGATCCTTTATAGCCACATAACTGATGCTAATATAACTTAAGCCCAGATCATTTATAGCCAAATACCTGACGCCAAGATAACGTAAGCCCAGATAATTTATAGCCAAATAACTGACTCCAAGATAACTTAAGCCCAGATCATTTAAATCCAAATAACTGATGCTAATATAACTTAGGCCTAATCATTTATAGCCAAATAACTGATGCTAATATAACTTAAGCCCAGATCATTTATAGCCAAATAACTGATGCCAAGATAATTTAAGCCTGGATAACTAAGGCTACTGAACTCAAGCCAATATAGTTTAGGCCCAGGTAACTAAATCCCAGACGACTCAAGCCCAGATAACTGAAGCTTGATTAACTCAACCCCAGGTAACTCAGGCTATATAACTCTAGCCAAGATAGCTTAGGCCTAGATAGCTCAAGTCTGACTAACTTAACCCCAGATAACTCAGGCTATGTAGCTCAAGCCAAGATAGCTTAGGCCCAGATAACTCAGGTTTACATGATTTAAGCCCAGAAAAATGAAGCCCAGACTACTTGATCCTGGGTAACGTCAGCCCGGATAACTCAAGCTCAGATAACTCAATCCAAGATAACTCAAGCGTGCCCAGTAGAAAAAGATTTAAGGAGCGTTTTTATTAGTTGGTTCTCAAATTCGGGTTTACGTTTTCTGGAAAAACCCTGCTTTGTGAAATACCGCCATGACCCCAACATTTATAATACGACAACAACAACAACAGTACAGTGCTGATTGTCCTAGTAGTTAGAAACGACAGTACAGTATGGTCTGCTGGCGTTACAGAAATCAGAACTGAGCTTTAAAGGCTGGTTTATATTTATGGGTAATGTGCTAAGCCGCGGGTTAATCTGTGTACCGGACTGCGAAGGCGGTGAATAAAGTAAGCGCAGCAGACTGAGCATGAGCAGTGGGGCCATGGCTGTAGGGCTTTAGCTCCGTTTAACCAGAGCGGCGACCTCACTGGATCTCTGACAGAGCAAAAACACAACAACGTTAACATTCAAACAGGGCCACAGAGCTAGAAAAGTGCCCGAGCTGCTTATTCAGCGAGCCACTCATATGAATTAAGCGATCGGCCAAGGCTGACCAAAGGATGGCTGAGCAAAGAAACGGATATCGGCAGGTAAGGATCACTCAACAAGCTAGTTAGCTAACTAGCTCGCTTGTTTATCTTGCTAGCGCGTTAGATAGCGGTTCTTCGCTGGGTAAGAGAACAAAAATTGAGTTATAATCAAAGAAATAACTGTTAGAATGATAATAACTGGGCTGGAAAAAACTCTGGCTAGAAAGTGATTGGTATTTTAGCCTGTAATGCCACTGTATTGAACATCGACACCTAGCAAGCTAGTTAGCTAGCTAACGTTACAGTTCTGCGCGACGAAAAAGTCTCTTTGTTTTGATAAGACACTGTCAGCTCTTTCGTTTTTATGTTTCCTGAATGTTTTTACACATTTTTGAAGTAGTGTAGCAAATTGCTAAGAATTTAACGTCGGGTTAAAGTGCATGTACTTAAATGTTACTCTTGGGCCTAGTTATGTACAGAAACAGCGGATGGCTAGTCTGCTCTTCCACTGACCAGCTGATAGCAGCGACTAACACATGAGGCATTACATTAAAAAAGTGATCGTTTCTGTAGTGAGGGCTGTGATCACCGGTCTTTTATAACATTCATAAACATTACGAGTTATAACCGTCTCATACAGAGCTTAAACTCATGGACACTTTATCCAAAGAACTGTTTTTGCACATAAACTGGAAGTAACTCCTTGACCTCTAAGCATGCACACTGCACTTTGTCAAGTCAAGTTTATTTATATAGCGCTTTTTACAACTGACGTTGTCACAAAGCAGCTTTACAGAAACCGGGTCCGAGCCCCCAAAGAGCAAACCAAAGGCGACAGAGGCAGGAAAAACTCTCTAAGCTGTAGGAAGGAACCAAGGCTCAGAAGGGGGAACCCATCCTCGGCTGGTCGACACCGGATAGCAATAACAAACAAGAGAAGAAAAAAAGAATAAATAAAATAAATATATAATAATAATAACAGTTCTCAGTGTAAATGGGCATCAGCTGTTCCTTGTATACAGGTGCTGCAATGACTTTAGATCAGTTATTAGGAGGATAGGGCTGTTCATATGGGCTCTTCAGCAGGAGCGAGTGGGTTAAAAGCAGCAAAAACTTCAACCAGTAAGAGGGTATCAGGGCGGGTCAGGCTGGTCCAGATAGCAGAATGGGGCAGGATCACTGATATCTCAGTGGGGCAGCTCAACAGAGTGGGGAAGAGAGAGAGAGAGAGATTGTTAGTGATGCTGAAATGTTACGAGTGATTAAAAATGATGTACATTATGGTCTGAGTGCAGGCAGTGGCTCCGGCAAGACTAGGACAGCATAACTATGGGGGAGACCTAGAAAGAAGGCAGCACATCCACTCGACTGTCACTTTGCCATGTCTGCCATTCTCTGTAACTTATCAATACTAGTTAAACAGTTAGGAATTGACCTTTTTTAACACTTCTGTGAACTGAATTCATGCTGTTAATCCAAGTCCAGGCTGGTAGTCAGGTCTAATTTTCTATAGGCAACTGTACGGCACATACAACACACATTGCACAATGCTGCCCATGTACTCTGATATGTTTGGCCATTAACATGATTGAACATGTTTCTGAGTATCATGATTGTTCATTTTGCTGGCATATTGCCAACTTACTTTATGCAGCATACTTTTTTTTTTTACTTTCAGAATGTCTTGCTTTGTCATTTGCGCACTGTGTTTGTGTACACTGCGGACCCTGATCATCACCGTTTCGTCTCTCTGTATAGGGTTGAGATGCCAAAGTTCACTTTGACTTTCTGCCTTGATATTCATACGTTTTAACAACCCCAAACAAACAAGTTGGGAAACATTATGAAAGATTATTTCCTGCATAGTGTGGTCTGTTGTTTCACTTTCAGTTGACCAATGAGGAGGAGACACCTGAGGTGCCCCGAGAAGCAACTGATGCTCCCCCACCGTACAACAGCATTGCTGCAGATGCAGGTAAAGCCGGATATATTTAACTCAACACAGTGGCTCCGAATGTAGCAGCTGCATTTGGTTAAGTGACGTCCTTCTACATATAATACACTATAGCAAGCAGCTTACAAGTTCCAATGTCGTGGTGTGACATGTGGTCGGTCATGTGTCTCTCACCTGCCCAGATGACCACTTGTGTTCAGAGTTCCTTACAGTCTGTGATTTCTGCTAGATTGGTTTTAATCTCATACTAACAGTGCAAACAACTCTGCTTACAACAGCCAAATTCTCAGAATTACAACACATCCCACAGTCATGTGAAGATAAATACATCCCATGGTACTTGATTTTTATAATATTTATATGAACAAGAAAACACTTTGCTGTTTTTAAAATAGTGCTAGATGAAGGTGATGTACTTAACAAGGAAAATAATCTATCAATAATTCAACAAAAATATCAACAGTTGTAATATTCTTCTGTGGAGAAAGTAAGTACCACCTTGGGCTCAAAAGGCACTGTAAGAGGGTAAAAATGTTTGCTTATCGAAAAATATTGAAAAAATCAACAATTTCCGTGGGATTTACTGACTTTTTCACATGGCCGTACAATACTGTGCAACCATAGTTTTGTTAAAAAAAAAAAATACATCTGCAACATAAACCTCATTATTTTTAAGTAGTTAGCTGTACAGGTGTAGATATTGCTTTGAGCAGAATCCAGCACAACTGGGTTCTAGGGCAAAATTGCGAAGAGTCATGTAACAGTTCATCGTAAAATCTTTGGCTTTACAGTATGCCAGCTTTAAATGTTTTATTTTGTACCACCTGTACTCGCTCAACATATGAATAGGGGATCTCCTGGTTTACTGCATCAACAGCGTCTACCCTTCCTGGAAAGCTGTGAACTACATGTTAGAATGTTGCAGTTCGAATGTGTTGCGTTCAGCTGCCACAGCATTAGTAAGGTTAATTACTGATCATGGATGATTAGTTCTGGATCATTAACGACGTTCCACCTAATCCCAAAACGGCGCTATAGTGAATGTTAAACTCTCATTTTTGCTCAGAAGTGACCCGAGGCTTATGTGCGCCCGCTCTATTTTATTCACGCTGCTTCTATAAGGAGGTTTCAGACGTAATGGCTACCTGCTGTGTTGACTAAATTGTGAAAAGCTTATCACACGACGCTTTTACACAAGGTTTCATCAACAACGGCTTTTTAAAAACAGCGTTAGCCTTCATCCACAACACACTGACCAATCAAATGATGTTATCTTAACATTACAGCTTTCTTTGATTACAAAGAAGAAGGGAATTACCCCAACCCCCCTTCATACAACGTTGCCACATCTTTGCCATCATACGATGAAGCCGAGCGAACCAAGGAGGAGTCCTCCGTTCCTCTTGTGGCACCAAGGGTGACTATGGCCTTTCTATGCTTTAATGTCATTGCTTTTTTTTGCCAGAGACCTTTTCTTATTTGCATATAATCTTATCAAATCTTGCTTCTGTGCAGGATGAGGATTTTGTTTCCAGAGATGACTTTGAAGATGTCGACCAACTCCGAGTTGGGAATGACGGCATATTCATGCTAACGTTTTTCAGTAAGATTCTGAGGAAATGTAATGATGCCCAACATACATGGTCATTTCAAGTGATTAGGGCTGTCATTGTCAATTCTAATGAAGACATCCACAGATTACTTTTGCAATGAATTGTGTAATCAGTTAAAATATTTTTGTGCACAAAAAAATAAAGATTTTTTCCCCACAAAACTATATGGTAAAGACGTATACACAGGGGTGTGAATATCAGGCTGTCTTACCTGTAAGACAGACTGGGAGCACAATATATAAATATAATAATGATATAATCATCATTCAAATGCTCAACTAAACATTGTTTGTTCATCAATGCTAAAATTGAATGCAGTTTTTTAAAACTAGTTGTGGCAGCCCAATCGTAATCAAAGCTTCAGTCGCTCAGACAGTGATTTGAAGGATTGACCTCAAAAAGGAAACTGATGATCCAGCATGGTTTTTCTTCTTCAGTGGCTTTCCTTTTCAACTGGATTGGCTTCTTCTTGTCCTTCTGCCTCACCACTTCAGCAGCAGGCCGCTATGGGGCTGTCTCTGGGTTCGGGCTGTCCCTAGTTAAGTGGGTCCTGATCGTCAGGGTAAGACCCTTTGCCCATGATGAAAAATGAATAGATCCAGGATTTTAGTTTCTTTTTTAATATATTAAGGCCCATTTCAATTGATGAGAGTTTGTGTACTGGCCCTTTGAGGAATGAAGTACTCAGTGAAACTATCATTTAGAGAATTGTGTCCAACATGCGACAGTAACTGGTCCAAAGCTTTGAGAAATGTTGTGTAGAATAATGGTACTAATCCTTGCTCTGGCCACAGTGCATTCTTCAGCTGTTGCTAGGTTGGGCAAACTCTACAGAATGGTTATTAGCTATACACACATTGACTTTTTTTTAAGTTTCATTCGTTTGGATGATTGTTGGCAGTGATAACTGTTTCTTGTTTGTTTTTGTTTTTTTAAACAGTTTTCCACATACTTTCCTGGATATTTTGATGGACAGTACTGGCTGTGGTGGGTGTTTCTTGTTGTAGGTAAGCAAGGGTTCCTAAATATGTACTGAGAGGACGTGTTACGTATTGTAATATTACGTTTTTTTAAATATATATATTTTTTAAACAGGGTTCTTGCTGTTCTTCAGAGGATTTGTTAATTACTCTAGAGTGCGCAACATGGCTGATCATTCCTTCTCCACTCTTCCTCGGACTAGAGTGCTCTTTATCTATTAAAGGTAAATTTATTGTGGTGTTCCATTTCTTATCTTAAATTTATACTATATGTAAAATACATAATATATATATAATTAATCTGCACTGAAAGTTTTCGAAATCTATTTGACTACTTACAACTATAACAGCTCTATAGTATTTTTGTGCTCGGGTACAAAGTGTGTTTTTTCCCCAATTCCTTATGCCTAAAATACATTTAAAAATATGGCTACAGTTCCACAAAAATATATCTCTTCTGTGGTCAGGACAATGACATTTTAATACGTATCTGTTTTCAAGAACATTCTCCATTCACTGTAAATGCTGAGTAGACTTCCAGAATATTCTGTAACTGTGAGAACTGTTCTGAATTATTTAGAACTCTCTGGAATCTTTTCAGACTTTCCTGATATACATTAGCCTGTTTTACCACTATAAATACAAGACTTTTGTGGGCTGTGGTCATGAAATCAAAGTTTGTGATGAATACAGCGGTTTGTGTAACTTTGTGTTTGATTAATAATTATAATTTAATAATAATTAACTTACCATGAGACATTTCAGCAAAACAACTAAGATGCCGAAGATCTTGCATGGACCACTGTTTATGGATGAAATAAGGACCTGACGATTTACTTTGAGGGGCTCACAACCTACTTGCTGAGGCTAATGAACGGGCTAACGGACTTATCTGCTTCTCTACGGAGAATACGAGGCTATATCCTCAGACTGATGAGCGTAAAACGGAACCAAATTTCACACGTGTGTGTTCCACCCAGAAACCTTAAGCTGTACGCCGTTAGCAAGTTGGCAGCATGACATGCTAAGCTTCGCTCAAGCTGAATGGTGTCGTCTTCTGTGTCTGGGTTTCCTCCTTGAGCTCCAAATTCCCCCCGCTGTTCAGGCAGGTTCACCAGGTGGCTCGGAGATGCTGAATAAACAGTATAATGTGATACTTTTCAGTTTTGTAGCCGATTTGTTGCGACGCAGACAAAATACTGTTGCTGGTAGCTTTGCTGTTAGGACTCCTTACTTGCTTACACATACAGGCACAGTTACTTTCCCTTTCTTACGAAGGACACAGGCGTCAGACTGAGCTTCGGCTGTCGCTACTGTATTCAACACCGAGAGTGTCACACCGGAGCGCCCGCTGCTAACGTCATTACCGACTGTCAGTGGTCCATGGTTGTTCGGCACCATCATACTCTAGACGAACTACGTTTCTTGGCCAAAAAAAAGTTTATTTCGATCATTATGAAACAATTTATTGAAATGTATCTCGTTTTGTGTAATCTGCCATTTGTTATAAAAGCAATGAGCCACTTGAGGTCATATGTTCGTGATTTTATCAGGCACAACAGGAAGCGAAGTGCCTGAAACACCATTATTTGTAATACCGCGAACATATGACCTCTAGCAGTGGTGCAGTAGCAGCAGCTTCAATTTACCCGAAAATTTAGGTTTAAATATGTAAATATTGTTTTTAAGGGTAATTTTCAAAATGGTGCTCTTTTAAAATGCAGAGTATTCAAAGCCTGCGAAACGCTTTGCAGGCCTGCCCTACTTAATTGTGGTTCATCACATCACACAATGAATTTCATTATCTCCTGATTGCTCTCGTAATCTTAAACCGCTTCTGTTTATGTCTGTAGATGTTGCACCTCAGGACTATTACAACATCAGCAAAACTGCAAAATTCAAGCTTCAAATCTTCAGGACTTCGAAAGCAGGCAAAGAAGAATGTGGCTGCTTTAAACCTCTGCAAACCGCTATGAAATGATTAAATGTTTAGGTACATTTATATACATTTACAAGGATGTTAATGGTCCTCCAATCACGTATTTATCAGCAACTAATATACAGTGCAATGGCAACATTAATGCATTGTCTTCTGCTATTATTTCTTGAGTAACACACAGCGGAGGATATAATGATCAGCCGTAAATTAAGAATCTTAATTCCTTGCGAAATTCACAGTGTACCCAGCTGATATCGTGGGTGATGGAATGGGCTTATTGGTTTTCTCATAAAGTGCGCTGGGGAAATTTTTAGTTTTACTTTGTGAGTAAGTATTGTAACCAAACTTTTCTTTTTTTTTTTGTGAAATGCAAAGAGTAGATTAGGAACAGTATATCAGTTGTTACTTACACATGCACTTTGATGATACATTGAAAGTAGAGCAACCGCTAATATTGAAGTCAGGGAAATATTAGGCCTTATGCATAAATCTGAATGATAAGTCTTTCTCTAATGGGTATGATCATATTAAAGATTTTTGCAATTATTATGATTATTATTATTATTATTATGATTTATTAGGACCAAAAAAAACCAAGAAGACGCAAAGCATTTGTGTAATGCAGTCTGATTTAACATGCAGTGAAACAGCTGAACGTGTATGTTTATTTCTTCAGTGATCTGTGTTGAGCAGTAATTTATGATGCCAAAGTAGCTGTAGTGAAACCACTGACTTGTTGATTTTCTTAAAGGTTTTAGTGAAAGGCATGTCGATGAAATAGTCCTGCACAATGTGAGATATTGTGATTTGTATGTTTACATTTGTGCAAAGTAACTTTTAATAAATATAGCTTCTATAGTGACATTACACACCGTGTCTCTGAGGAAACTTCTTTACATTTCAGGCTTTTTCTGGGGAGGTTCTAGCAATTTCCTATGCATGCGGTGTACCTTCACTGTTACATGGCTGTAAAAAAAATCCCTTTCCCTTCTATTCAGTTGTACGTTCAAGAAAATGATTTTGCAACCTGATGTAAAGGTGCCGCTCCTGACATTTTACTATTTTAGCAATTGTTAGTGCTGTTAATAGAGAATATTCTAAAGTTTTCATATGTTTTTGCTGCTCTTCACACACTTCCACATTACTCCCTACATACCTCCTAACTGTAATTATATAATTGCATGTGTAATTACATAAATAATACACAAGGACAGATGTTTCAGAGTTGACCCCTCTGTTCTGTCACATTGTGATTCATTCATACTTTGTATTTTTTTTGGAATATTTGAACAATATAGAACGAAAACTCAATTTGCATCAAACGTACTTCTGTTCTTTCAGTTTGACCTCAAAAATACAGGTAGTAGTCTAAAGGCTGGTGGATTTGTCTGTTTCTAAATGTTCTTTTGCCTATCAGTGAAATTTCTGCACATTTTAACCAATCATTTATATTTCAAAGATTTTGATCAAATTCCCAACCGTGTAACTACACTAATATATCTTCGTAAGCTGGAGCCAATCCCAGCTGACTGCGGGCCTAAGGCGGGGTTCACCCAGGACAGGAGTCCAACCCATCACAGGGCAACACACAGACAGACAACCATTCATACACACATTCACACCTATGGGCAATTTGGAGCATCCAATCAACCTACTGCGGCTTTTGGACAGTGGGAGGAAACTCGCACGAACTCGGGGAGCTTGCAAACTCCACACAAAGGCACCTGTGGCCAACCCGGGGATTGAACCCAGGACCTTCTCGCTGTGAGGTGACCATGCTAACCACCACACCACCGTTGTGCCACCCTAATCACGACACCAAAAAAAGGAAAACTTTTCCTTTTTGTCTTAGTGTTTACTTTTATATTGTTGTATATCTGTAGTTGTTGATACTATTTTTATTGAATTTCTCTGTACTTTTTCCACCCCCTGCTGTTTCATAGTAAGTACAAAAACATAGGAAAAAAAGTTGTAAGGTGTCCGTTCTATAAATGAAGTTTAAAAGAACGGTGCAGGTTTAAGACCAAGACATAAACTTGTGTAAACTTAATAGAGGAAATAACTTTCTCCATTACAGTAAATAATCGTAGCTCTGCTCAGTGTACATTCAATATCCCGTGAGCAGCACATCATATTTCTCTCGATTCAGTCCCAGGTTTCATATTAAAGATACGCTTCATAACGAAAAGGCTGGGGTAAATAACAAAGAAAAGGATTTATGACCGTGTCTAGAGGCTGAGTCAGCACATTCCCCTTTAGTAAGTGAAGAGTTCTGAATATTGTGTGTCTGAAGCAATTTTTTTTTTTTTGAAGCAACATTGTTCTACAGTAAAGACTCTTTTGGACTTCACTGCTAAACATGGGGCTCTGCCTTTGTCCAGCCGTTGAGGGAGGAAGAAAACGGCCTCTTGTCTGATGTGGGTCCTTGAGCCGTTTTTTTTGGTTCCCCATTCTTTTTAAATTCCAGCGTACCAGTTTGGGCCGTTCTTCTGTGACTGGTAAGTGTTGTAGTGGTTCTCTTCTATTTTCTCCAAGAAGTAGCTTTCATCTGTTCCCGACAACTGCGAATGCAATGGACACAACCGACCTTTTACAGCATCTGTTATGGTGGTGGTAGATTTATTGTACTTGGTAGATATGACACTCACTGAGCCATAGAGTGTGCCATCCGTACTCATAGAGAGGAAACGTTTGGCCTCCACTCCCTCATTGACCACCACTGTAGGACTTATGGCCATTAGCCGCAGTACGCCTTTAAAAAGACACACTTGACACAATAGAAGAATCACAAAGTGATACGTCTAACAAATGACTGTTCCATTATGCAGCTTGTGGAGGTGAAGGTTCCTTAAAGGACATGTTTTAAGAAAACAAATCTGAAATAACTAGTTCAATTAATTTTTCAGTTCAAATACACCATTGTAAACAAAAATGAGTGGGAACTATAATGATGTGCCCATAAACGGACACCTTAACAGCCTTTCTGTAGAGCAACAGTGGCCGGTGGAGGCCTAGTGGTTAGGACATTCCCCTTGGGACCTAAAGGTCACAGGTTAAAGTCCCAGTCTGTCAAGTCAAGTCAAGTTTATTTGTATAGCGCTTTTTACAACTGACGTTGTCACAAAGCAGCTTTACAGAAACCGG
>JBBPDA010000126.1:2772374-2785783 GCA_037974385.1 Arnoldichthys spilopterus | reverse complement strand
TGCCCGGGCCGGGACTCGAACCTGAGACCTTCAGGTCTCAAAGGCAGTGTCCTAACCACTAGGCCACCACTGCCCGGCTTGGCTGAGAATAGTCCAACCAAAATCTTCTAGAAAACATCTGCAAGATGAACGAACAGGTTGCCTGTATATACAGAGTTGCCAGTAAGTGCAGTGTTTAGGAACTCCAGAAGCACTGCTGTGTGCAGTTCCCTCTATGCAGCCCACACATTATTAGTGTTAGTCTTGTGCTGAGAATGACCCGCCACCCAGACATTAAGTGAAAGTGACTTGTCATTGTGAACACAATCAATCACACACACAAAGTGCACCACTATGAAAAGTGACCTCTGCATTTAACCCATCACACATGGAGCAGAGGACAGCCCGGGGGGCAGTGTAGCAGCACCTTGCTCAGTGGTACTCAGGCCAGGACCTCAGTTCACAAGGGTCCAAACCACTAGGCCAAAACTGCCCTCAGCATCTGCTTACTGGCTGTCCTGACCAGTGGTCCAAAGGAGTACGTGGGGCAAGCACACTGCAAAAAACAGAAGGACTGTATATTACCTGAAACGCAGCCACAATCCCTGACTGTTCCTCTAACAGTGAGGGGGTATAGAGCATCCATGTTTACGGTGTGTCTGCTGCCCTCTGGAGGCAAAAGAAGCATAACAAAAGCGCGACACCCATTCATCTGAGCATCGGCATCCCACTGGATTCCACCAGCTGTTCCCCCAGTTTTCATCATTCCTTAAGGTGTTAATCTAGGCTGGGTTCTTATCCCAATTCATGCATTATAATAATGCCTAGCAACCAAAGAAAGCAAGCATAGATCCTCAAACACTGTAAATATAACACCATATAGCAACTACAGCATGGTTTAATGCATTTTCATGCAGTAAGTCACTATCTACTGTTTTACAGGAAGTTTGCAGAATTAGAAGCAGTTTATACGGAGCTAGTTTATTAGCTACACTCACTGGGGCTGTTACCAGAAACACTCACAATACAGGTGCACTCTCAGTTGTCCCCTCTCTAACCTAATCCATCGATGGGAAAGAAAACGACTGCTGATTTGGGCTGTGGGCCATTCTCAGCATAGCAGTGACCCTAATATGCCTAGTGCTTAGAGCTGCATCATATATGGTCTGTACATCGTTATTGCAGGATCGGCCTCTGCAATACAGACGTGGCAGGAGGCTGCAATATGCAAATAAACACCGTACCAAGCGCAGCACTACTTAGAGCTTCCGTGTGAAGGGGTGGGGCTAAACTGTTGCAGCCTAAATAAGGAGATATGCAAATGTGTTGGTTCAGACATCATAAAATGGGCTCTTTTTAGGAGTTTCTTTTCCATACATTATTATTTTTTGGCATCAGTAAGTGAATGAACAATGTGAAGCTTTAATTAAATGTTTTTAATTATAATTATTGAAAAAGTTCACAACTGCAATATGTAGCGGTATAATAGCAATACTGATGTTCTGCCCAGATCGTGCAGCCCTAGTAGTCATCAGGCTAATGCATGTGATAGTGGTACGAGGGCATCATGCACAGCAGTACTGCCGGGTCTTTAACACGCAAACATCTCTGCTGGGTTAAGAATGGTTGACCTCCTGAGAGGGTCTAGCCAATAGCAGAGCTGTTATCACAATCTCACCACTTAATTAAGTGGCCAGTGTAGTGTTTAAAACCAACACCTCTGTGACTCATGCACTTACACCAGCGCCACACACACCGGGTCACTGCTGTGCTGAGCTGAGAATGGCCCTCTGCTCGTACAATATCTGGACCACTGAAGAGCCTGAGACAAGGCAGAGGGGGCTAAAATTGAAGCGACAGTAGAGCATGAAAAACTGTGGTCACAATATGCTCTTTTGAGCACTTCTTGGTATCGTTCGCACTATTTTTTCCAAGTTTAATCTAAAGGAGAGCATCATTAGTCTTGCTTAAGTGAATACATTGTACTGCGGTGTTAAAAACGCAGAATAAAAATTTTGTATTATGACAGTATTATGACCAGGCTACAGTAATTAATTGTATACCTGTGATGTGCAGCTGATTTCTGATAAAGTTGCCAATGAGTGAAGGTACAGCATGAGTGTGCCACATAACCTGGCACATCAGTAGAATAAAGTGTGATCACTGCGTTCCCCTGATTAATCGAAGGATTTGCCCCCCCCCATGACCAAATTGATAGAAACCATTTCGCCCCAAAATACCTTACATGACACGTCCGATATCTGCTGGTTTAACCTTTGTGTGGCTTGAAAGAGCAGCTTTATGGGGACCCAGAAAAGCGTAAACACTCGCAGCTCAACAGTAGGGCAATAGCACTCAGCATGGCAAAGCCTTTCCCCCTTTTCATCGCCTTAGCTCAGGTTATGACTTCAAATACCACAGTAAAGGACAGGAGAGCGGAGAGAAGGGAAAGAGAAAGAGAGAGAGAGAGAGAGAATGAGAGAGAGAGAGAGAGAGCGAGAGAGAGAGACAGAGAGTGAGAGGAGAGTGTGAAAGACCAGCTCACCCCCTGGAGAAGAACACAGTTCTTGTGTGTTCCTCAAGCTAGCAACGTCTCTCTCTCTCTCTCTCGCTCCGATACCTGGGTAAGTCAGATACAAAGGGACAAACACTTACCAATCACACGAAACACACACTCTTGAAATGACAGCAGCAGAAACACAACTCACTTACCGCGGACCGCGGAGGCGGAGGTCTGATCGATAAGACAGAACGTGCTTAGGAGAAACTCAAAGAGCTCCAAAGAGATCAATTCGCAGCAGGAGGGGGCGGAAAAAAAACCCCCCATTATTTTAAAGCCGCTCGAAAGTTTTCGTCCATCAGGTGAGAAGCAGCGCTACGCTAATATATCTGGGAGCTACTTGACATGTCGTGGAGGTCGGACCAAAACCTTGTATCTCTGTCATTTTTGCAGAATTTGAAAACACCGGCCCACTGTCGGAATTTCACAAGGATTACAATGAAAGTGATTGTCATTGTGAACACACTCAAGCACCACAACGAAACACAGCTTCTGCATGTAACCCATCACAAGTGCACACGTGGAGCAGCAGGCAGCTACCAACATCGCCCGGGGAGCAGTGTAGTGGGACGGTACCTTGCTCAAGGGAACCTCAGTAGTGCCCGGGCCAGGTCTTCAGGCCCCAAAGGCAACGTCCGAACCACTAAGCCACCAGTGGCCACAGCAAAGGTTCATGTAAAAGCACATTTTACATTAACCCCCATTATGGGTTCAGAAGACGTTGTGCTAGTCTTGTGAAGTTGCCATATTGGAGATACAAGGTTTTTGCCGGACAGTAAAAATCTCTCATTGGAGTAGAGGATTGCCATCTAACGGCATTCGCTCTTATACATAAAGGGATCTAGATGAAAGTAGGGATGCGCAATGAAAAAGGAAAAATATTGGATATTAAGTGTTTATTGTGCTCAGGAGGAGCAGAATGTTTAAGCGATATTTTAAGCATATTTTATTTACCTCAAGCTTATGGATTATAAATAATACAATAAAAGTTATATTTTTCTAATCCAGTTAGACATCAATTTCTGCATTTTTAAAATGCTTTATACCCCCATCAGCCTACAGATCCCAGGTTGGTTGATGCTAGAAGTAACTTTAGTTATACTTACTCAACTCAACTTTCAAATAATAAAAAAATACTATAATAATCAATAATGAAAGATTAAAATAAATAAAGGTGTGTCTGAAACGCTAGTATAATGCCAATCAGATATATGGTCCGTTACGATGCCATTTCTCCACGGATGGACAAAAACCCAGTAGGGGAAGGGCTTCCAGAGGTACAGCGCTCTGAATAACGTCTGCGTGAGCAAATGACAAACACCAACTACAGCTATTTTTACTGAGACCCAAAACGCCGCAGTTCAAATTAAATGATGGTATGCGAGCACATCCAAATGATAAAGACAAAGCTACATATGGTAATAACCATGACGTCCCAATCAAGCGTCTGGAGAAATTTCTTGTAGTTCCCAGATGTTACATCACAGCCATTGGCTTGCAGTTGGATCCAGAAAATTTTATCTGATCTCTGTTATTGTATTTTGTCCAAAAAGTACTTTTATGGAATTTACACAAATACAAAATACAAAAATACAGTATTGTCCTGCTGGATTTTACAGCAGAAATGAAAAACATGGCGTCTAATTCGTTTGCTTTAATCAGTAAAAAGGTCGTTTTTCGATTTCTGGATGCAAATTGGGAGTGGACACTAAATTTGGAAATGAGTTTACTAGAGCTAAAAATGTATCCTCATCCTAATTAGCGCCGACATAATTTTTGTACTGCAAGCAATGGGGGAAATAAAGGTTTCTCCAACTTCGGACAAAACTGTGTGTTTTGTTCCATGTGTACGTCAACTATAAACCACCGCGGTCTCGTGTACCCAGTTTTGCTTGAGGCTGAGCAATGATAGAAGAAGAATTTCGATCACAAACACTGAATTTCAAGTTACTTGACCAATTGATGTTGCTCGGATGAGTTTTTATTGAAACGGAACAAACAAAAAATAAAAGTTATAAATACAAACATCAGAGAACAAACTGTCAGGGCTCTTAAGGTGAGCCAAACCAAGTCCTAACGAGCAAATTTCAAAAAAGGAGGAAAAAAAAAAAAAAAAAAAAAACCAAACCAAAACAAAAAAAACAAACGTTTGAAGATGTTATATCAGTTTTTAAAAAACACAATGGAACTACTTCTAGAAATGCTAAACATACACTTTTAAATGGTACTTCCAGCTACAAAACTTGTTTTTTTTTCCTTCCAGTGGATTCTCTTCTCCACTTCTGAAAAAAATGAAAATGAAGCTAAAGCTGACAGCCATTATTTACAAGCAAGTCCCTACGCAACTAGCAGAAATCACAGAGAGAAAGAACGAGAGACAGAGCAAGCAAGGAGGGGGGGGTCGAGAAAGTAGGAAGGTGTCCAGTATGGGTGGGTGAGTTGAACGTTTGGACAGGAGCTTTCTGCAAGACCATTTCATGATTTTAATGTTCTCTCAGACTTTTTTGCTAGCTTTTTTCTTTTTTTTCCTTTTTTACTACTTTTTCTTTTTTAGAAGTCAAAAAGTCCTTGTTTCTTTAAAATGTTCATTGCTGGCTTTAAAACAAAGAACAAATGGAAGGGATAAAAGTGAAGTATGATTTAAGACAAAATGTCCCGGTCAGGCATGTGTGTAAGCAAACCAATCAGGGGCAGGAGGCGGATCGGATACATTCTTGTCTTCAGCCAAAACGTACTTTCAGCCAATCAGGATTTGTGATGCCAATTCTGGGGCGTGTCCTTTTTGTGTCACTGACATATTCTACAGAGGGAGATGGAGAATAGAAGTCAAACAAACACGGCTGGCCAATCAATGTCTTTTTTCACAGGAAGGGGGACGGTGGGTGTTCTGTTGTGATCGGTTTTTTTTTTTTCGTTGTTTTTTTTTGTTATTCTCTTATTGTTGCCAAATACCTTTTGTGTTGTGTCGTCTACTTCCACTGCTGGCCATAGGAATCCTGGGAGAACTCCAGAGTGTCGTTACTGTAACCGTAGTTACCAGAGTAGTCGCCACCCTGCTGTAGCGGTTGTTGGGCAATAGGCTGCGACCCCCAGTTCTGCTGGTTGGTCGTCTGGCGCCGTTTCGAATCTGGCTGGTTGAACACATCCGCCTTCCTTTTCCCGCCAACGTTTCCGCCGCGATTTCCACGGGCTCCCCTAGTGCCGCGTCCCCTCGGTGGCTGGAAGGGTCCACCACGCCCGCCGCCACGCCCGCCGCGCCCAGCTCCCATTGGAGCTCCTCCTCTCGGCGCATAGCCACCCCTTCCACGGGATGGGGGAACCCCGCGTGCTCTAGGAGGGGGCGGAGCGCCACGGCTACCACGACTGCCACGCCCCCTCATAGAATACATGTCATCGTAACCGTAATAAGGGTCGTCATAGCCGCCGCGGTAGTCGTGATAATCGTAGCCATAGTAGTCGTCGTAATATTCTTCATAACCATAATAATCGGGAGGGTATGCATAGCCGCCCCTGCCACCTCTGCCACGACCGCGCCCTGGGGGTGGCATGCGGGGAGGAGGGTAGTAGTAATAGTCATCATACCTGCATGGAAAGAAAAATAGGTAGAGAAAGACAAAGGGGTAAAGACACTGCCGTCAACAAACGAAGATTTCTGACCATTACCACTGAGCGTTTATGACCTTCGACTTGTTCAGAATGTACAAAGTCTCACCCTGCATTTCTGTTGGTCTGCCTGGCAGCTTGACGCTCTTTCCTCTTCTTATCTGGAGGCTTAGCCAGAACGATCTCAATCTCCTCTCCTCCCAATTCCTTCCCGTTCATCTCCTCCATAGCCTAATAGAAATGCACACATGACAATGAATAAAGCTACATTCAATCACAGCTAAACAAAATCATTTCACTTCAAAAGAAGTTGGTCCTTCAGGTCAATGGTCATATTTAAAGGGCACATTTTACATATGTGACTGCTACAAATAAGCAAATACTGCACTTTTCTTTATACCTTAACAGCTGCATCTCGCTCCTCAAAGTGAACAAAGGCATAGTCTTTCAGCTTCTTAACACGCTCCAGTTTCCCGAACTGGGAGAAGGTCTTCTCCAACAACTCCTCCGTGACAGGAGTGGCTAGTTTGCGGACAAATAACACTTTCACCTGTGGGACAAGAGATTTTTAAATTAAGTACTTACTCATTCACCTTTCCCTCCAACCAATTTTAACTGAGTTCTTCTGAATTATTCATTTTTGAAAAGAGATAGACTGATATTCCACGCCACTTCACGATACTCTGCCATTCATAGGGCTAAGTGGCTCTCGTGATTACGTCTACACACAGAATGCTTTAAAAAATGCATTTCGCTGGATCAAAAATGTATAATTTAAGGACGTTATCTGTTCAGATTTTGTGGCTCCTGTAAATCCCAAGAAGTGTCAATGAAAAGGAAGAGTAACAGGGTTTTGCTTTTATTAACCTCTTCAACAAAAACAACCCACCTTGGCCATGACCTCTGGATCAGGCTCAGCGACCGGGTCAGCCCATTCCACAGTGACAGGATTCCCCCACACCTTCACTTTGCCACTCATGAGCCGCCGGCGGGCCTGAGCGGCCGACTTATGGTCCTCATACTCCAGGAAGCAGAACCCCCGGTTCTTCTTCTTATCGTCTGCCTGCGTGTACAGAATCACTTCCTGCAAGCCCTCTGGAGTAGCGCACACCAACATACATGCAAACACCATCACAAAGACAAAGATTAAACCGAAGCAGATAAACAGGTGTATGGCCGGATCGAAGGTAAGAATAGACAAGACAAACTGTTGAACAAAAACAGGTCCCTAAAAAGCACCGATCACAACTTAAAAGGTGAATATGGTGTGTGTGGTGTCTGGGTACTGACCTGTCACTTTGCCAAAGTCTTCCAGGATGCTCTCTCTGGTTTTGTTCTTTGGAATTGAGCCAACAAACAAGCGGTTGTTGGCCACAGAAATGCAGACACCCAAATACTTCCCTGGCCTGATCTCGTAATTGTCACACTGGGAAAGAACAAAAAGGAAAATAACAGACGATTGTTTCATAAACATATAGCAGCAACTAAACATGGACACCATCTATGAATTAAACATTGTGAAACGTTTTACAGTACTTAAAAAATAATGGACTTCCTTCTATACAATATGGCGATAGATGCAGGCGCACAGCACTGTAGTAGCATGGTTATAAAGGTAGTGAACTCACCAGCTTCACCGCTTCCTGTGCGGCTTCTTTGCTGCAGAAAGTGATGAATGCATAGCCACGATTCTGTCCGGACAGTGGGTCCATCATTAACCTCAGGTCCCATATTGGCCCAGCTTTCTCAAATAGAGGAACCAACTCATCTTCGTACAGGTCCCGAGGAATCTTTCCAACAAATACCTACACATTGTACATTTAGAAGGAAACAATGGGAAATTTAGTGACACGTACTCAAACAGCCAGAACAGAAGAGCTTCTGAATCTCCAAGGTGTTGTGTAATGTTGGCTAGAGAGTCAACATACAATGACGAGATTAAAAAAAAAATGCTCTTATTTTAAAGCTAAAAGAGAACCAAACTCTGAAGAGAGGATACCTCTGTGCCGATGCCAGGCTGTGTGCCAGAGAAAACCTCCTCTGGGGGTGGACCACCATATTTCCTCTGACCTGTGGTGACATCCAGGGTATAGCCCGTCCTCTCCAGCAGTGCCTGGGGGGAAACGTGGAGATCACGCGATAAGTAAGAGACTTAGGAGCTCATGGACACACTGACCTATTCAGCTCAAAACTCTGCACGTTTCAAAACAAACTAATATTTCCCATATTTCACCTTTATTTTCGACTCGTCCGGACCTTTCGTGGATTCCTGCACTTTGCTGCCTTGCTTTTCTCTCTGTCTGTACGTCTTCATTACGCCGCACAGGAATGCACTCTTATTCTGCAAGGAAACAGCAAAACATTCAACATTCAAATCTCAGGCTTCGGATAAATCAGCATTTAATTTACTTTAGATTATTTGACTTATTCTGAATGCAGGAAATTTTGAATGTACTTTAAAGCAGCTATGGAAGAAATTAATTCGTGATGGGAGCCACAGATTGTAGAACTTACCTGCACATGGGACAGGTCACTTTCCTTAAACTGCTGCAGTACAGACAGCGCTCCTTCTTCATTAAACTCCCGCAGCGCATCAATTGCCCGCTCGTCTAGGTCAGCGTAAGCCACCAAACCTGCAGCACACAAACATGTCCACTATAACATGTACATGGTAGATTTTCACAAGCAAGCTAACAATCTGGTAATCAATTGATTTAAAAAACCTGATTTCCATAAAAGGAAAAAAACTCAACACCCAAAATCAACATGACTAAAATTATATAAAAGTATTAGAACTTCCTACACATCTCTGAAATCAACTTCCTAACATGCATCCAAACCAACTCTTCACTCTGCATTCTGGGAGTTGCTTTTTTGCTGTTTGGGGAAGTAAATTAACGATCAAGAGTCTTTTTCTCACGCTTATCGTTTGTAACCTCTCCATTCTGTACCGGAGTTATTTTTACAGTGGAGATCTTACCAGTCTGGAAGATGTTGTCCAAGCTTTCTGCTACTTTCTGGGGCAGTCCGGCATCGATGAGTGTCTGGTAGTTCTCGGAGTGTGCAGCCGTGACATCCATGGGCTCTTCTTCCTCCTTGGCTGGAGCAGAGCTGCCGTTCACCTCAGCAGCCATTCTTCTGACAGAGAGAGAGGACAACATGAGCTGAAGTGGTCGAGATCGTCAAAAGGAACATCACCCACCCAGTTACAGAAACATGGTGCATGCACTACAGCTTACCCCAAGTGTTGGGCACGAGAAGTAGAGAATTAGGGTCAAAACAGTGCGAAATCAATCCGACAAACCAAAGATCAGAGACTCATACTAATGAAAAATAACTTCGTTTACTCGCAAATTGGGCGAATCGTTGGTCAGTCCCCCAAAAACACCCGCGAGAGGCTGAAGAGCCATCCCCGAGTTTCAGACCTGCTTTTGTCCATTGTTGAAGCGGACACCGCGATTCTGAGATCGCCGGGGTTACAACATGCGAGTATTATCGCACACCCGCGTTCGCAACACCCTCCGAAAATGCGCCAAAACACAACGGCATCGTTAATTGTGACCATTTCGAGCACTTCTGCGACGTCTCGCCCCCTAAAACGCTCCAGACTGCCGTGCAGGTAGCCATGCTAGCTAAACACACAACAGCGTTCCGCCCCCCTCGCGTGCTCGGTGTTGTAGCCGCGCCGCGCACCCGGCTGGCAAAAGAAACCCTCAAAATATCTCCAGCGCGGAGTTAGCCCAGCTAAATACACTCCCGAACACTCCCGGCACTCCACCGCAGTAGAAAGACGCGCATTCGCGACCAAAGACGTAGCTCAACACTATTTTTTTAAACACCGTAGCCGGACCGAGCGCTGCTATGCTATGCTAAGCTAACAGAAGCGGCGAAGCGCCGTTAGCTTTAGCAAAGGCCTGCGCTTAGCCGTCGGGCCGGAATTCAAACCCAGCCACCCGCCAAAAGAATAAACGGGGGGAGACGGAGCGAATTAAACCCCCCCTCCTTACCGAAAATCTCCGCTCGTGTTTACGCGTCTCTCTCTGTGTGAAGTGGACTCCTCCGAGTCGCCTCTCCCGACTCTCCTCTCGGCGCCGAAAGCAGCGGAAACGAGAACGGAGCTGGAGAATGTTGGTGAGGATTCTGTCCACGAGACAGACGTGCGCGCGCTCACCCTCACCCGCTCACACACACACCGCGGCGCTCGAACGACGCCACTTCCTCGCGCGCCGGCGAGCCCGATTGCGTCAGAGCGCGCGTCAGGGAATAATAACAGTGGGGCTGTGTTAGGACTGCCTTATGAATTTTTGCGTTTACAGTGAAATAAAAGAAGCGCGTGTGAAAATTCTGCACTTTTGCACACATTTGCAATGTGCAAGTCGTAGTTTAATCGGTCTGCAGTGCGCTGTTGTCTAAATGTGTGGATTTAATGTTATAAATGTGCCTTAGGAAGAATATAGGGATCACGAGGAGGGGGAAAGATTCAAGAGGTTTATTTGTCACATACATAGTTATACAAGTACAACATGTAGTGAAATGTACCCTGATCGTTCCTGAGACTGTGCATTATATAAATATATATATACTGTTTGACCCCGTAACTGACCTTTATTGTAAGATCCCTATATGTTTCCCTCTTGTTTTGTGTGAGTTACAAATGTAACATTATTGGTGCTGTCATCCAATAAAAAAGAAATAAGAACACAATGCGGTAATGAGACGTTTCCCTCAAAATCCTGCACTGGTGTTCCCCTAATCCTTCTCTTTCAGGAGGAGGACCTTCGTGCTGACCGCTTACTGTGTGGAGAGGGCCCAGACATACTGCTGCATCTGTCCCGACAGTGCCCAGATTTAAAGCTCCAGAGAGATGTTTCTCAGTCCATTGTTGCCAATATTGACTCTGATTTCTATCTCATATGGATAAATACACCTTTCGGTTTGTGTGATCACATTAAGATGAGATAAGATAAACCTTTATTAGTCCCATGTTATGGCAACACAAAAGGTGCAGCAGGAGAGTGGGTAGAGCAATAAGATAAAATAAGTAAACTTTATAAAAAATATAAATAGACATTAATGTATGGCGTATTCTATATAAACCTATATGTATATATGTGTGTATAAGTTGCACCTATTTTACAGAGAAATCTTAAGCATTTTATGAAAATTTCACATTCTGCCCATTTTAGGGCATAAAAAAAACTGGACAGTATACCAAAAAACCTTCTAACTATACAAATGGTGCATGTCTGCTGTATGTTTAAAATCTCTATCTAAACATCACCCCAGCTGTCCTGATCTTTTATATGACTGTATTAATTATTGTTTTTTTTTAACTTAAGGAACAATAAAGATGCACTTTGGGAAAGACAAAAAGTGAAGAAAGGAGAAATGGGCCAGGGAGGGGTCAATATACTGCCTAGTTTCCTTTCGATTCAATACCGGCACTGATACACGTCTGCACGTGTGATGGGTTAAATGCAGAGGTCACATTTCGTTGTGGTGCTTGAGTGTGTTCACAATGACAAAGAGTCACTTTCCTAATAAATATAAGTTAAGTGTGTGTGTTGACAGTCCCTGAGTGTTTAAGAGTCTTATTGCCTGAGGGATGAATATGGATAAAAAATGGATAAAAGCCTCAGCCAAATAAATACACATAACTGTAATAAAAATGTTATTACACAAGATGATTAAAAATGATACACAACTAAAGATGGATGCACTCGATACTGATACCGATACCTGGGTTTTGGGTATGGGCCGACACTGAGCATTGATCCGATACCTGTGCTTTGGGTGTGGGCTGATCCTGAGTACTGATACCAGTGTTTAGGTAATAATCTGTATGTGTCATTGTGTGGGATGTGTTAAGAAACATCAGGTTGGACTCAGACATTGCTTTCCTAACTCTGTAGCACATGTACATATGAACTGATTTATGCATTATTAAAACTGTACACACACACACACACACAGTGTTTTTGTGTCTTTTCTTAAAAATCAATGAGGAATTATGGGTCTCTGGTCAAATGACTTAATTTTTTTTTTTACATGTATTTAACGAGGCGCTGTTGTATCCAAAATTACAGGCCCACCCATACCCCCCAGTGTGTGCAGCACTACAGGAGTGCCTGTTCACACCTGTACTATGATGTCAGTTTCTTCTCTGCTATAGGTATGTTAATGCCAGGTGTGAACAAGGCCTGGCCACTCTAGGCCCCATTAAGCATCAGTAGAGTCAGGAAGGCCACATTTACATGTGTTAAATGGCCTGCAAGGAGACAAAGCTCTGCACAGCGAGCGTCCAGAGACAGATGGCTTCTTCTGAGGGTTTTTCCAGGCTCTGACTGCATGCTGTAGTGGCACACAGATAATGGCTGAAGTTTTCATCAGTGTTTGTGTTTTGGCTCAGTGGTCTATGTCCTGCACACAGACGATGACTACTCATATGCTAATGACTCATCATTATTATTATCAATAACAACAACAACAATAATAATAATAATAATAATAAAAAAATAAATAAATAATTCCTGTAACATGCTGTAGTGGCACATAAAGAGATAATAGCTGAACATGGGTTGGTGTTTTGGCTCGCTGTGATGTCCTACACACTGACAATGACATTTTAAGATACAGTTGAATAATATTTTGTAAATTATTATTATCGTTGTTGTTATTATTGTTGCTATTATTATTATTTTTTATTGTTATTATTTTTTATTATTGTTGTAATTATTATTATTGTTGTTCTTGTTGTTGTTATATTAATATTTTTATTAATTATAACAACAGCAATAATATTATTTTTAATACCTAAAATAAATATCGTAATAAAATGTTATGGAATGTGACTCATTCTTTGTGGCAGATCAGACCGGAAGTCGGTCAGTGTAAATTGACAGTAACGGTTCTGTTGTCAGCGCAGTGACCGGGATTAAATCCCTTAAGTACAGGAAGGGCCAAACGGCTGTAGACCTCGTGGCGCAACGGTAGCGCGTCTGACTCCAGATCAGAAGGTTGCGTGTTCAAATCACGTCGGGGTCAAATATTTATTTCTGCCCCTCGGGAATAATATAAAAAGAAAAGCAGAATAAGACATTAATCAAACAGTGCGGGGACCAGATGGAGCGGGAGCTGGAGCGGATGAGCTGGTGTTTACTCTGTTCTAAACTGTTCTCTCGTCGTGTCTGTCCCTGTTTTCTCTGTTCTAAACTGTTCTCTCCTCATGTCTCTCCCTGTTTACTCTGTTCTAAACTGTTCTCTCCTC
>JBBPDA010000126.1:2737803-2772274 GCA_037974385.1 Arnoldichthys spilopterus | reverse complement strand
GCAATTTAGAGCATCCAGTCAACCTACTGCAGCCTTTGGACTGTGGGAGGAAACCGGAGAACCCGGAGGAAACCCACATGAAGAGCTTGCAAACTCCACACAGGAAGGCACCCATGGTCGACCCAGGGATCAAACCCAGGACCTTCTCATTGCGAGGCGACAGCGCTAACCACTGCACCGCTAATTAACTAACAACTAACAAATAAACAAATTAAATAAATTAAAAATATAGAAATGAAATAAAAATATGTAAAAAAATGTTCTCATGATCTGAAATGCAAGACACTGTTCAGAGAGATTCTGCTTTTATGGCGGCCTATACTAAAGCTCAACAGGAGATATGTGTGAGGGTACTATGGTCTTTTGCTCAGGATAAATATTAGTAGCAGGAGACTAAAGAAAAAGCCTTATTTTCCATCATATTGCTGTCTAGGAAAAACTGTAGATAAATTAAAGAAAGCTCTGTTTTTTGAGCGTGTCTGTCCTATGGGGGACAAGCCTTTGATGTTTTTGATCTTTATTATGGTTTCAAATGCACCATCAGTACGTCTGCAACGTTTAAACAAGGTTCATTTTCATTTAACTGCTGAAAGTGACTCACATCAAAGGCATATTTTGGTAAATAAATACATTCCTGATTACAAAAAAAAACATAAAAGTGAGCTTAAAAGTTCGGATAACAGAACTTCTTGTGTCCTTCGTCTTCCTTTGTCATAGTTTTATCGTTTATGTTTCCCTTTCCATTACTGAATGAAAACTGTGGCCTTTTTAATTTGTACTTCTTACATTTTACAACACTTATACCCCCACACGCCAGACTATCTAGTACCCAGGTCGACAGAGGGATGGACAGATGCTGCACCTGTTTCCATAGTAACACTGCTGCTGAAGAAGAGTTGGATGCTGTGTGTTTCCCAGGTGATAATGGTTTAGAAGAAACACACAAACGTACACACATGCATATATACACACATACACACACACACACACACACGCTCAAAGCCTTTCACAATTAAACCCACTCATGTTGCTTTTACCTGAATTGTTCACAGATGGTTCACATGAGTTCTCCCAACAGTGCTGAAATTTTTAATTGTTGCAGATTGTAATAAAATGTTAATCAGGCTTTAAAACGTTTAAAAAAAATTAATGAAAGGGTGAATATGTAAAGTTGTGCCATGTTCTCCCTTCACAGTGTCTGTTTTACTTTAACAGTGACCAGCAACTGATAGTAACATTAATCAGACAATCTAATTTTTAACGTCATAACAGTGGTCTTGATTTGTCCATGGGGACGGGGGGAGTGGTGGTGGTGGTTGGGAGAGGGGGTTAATTTGTTGACCTGCTGGTGTTTACCATCTGACAGAAATCCACTGATTAGGCAGCGGTTTGTTTTCAGACTTTCAGAAAAAGCAGATTTTTCTGTTTTTTTTTCTATTACATATTTCGATTTTTCTTGCTATTTTTTTTCTGACCCATTGTAAATCAAAGCATGTTTCTGCTGCTACTTTGTACTTACACTGGTGCTTAAACTCCAGCTCCTGAAGGCCTAACCAATGTGCTTGCTTAGCCATAACTACCTAGAAACAATGGATATAAAATTTCCGACTGAATAATTTTTCATTTTACCTCATGATTTCCAAATAAAACATATAATAATGAGAATATTAACATTAGATACTTGAGTTTTAATTAATACAGTATGTAGATTAAAAGTGAAAAAAAATTTGCACACATCTATTTTTTATCTAGTTTTCAGAAATCAACGGGTCTTTTCTGTAGGCCCAGAAGCCCCTGAGAGTTCCCCTAAGGTAAAATACCTTCAGAGGGCCCTGCACAGGGAACCATATTGCCACTGGACCACCTTGCTTGTGTAGGCTTTGAAAATTTCATGCAGATTTAAGTGATAATTGATTTCCAAAGTTATGAGAATTCGGACTGTTTGTTTTAGCACTATGGTGCGACCTTACGCGATGAATAACCGTTTCAGTTCACCATTAGCACTACAGATGCTTATTAACATTTCCCCCAGCCATTCACACCCTTGGCCATAAACACACACATACACCAACACTCGAGCAGCACTTCCACTCAGCTTCCGCCCGACAGGCCACCACTCGGGGTCCGTGAGTGCAGCGAAAGCTCATCCCCCACAGCGGAATTGCACTCTGGGGACCGCTGGCATTTGCCCATGACGCACATGCACAGCTGTAATCCAGAGACGGCGACACTTTGTCATTCATGACTGAAGGATCACATGGGAGGCACTTTTCAACGGTGCAATTAGTTTCTCTCAATCAGAGGCAGCGAGACAAAAAAGCCCGACCACAGAGGCTTAAGTGCTCCTATTCAGACCACCATCGCCAAAACGAAATAAAACATGCTCTCTTTCTCTCTTTCTCCCTCTCTCCCTCTCTAAAAGTGACTGTACAGCTCTATTTCATGTGGCCTTGCTGACACTTGAGTTATGCGGCGTTAGTGCCTGTGCTGACTAACTGTGTGACACATGAAAGAAGCGGAAACCAGGCCTCAGGTGCTTCGCTAATGTGCGTGTGGGCTGCTTAGTCTATAGGGTGGACTGGCAGATAAAGAGATAATTGGTGAGTTAGTGAAGTGGAGATTGCCCTTGAGGTTGATAGCTAGTGGAGCGGTGACTGGGGAACAGATGAGAAATGTCCATAAACACCTGCATCAGACGAAACAGACATGTTGCTCCTTTGTGACTAATATTTGATCTTTTTCTTTCTAGACACATGCAGATAGTCTAAAATCTGCAAAAGAATCAGAGTGAACTAGCCAGAGACTGGTCATCAGTTGCGTGGCATAAAGTCAGGTGACTCGGTAACATTAGAAGCACCGCCTAAAACTGTTCTGGACAAACCGGGGTCAGATCGAATGGGGAGATCCAAGCATGTAGGGTTTGACATAACAGGTCAGGGCTGAAAGTGTTTTACGCAAAGTGAGGCTCGGCCATTGCACGTCTGTCATGCTGACCCCTGCGGAATCCTCAAATATGGGAATCTCGACTGCATCATTTCTGGTAGTGGGGGACTGCATTCGCTCTCTCCCCTGAATGTGCATGGTAAAGCGTAAGATTCGCTTCCCTTCCCTTCCTCATGCATATGAAGGAAGACAGTAAGATCATGAACCACTGGGACATTACATTTTCCACAGGATTTAATCATGTTTAAGCAGCTCACAGACATCATCTACCTTTTAAAACCAGGTGTAAACATGTGTTAGGGTCTCAGACTACATATAGAGAGAATTCGCTTAACAGTGGTTGGATGGAGGCAAGAGCTCTGAAGATCGGGTGTACGTGTAGGAGAGGCAAAGAATATAACAGTCCTGGAGAATGTTTCAGTGAAAAAAACTTCACTGAACTTTTATTTTCTGTCTTTGTTCTCATGCTTGTTGATGTCACTGCCTTTTACCCCCTGTAAGCAGTTAGTGAAAGACAATTTTTCATTGAATCTGACCATAGAACCAGGTTCCAGTAGTGTCTAGAAAACTCCAGGTGCATAAAGTAATCAGCCTTAACATTAACACCACCGGACTAATACTGAGTAGGTCCCTCATGCTGCTGAAACAGCTCTGACTGTGGTGCACTGTGTGTTCTGACCCCTTTCTAGAGTCAGCATCACTTTTTAAACCACAGTAGCTCTTCTGTGGGATCAGACCAGACAGGGCTTTGGGTGCCCAGGACTCTGTCACTGATTCACCAGTTGTCCTTTCTTGGATTACTTTTGGTAGGTACTAACTACTGCACACCTGGAACACTCCACAAGACCTGCTGTTCTGGAGATGCTCTGACTCTAGCCATCACAATACGGTCCGTCAAAGTGGCTCAGATCCTTATGTTTGTTCATTTTTCCTGCTTCAAGCACATCAACTCCAAGAACTGACTATTTTGTCAACTATGTCAATTTTATTTATATAGCAACTGATGTTGTCATAAGGCAGCTTTACAGAATTTGGGTCCAAGCCCCTAATCAACAAGCCAATACGAAGCATATTAAGCACATGCAGATTATCCAGCTGAACTGATCTGGTCAAGTGATTAGGAGGCCCCAATTATGGGTGATCTAGTCAAGGGAGACAAAGGGGCAGCAGTTCCTAGTGTATAGGTGGACAGTAATGACTGTCGCTCAAGTAAGTGAACCTTAGGGGTGTCTGTATGATGGTTTTCCTTATGGCGTATTATTTGTGACAAAAGTCATGCTCGCAGCTCAACAACCGAGAGTAATATAGAGAACTGCGAGTGAGAAACGAACACATGGGAGAGACATATTTCGACACATCGTGCGCAAGACACTTTCTCCTCAGACACTTGCAAAATCTCCATGAATTTTGACTGTTTGGAGGCAGGAACCAAGGGAGGCCATGGCCCTCTCCTGATTCACTTTTCAACACGATCATACCTCAACAGGGCCATGTAGAGAGAGAGTCACGTCAATGAAGTTTCAGAACACTTCATCATCACACGATTCACATAGACTTCTGATAGCTCCAGGAAGTTCGAACTACAATTTTTGGTCAATATCAAGCAGCGAACGCACCGATTAACGGTATTTCTACAGCATGTTGACCTGTTTCTATAAATTTCAGTATTGTCTGAAGGTTAGTGTGAACAGATGGCCTTTCCTTCCTTATTGCCATACTTACAGACCTTCTTGTTTATTGGTTTGGATATTTCTTTATGATTGTATGGAAGCCAAAAGAAATTCTAATAATTCTAATATTTATTAATCTAATTACAGGGAGGGGAAGAGAAAAATTGTTCAAATTCATGTTCTATCTTTTTTTTTTTTAATTCACTGTGTTTTCAGCAATCCCAGGGTAATTGAGGGCTTAAGAAGTGTGAATAATTTATAGACAGAAACAGACAAACAGGTGAATATTAGTGATTTAATGACTAATGTTATCTTTATAACTCAGATACAGAAGCAAACAGGTCAATGTTAATAACTGTCATTAATTCGTTAAATAATCAGTGATAAACTCCATGAAGCAATAACATCATGTCAAGCCGTCTATGCCCTTTTCTGTGTGTTGTCCTTGCATATACACAGATCAGCCAGCAGTTCCTAGTGTATAAGTGGACAGTAATGACTGTCGCTCAAGTAAGTGAACCTTAGGGGTGTCTGTATGATGGTTTTCCTTATGGCGTATTATTTGTGACAAAAGTCATGCTCGCAGCTCAACAACCGAGAGTAATATAGAGAACTGCGAGTGAGAAACGAACACATGGGAGAGACATATTTCGACACATCGTGCGCAAGACACTTTCTCCTCAGACACTTGCAAAATCTCCATGAATTTTGACTGTTTGGAGGCAGGAACCAAGGGAGGCCATGGCCCTCTCCTGATTCACTTTTCAACACGATCATACCTCAACAGGGCCATGTAGAGAGAGAGTCACGTCAATGAAGTTTCAGAACACTTCATCATCACACGATTCACATAGACTTCTGATAGCTCCAGGAAGTTCGAACTACAATTTTTGGTCAATATCAAGCAGCGAACGCACCGATTAACGGTATTTCTACAGCATGTTGACCTGTTTCTATAAATTTCAGTATTGTCTGAAGGTTAGTGTGAACAGATGGCCTTTCCTTCCTTATTGCCATACTTACAGACCTTCTTGTTTATTGGTTTGGATATTTCTTTATGATTGTATGGAAGCCAAAAGAAATTCTAATAATTCTAATATTTATTAATCTAATTACAGGGAGGGGAAGAGAAAAATTGTTCAAATTCATGTTCTATCTTTTTTTTTTTTAATTCACTGTGTTTTCAGCAATCCCAGGGTAATTGAGGGCTTAAGAAGTGTGAATAATTTATAGACAGAAACAGACAAACAGGTGAATATTAGTGATTTAATGACTAATGTTATCTTTATAACTCAGATACAGAAGCAAACAGGTCAATGTTAATAACTGTCATTAATTCGTTAAATAATCAGTGATAAACTCCATGAAGCAATAACATCATGTCAAGCCGTCTATGCCCTTTTCTGTGTGTTGTCCTTGCATATACACAGATCAGCCACAACAGTGAAACCACTGAGATCTGAAGCGAATAAAACTGATGTTCTCGTTACAGTGACACCTGTCATGGGGCTTGCGTGCCACTAGAAATTTGAGGCTCAATGAAAGGATATGATATCAAGCCCCTAGCGTTCTATAATATTCCGTTTGAAATAGTGTTCTCTGTTCCAATCAGAGCACAGAAAGCCAAACAAAGCGTACAGGTTCCCCATGCTCACAGAGAAGAGAAAAACAGAATAGACTCGAGTAAGCCAGAGCAATCTTACAGTCACTAAAGATTACAACTAAAATTTGCTGAAATAACCATATTCAAACACAGCATTTATACTCTTCCACAAATAAAGACACCGTTGGAAAGTTCAATGTTCCGTTTATTAAAAACTGGGAACAGGGAGAGGCTTGCATAACCCAAAGAGCTGAGACTTTTGGTGCATGATGAGGGTGAGGCCTTATTGCAAGGAGTCTTTAGGCTTGATTGAATTCCTCCATGGTGCTCGTGCTGAAAGGGGGGGGGTGTGTGTGAAAAGAGAGAAGAAAGTGATAGACACACCTATACGGTGTAGACTTTGACAGGAAATTGCCTTGAGCTGTGCTGGAACATAAGGTGAGAAACAGACGGTCTTGATAGGGAATCCAACTTTAAATTTACCACCTGCTCAGTCACATGCCCCAGTGTTACTGTACATTTATACCCCACTGAAGGAATGGATGGGGGCACACAAAATACAAAAATACAACATATTATTACAGCATGTCTCTGCACTTGATGTTAGAAAACCACCCAGTGCATTAAAACTTTGTGAAGAATGGCAGTTTGATATGTAACTAGATCATGTTAGGCTTTGACAGTAGCCGGTTAGAGCTCGTCTCCCAGCAAAACAGATCTCCTCACCATCCCAGGAGATTCATCCCCAAGACCTGACCCTGCCAACACCCTTGAGAATATTGCCATCATTCTAACAATGGAAGCACCAAATAGTCAAAAAGGGGCAGTGGTGGCCTAGGGGGTAGAACATTGCTCTTGGCATCTAAAGGTTGCAGGTTTGAGTCCCGGCCCAGGCAGTACTGAGGTACCCTTGAGCAAGGTAGCGTTCTACTACATTGCTCCCTGGGCGCTGTTAATAGCTGTGCGCTGCTCTGTGATGGGTTAAATGCAAATGTTACATTTTGTTGTGGTGCTTGAGTGTGTTCACAAAGACAAATAGTCACTTTCATGTTTCAAATTTTAGAATTACAACATTAGGAACATCCATCCATTCTTCATCCCAGATGCTACTCAGATTCTCATGCAGTCACTTATCATTTCAAGATTGGACGACTGCAACTGTCTCATGGCTGGCTTTCCTCTGAAAGCCACAAGACCTCTAGAACTAATTCAGAAGGCAGGAGGTTCTAGGCATCTAATCTGGTATGTAAGGGTGCACATAATTTGTCAATGTAACTGATCTGTTTATTGTTTATAAAAGGACTACAAAATGTTCCGTCATGTGTCATTTGTTGGGGTATAAGTATGGTCCAGATAATGCTAGTGGTTAGCTGTACACTGATATAATGTTACTAAGCTAAGTTAAGCTGATGTAATGCTGCTGTAGTGAAGATCACCCATAATGTTATACCTAATACCTAAAGTTGTAAATTTGCCATCTCAGTTCTGCATGCTTCTGTGAATTTGCACTGATTTCGCAACATCTGTGCAAATTTCACATCAGTATAACCTGAACGACACAGTGGAAGCGAATCTGCAGTACAGGAGCAATGCTGCAGCATTGCTGAGCACGGTAATAAAAAGTCTTATGTTTTAATCACACCCTGCCGTCTCTTAGGGTGCAATCTCAGTCTTCTTTCCTTTCCCGGATTAGAGCTGGGTTATCTGACCTGGTTTCCGTGGCAACCTGCCACAATTTAGTGGCAGTGCAGAATCCTGTTGTTCTTGGTAACGAGGTGTTAATTGAGACAAAAGCTTAGTGGAGAGATGAGGGAGGAGGCCAGTCATAAAATAAATAATAAAAAATGAATAAAATAAACCAAAAAAAGGCAAAAAAAACAGAATTGATCACTCTTTTAATCATTAAAATAAGCAGTAGATTACTAGATTACTCAATTACTAATACAATCAGTGGTCAAAACGCCATTAAAGAAACAAAAAAAGCTGTAAAAAAAACCCACAAAAAATCCCACAGTCTTTATTCTACTCCAGAGCAGAATCCTATTCAAACTCTAATGCAGGGAAAATATAAAGAGTGATGGTGCAACCCTGGCCCAATATTGCTGCTAATTCTGAGCCAGTTGTGTGCATGTGTAACTGTTCAATTCATTGTGTAATGTCTCCCATATATGAAAAAGTAGACTGATGCCAGTTCAGGCTGAAAATTGAGGCCACAAAAAGGAAGAATGTTGGTGGTATTTGCAGCTCCTAGATGACTACAGTATAAAGCAATTAGTTTGTTCCAACACTGTGGCTCAGCTTTGGGCTACATCTCACTGGTGTGATAAGCGACCATAATGAAGTGAAGAAGAAAACATTTCTTTCTATGATCACAATGTTAACATCAAAGCTAAATCTGACAAACACATACACTGCAGTGTTTAAATCACAATGTTAACATCAAAACTAAATCTGACAAACACATACACTGCAGTGTTTAAATCACAATGTTTACATCAAAGCTAAATCTGACAAACACATACACTGCAGTGTTTAAATCACAATGTTAACATCAAAGCTAAATCTGACAAACACATACACTGCAGCGTTGTAATCACAATGTTAACACCAAAACTAAATCTGACAAACACATACACTGCAGCGTTTTAATCGAATTGTAAAGGCAGAAAACAATTTACAATTGAACTATTTAGCTCATATAAAATCCCCTTGTCACATCATCTTCAGCTCTGCAGTGTGCACCGCTTCTTCATAATGGAGATGGGGTTTACGAGAGTTATGAGGATTTGCTGACAGTTTCAGCATCCAATGGAGTTACAAGCTATACATTTATATGACTTATAGATGTAAAACACCTTTAGTTCTGTTTACATCCACACCAACAAAGTCTCAACATAAAATCCCTTCGCGACACATCTCCTAAACCTAGGTTGCCTTACACCTACTCTGACCATACAGTCAACATATGCTATTTCCATTGATCACATGTTAGTAAGATCAGCCATTTCACCTAGACTAATACTGAACTATTGGCATTAAAGACTACAAGTACAAAAATAGGATTAGAACTGTATACTGAGTATTCAGCAAAACAGCTATAAAGGGGTAAATACAGCTGTTGCACCATAGTGATTTCTTGGGTTCCAATCTGGGCCAGCGCGGCCATGGGTGGTTTCTGTTTAAAGTTTGCATGTTCTCTCTGGGTCTGTGTGAGCTTCTGCTGGGACCTCCAGTTTCCACACAGTCTCCAGGGACAATGTTGCACTGGAGATGCAGCATTGTCCCTAGGTGGACCTGCAGCCTGTTCAGAATGTGTCTCCACCTTTTGCCCTATAAGTACTCAACCCTTTTTGATTCTGTGTAGGATAAGTAGCTCAGAATATGAATAAAGGAATGAATTAATTAAATAATTAATGAGAAAAAGGAGGAAAAGCAGGATTTTGACATGGATAGACATACACCCAGTAATGGCTAGGTGAGCTTTATTGAGAAAACACATTGAAATGTCAGTGAGATGTCATGGGCCTTATGGAAACAATGAAAACTCTACATATCAACAGTTTGGCATAAAATTTCCAAAGGGCAGCTCCAAAGAGCATTTCTGCAGATAACAGTACCATGCAATGTCAGAAAAGGGATAAAAGCAGATTGGAAATTATGTTCTTGAGTATAACAGATATTCTTGCCAGGTTTTTCAGTATCCAGTACTGCAAATAAATGCTATGCAGCTAATGATGCTCCAGCAAAATGAAGCTTACCCAGCTTGCTATACTTGTTATATTAACAAAATAAAGGATTTGATCCAGTGCGGTCTCATGATACAATTCAATGGGACGAATTGTTTTATCACCATTGTATACATTATAATATTGTAACTGGCACCCATGATGCAGCGCGGTTACTTAAGACTTTGAAACAGGGTCAGTGTATAAGGAGCCTAGCCACTTCCTATTCTTACCATTATCCAAAAGAATGACGGTAAAATGCTAGAGGGCGGCTGTGAGTGAGTCATTACTGAGTGGGGGTAAGTGGGGTTAAATGGCTAAAAATGTTAGTAAAATATTTTTCTAGTCTTTCATCCATGAACTTCTTTTCATTTTGGAAAGTAGATGAAAGTACTATATAATAGAGGCATGCTTTCTCATGGGACCACAATATCTTATGGCTATTATCAGTGTCATCCACTGGGTTTGATTCCCGGGTTGGTCATGGGTGCTGTTGGTGTAGTTTGGCCCGTAGTCAGCTGGGATTGGCTCAAGCTTCCCCACGTCCTGGAAACAGAAGAAGCAGTTGAGAAGATAGAAAGCAATAAATGTTATGTATAAAAAAGCTCATACCAACTGTGAAGCATGGTGGTGTAAATGTTGGGGTTGCTTTGCTGCATCAGGGACTGGGCAGTTTGGACTGACGTTGTCACAAAGCAGCTTTACAGAATCCAGGTCCGAGCCCCCAATGAGCAAACCAAAGGTGACAAGGGCAAGGAAAAACTCTCTAAGCCATAGGAAGAAACCTCAGGAGGAACCAAGGCTCAGAAGGGGGAACCCATCCTCCTCTGGTTGACACCGTATAGCAATAATTAACAAGAGAAAAGAAAATGTAACAATAATAATCTCAGTTTAAAGAGGCGGCAGCAGTTCTTTGTGTACAGATGCCGCAATGACTTTTGATCAGTTCAAAAGACCTTGATCACACGAGGAAATCCACCAAGGAATGGTCCAAAACAATGAAAAGGGAGGTTATGGAATGGAGTAAATAGTAAGTCCATATTTAAAGCATATGCAAGAAAACCCTCAGCTTGCATCTGAAGAAATTTTGCATGGAAGTGTGATCACAAATTTCAACAAACTAATGTCAGAGACTTGTGGAGAATTATGCAAAATTCAACACTGATGCAGTTTTGAAAGTGACTCTTTGTCATTGTGCCCACAGTATCCAGTAATGTAAATTGCCTGGTTGTTCCTATAGAAGCCATGTGACATGACAGAGTTTAATGCTTTAGTATTTGAGCAGTAATACCATTAACAACTACTGTGAAAAAGCTTTTTGTTTTCTTTAAACCCAACAAGCCTACGTTTAATGTAGACCTTATCAAACCCATTTCTCTATGAAAATGAAAAGCACCAAACAGTGTTTTCATGAAAAAAAATGAGGTAAAAGAAATCAGTCCTTTACATTCTCAGTCCTCAACGTCTTGACTGCTGTAATGTTTTTCCTATTTTGTCGACTCCTCTTATCCTCAGTTCTGCTTTCTGGATGTTTTCAGCATTTCAGCTTTATGCATGAAACAGCTTATCAAATTACTAATTACATTATGCAAAAGATGCATCTAAAGGGGAGATGCACCAATAAAGGAACAGAGTGAGGCTATTAGGAGCCTTTCAAACACTGCACCCAGTTTTTTAAAAATGGGTTAGATCTGAAATAGGTCACCGCTCGTCTGAAATAACATTTTAAAATGGCTGGCCCAGAGATAATGTGTTTGTTTTCTACCTTCCAGAGTTTATAGCACCTCAATTGCATCCTGGGTTTTTGGGTTTTTTATTCTATTCTCATTTCTGATGCTATTGTGTTTGTGTGAAAACAGGAGCATTACCAAGCCGAGCAACGACCAACAGCTTCCTGTTTTTCTTCAAAGAGGCATAAAACATTGCAGAAAATAGACCATGCCATGTCATTTGCATTGGGAAATTGCTAAGAGCTAAAAATCTACCATGGTGTATTTATCTGCTTAGGCTTATGGTGTAGTTATGCAACAATGTGAATAGCATTTAGGGTTTAAATCAATGTGCACTTTTGTAAGGTTTAGGTTTGGATGATGAATCAATTGGAATAAAAATCCCTTCACTGAAAAATATAAGTAATGTATTAAAAAATTTTACTTTTAGCTTATAGAAGTTATGAATTTGTTCTAAAAATGAATCCTGCTACTAATCTGCAAATGGAAACATCCAAACCAATGTGTGACTTTGCATCTGGAAATGAGGAATTATTACATGTTATAATGTTGATTTTTGTTTTTATTAGAAATGACACATATTCATCTTGTGCTCTGAAAACTGTACAAGTGGAAAAAAAATAAAAGGACATGTAAAAGGAAGGACAATCAGGTAGGAACTTGATCACCTGTACCATGTAAGACTGAAACAAGAGGAAGGTTATTGGCACATAGGGTGACAGACAGAGTTCCAAAACACAGGACAATACAGAGGACTTGCAATTCAGTAATTCGACAGTCAGGGGGCATCAAGTAGAAAACCCAAGGTATTTACCTGAAACACTATAATCTATTACTCTTCATATATAATATATCTATTTTGTCTCTCCCAGAATTAATATTGGTCACAGGACTCAAAGTCATGTGCTTTCATCCATTACATCTTTTATGGTGAAAGAGTCTTTGATAATTGCTAATACAGAGTCCTTATACAGTGTCATCATAAATGTGTCTATATGCTCTATAAACACGGTATAAAATCTTTGAAAATAACAAAAATCCTACCAAGGATCTGACATCAGCCTCGCTTGAGCATCAAGCGTCCATCGTCATATTGCACAGTATTTCTTTCACTCTGCACAACGTGAGAGTCTGTTTGCAGTCTCTACAAGCTGGCACTGTGGAAGTTCTGATGAAGTTCAGGGGAGGGCGAGAACAGCTTCAGGTAATGTGCCGAAGTGCCTCAAGGCCCACTACTAGGGTCTTTGTGGTTTTTGGATTTTTTTCCCTACTTTTTCCTAGTTCACAAGGCTGTAGAAAGAGCTGAAGCAGCAGAAATGGAGGTAACACAAAAAGTGATATAATCCAATGGGCCTTCAGCAGAGGACAAATAGCGTTTCATCCTCAACGTGTCCACTGCAACACAGTCACTGGCGCCCGGCCTTTGGTACCTAGAATGCGCTAGGGTTGCTCCAGACGCGGCTGTGGTGTCATACAAGTGGGGCATGTCGTGAGTTTGAATGTCTCTGTGAAGCGACCTCCACTTCCTCTCCTCCGCATTCTCTCATTAGGGTTGTTTTGGGGATTTGGTGAGACGTTTATTACTGGACTTAAAAATCCCAGATGGTAATAACAAAGACAAAGATAAATGAGTGACATTAATTTAAAAAAACGTAATAATCAAATAAAATGAAATAAAAAAAATGAAAAGAAACTTGTATGTAAATCATATATGACAACATATTTGTAACAATGCTCATATTGATAAGAAGAACACATGTACAATGATACAATGATACAATGCAACAACAATGATAATGTTCAGCTCTTATAGTCCTATTTGAGCCTTGCTGAGCCCAGGAAAGCTATGCTGAGAGACTCTGAACAGAGTTCAGTGGAAGAGTCTGTAATCAGCTCTGTAGAAGCAGCTCTACACGAAGCGATAAAAAACGACAACCACAGCGTAAACATTTCGCAACATGCGTCCATCCACCGCAGGGTGAAAAATACCCCAGATGCTGCTGGGAGGTCACTCGGCCCTTGTCTTTCTCTCCTGGCAAGTGAAGAGGTGGAAGAGGCCAAAAGAGGCCGAGGCCAAGTGGCCGAGTGATTGGACGGGCCTCCGGCGGGAGGCCCCGTCCCTTTCCACGCTGAAGTTGAAGGAAAAACTGAAAAGGCACAGGCAAGAAGACCACACTTCTCCTGGACCAGACGGAAGAGTAATGGGAGAAGGTCTCGGCGGAACAGCGAAAACCCTCTTTGTGCCCAGAGGAGAACCAAACCCAATCAATCCAATCTCCCTCCTCCTCCAGCATTAACATCACTGTTACTGCCTAAGAGCTACCAGTGAGGCTTGAGGGTACATAGATTCATGCTGCATGCTTACACCGTTCTTTTTTTCTCTCTCTCTCTCTCTCTATCCCCCTCTTGCTCTCTCTCTCTCTTTTAACTCCTTAACTCTTTGGATGTCTGGAGATTTTGGTTCTCATCTTTCTCTCTCTCTCTCTATTTCCATCTTTCTCCGCTTCCCTTCCCGATTCCGCCATCTTTCCCAAACCAAAAGGAGCCAGGGGTGTACAGGGGTTTGGTAGCGAGGCCTTCACACCTCCGTCTGCAGGTCAATGATGTCCTGGCCCACCAGAGGGATGGTGGTGCTGGCCTTCTCCCACTCCACCGTGGGCAGCTCCAAGGGGGATGCCTGCAGCGGCTCAAGGTCTTTCCGCACCCACGCTGGGGGGGATGTCTGGGACCGTGGCATGCTCTCCCATGATCTCTCTCCTGGAGCCTGCTGCTTGTCCTGATGGTGAAAAAAGAGCAAGAGTTGGACACTGATCTCCAAGGCAGGATGGTGGCTTTCACCCTGACTGATACAATTAACACTGAATATCTGTGACCTCATCCCTTCGTTCAGATAGGTGCGAAACCAGATATGTCTGTATATACCATTAAATATACATTTACAGCACCACAGAGTAGCAGAGAAAGCAAGCAGCACATTGTGGTGGTGCGGATTAAAGAAAGAAGGCTAAGAAACTTACGCTGTGGCTGGTTTTGTCGCTTCCTGCAGAAGACACGCTCCACCTCACAGACTGCAAAGGAGAAACAAAGGATGGAAAATTATTCCAAGCTGTCTTTGAAAGAAAAGCCTGATGCATATCAAGTATTCAATATTCAAGAGAAGAGGAGGTGAGCTGAGGTTTTTCTCTGAATTGCTATTTTCTGCTTAACCCTTCTATTTTTTTCCGCCACTCTCTTGTCCCCTCTCTCTCTCTCACTCTCTGTCTCTCTCGCTCTTCGCAGAAGCAATTTAAGATGAAACAGAACGAAGATGGAAAAAAAGATCTGAGTGTCGGATGGCGGAACAAAAGTCTGGTCTGGCTTTGCTCTCAGCAACAATACCGATACCAGGCTCTGGTGTGACAGAATCAGGTCTTCGTGATAAACACAGTTTCTGATGCAGCCCAATCCTAAGAACCGCACTCTGTCAACATTCTGTCATCTAACGGCGTTCGTTACTATTCTAAGTGCCTTTAATTGGATCCCGTCTCCGCTCGTCTGGTTATTTGTGTCTCACCTTGCTGTCGGAGGCAGGCGACTCTCTGTCCTTCTCAGCATGATGCAATTTTCTGTTCAGGTCCTGGAACATGTTCTGATGGCGCTTTCTCGTATGCATGATTTTCTGCACGGCACAGAGAACAAAGTTCGAGTGCATTAGAAAAAAACATTACGTTTAACATTCATTACATGGCTCAGCTCAGCTAACACGAGTTGCTGCCTGACCCATTTTGCCCAATTTGCATTTCAGCTCTGAATTAATGTTGTGAATTAATAGTGCAGGTTGATGTTTTATTCTAATCAACACAGGAAAACGGCTGAAATCTCTCTCCACACTTAGACTTAGGTTAATCATGTGACTGATGGGAACTTCTCGGAATGAAAGTAATGGACTAATTATGCACTAATGCATTGCTGAATGTTGCTGCAGTGTAGGTGAGTGAGGAAAACATAATTACCTCAAAGTCTAGCTCAGCATAACGAGATTTCTGCCTCTGCAATGAGGGAATGGGAGGGAGTGGGGGAGAAGAAAAAGAGAAAGGAAAAACATGAATATTAGACAGGCTTTTTCATCATCTGAAACACTGTTTTAATTGGTACAAAATGTGCAAATGTGCAGCCACTAAACTAAAGGAAAGCTCCAACCAAAAATGCAGATGTTGCAAATAATGAGTAAAAGCTAGAGGACGCCAGTCCACCTCCATTAACCCATTCATACTAAGTGGCCTCCGTTAGTTCTTCTTCCTTCATTTTCTTTTGCAAACAGCCATAATTTTGACAAATTTTCAAATAAGCCATTTGTTTTCTTGGGCAAAAATGCTAGTGATGTGTTTACAACCATGTCCAGATGCTACAGATGTTTTAGAGTTGGGGGGAAGAATAGCCAAATCACAACGGAGGCTGGTCACTTACCCCCTCGCTAACTTCCAGTGAGCTCATTGACAGCGTGGAGATGGTCTCACTCTTGGACATCATGGAGTTCATGGAGTCGAAAGTGTCTCCCAGGCTGCTGGTCATGTGGCTCTCACTAGAGATGTTGTGCAGGTTCTGGACGGGCGAGTCCCGCTCCTCTGAGTACGAAACACTAAGACGGTCGGCCGGGAGAGTCCTGCTGGCATAAGCGGCCTGTGGCTCGGCGAAGCCACCGCTCATGTGCATGAGTCGGGCCTGCGGCAGCTGCTCCACGCTGATGTTGTACTTGGTGGTGGAAGAAGGCTCCTCTTTGGGCTTGGAACGCAGGGTGGACGTGGTGTTGGGCATTAGCACGTAGCCGCCGGCATCCACGCCACTGCCCTCCGCCTGTCCTCGTGCCAGGTCTACATCCATTTGCTTGAAGATGTCACTGTCGCACACGTAGATGGGCTTTCCACAGGTCGGGTCGACTCCACGGCCCTTCTCCCTTCGCAGGGTAAGAGTGTGGCTGGAGTACTCGGGCATAGCCTGCATGTGCGCTTTAGCACTGAGGTTGGAGGGAAGAGTGTGGAAGTTGGGGCCCATGGGCAGAGGCAGCTGGGGAGGAGGCATCTTCTCCTCAGACGAGCTCTTCATGCCACCTGGTAAAAGGAGCAGAAATGAAGAGGTGTGGTGAGATACATATCAAAACCTAGTTGCCACTTGAGTGGTCACCGAACCTCCTCCTGGGCCTCTTTTAGCTCCGATTCTCATCTTTCAGTGCATCTTCAGAAGATGCCATATTGTTGGACCAGATGTGGTTGATTAGGGTTTTGAGTAAAACTCCACAATGCCACAGATCTCCAGGAGAGGGACTGGTGACCACAGAAGCCTCATACCAATTGATTACAAGAGCAAAGTTTAGAGTAAAGATTCCATGAAAAAGCGTAACCTTACCTTGTCTGTTGGAGTCAGCATCCTTTTCGAAGTCACCCTGTGAAAGCGGGTGGAGAGGGTGGAGGGAAACAAGTAAGTAATAATTCAAATCAACAGCCATTCGCGAATGCTGTGGGTTTTCATGTAAAATGCATGAGAATGCTAATGCAACTTACAGAAATAGCACAGAATGCATATGTATTTGTGTGTGAGACTCACCAGACGCTGTGTGTGGCCGTTCTGTAGTGAGCTCCCAGAGTCTCCATTCCCGTTGTCCTTGCGGTCGACTACACGACACTTCACAGCCTCCTGAACCTAAGACACACACGATCGGTATATGTATTAGTCTACATTTCCTCAATCCCCTTTTGCAACGGTTACACATTTGCCACTGGGTGTGTTGCTCACCTCTCGGCGCAGGATGCAGTGTACCATGACGATGATGAAGCCTTCAAGCGAGTCGAAGACGGCGAAGAGAATCTGGAAGAGAGCCGAGCGCCGATCTGTGATGGCCAGCACCGCTGACATCCATGTCAGGGCCAGCAGGGGGAGCACTACGCATGAGCTCCACAGAGACGCCCTGCAGGATAACCAGGGAACAACGGCCACATTAACCAGAGGCAGTAGGTGACTCTGTATGTAATGGTGCATTTGTAACTTGTTCTTTACTAGTTACTAGTGTATGAACTGGTCGTGTAACTGGAACCAGAGCTCTTACCCTGCTCTCTCCTTCAGCTTCACATCTGTGATCCCATCCTTAGACACCAGCTTATTAAAGACCAGGATACCAATCACCATGTTCACCTGAGACACACACATGCATGCAGTGAGACCTACAAGGACGCATTATTATACAGACACATGTATTTGTAACTTGGACCATGAGTGTCATGTATGTACATAGAAGTGATCTATGTATTTACCAGGACAACAGCAGCTGCAGGGCCAACAAACGAGTAGAGCAGTCCTCCTTCAAGAGACAGCCAGCAGCTTCAGGAAAGAAAAGATTAATTTAGTCACTTGAGCAAAAGAGACAAAGTGCAAAGATTGAGAGCATGATTGAGAGACATAGAAACAGAGAGAGAGAGAAAGAGAGAGCGAGAGAGATAGAGAGAGAGAGAGAAAGAGAGATGAACACAGTACTCACTAGTTGACTGTGCCATATCCCTTGGCCTTGGTGAATCCCACAGAAACAGCCACCACCAGGGCGGGCAGCCCCCAGCCCAGGCACAGGAAGCGCTTACGGATGATCCGGTTACGCAGGCGGCCTGTCACGGCCATGTAGGACTGCCATGCCTCTGTCAGAACCCAGCAGAAGGAGGACAGGAAGAAGAAATGCAGGAAGGCTGCCACCAAGGTACACATCACCTGAGAGAAACAGGCATGGGATGGGAAGGGTTAGTCTGGCAATGGGACTAAATAAACTGGGATCATTATTTAGCAAATTATTCATATGATTTATATTGTTTAGCAACTTTTATTGGATTATTGTGTGATTTGTGCAGTTACGCAAGGGATATTGGTATGTTATGTGGGCCATAACTATGTCGTACCTTGTTGCGAGCCTGCGTTTGACCAATCAGAATGAGCGCATTGGAGCAGATGATTGACAAGCAGAAGTTAATGAGGATGACTGAACGCTCTGAGCGGATGTACCTGAGGAGAAAAACAACAGTCAATGGGTCAATCAGCGTCTACTGGCCATAGATAGATAGATAGAGAGAGAGAGCAGGAGAGAGAGAGGGACATGTGTATGTGTGTATGTCCTTACTTCCAAACAGAGACGTAGATAATGATGAGCAGCAGCAGTGTGAGGGATGACACGCCACATCCCACGATCATCGTAACCGACGGCAACAGGTTCTTATCCATGTTCTAGAGGGGAAACATGAGATGTGCATTTGAGTTAAGGGTTGAGACACGTCCACTTGCACACATTCAGACACAGACATGCCCCCCCCACCACACACACACACACACACACACACACACACACACACACACACACACACACACACACACACACACTGTTGTCCCTCCAGGCAGCATGAATGGCAGAAATAGGGCAGTGCTGAGGGAAGGAGAAATGAAGGTGAGTAAATGAGACAAAGAGAGAGAGAGAGTCCGAGACAAAGAGCGAGAGAGAGTGTGTGTGTGTGTGTATGTGTGTGTGTGTTTCCTGCAGGGGGCCAGGTGGGTTATTCTCACCTCTGCATTAATCAATGTTGTAATGTGGGGGAAGCTAAATGCCCAGTGTGTGCCAGCGGGCACCACACACAGAAGCATAAGAGAGCATGTGGATCACTTGTAAATCACTGAATGGCCAGTGCAAGCCATCTGACATGTCCAGCCATTAGTCAATAATACACTGATATATGAAAATAAATATATATATATATAACTGCTCGTATAATAATGTGTGATTCTACAGTACTGTTCTTATAATACACTCTGTCCAGTACTGTACTATATGTACTGTCCAGTATTGTACAATGTGTAGTGTCCAATACTGTACAATGTGTACTGTCCAGTATTGTACAACGTGTACTGTCCAGTACTGCACTGCGTACCATCCAGAACTGCCCTATGTGTACTGTCCAGTATTGTACAATATGTACTGTCCAGTATTGTACAATGTGTACTGTCCAGTACTGTACAGTGTGTACTGTCCAATACTGTACAATGTGAACTGTCCAGTATTGTACAACGTGAACTGTCCAGTACTGCACTATTTGTACTGTCCAATACTGTACAATGTGTACTGTCCAGTACTGTGCAATATGTACTGTCCAATACTCTACTACGTGTACTGCATAGTACTTCACCATGTGTACTGTCCAATATTGCATATGTACAATGTGTACTGTCCAGTACTGTATGTGTACTGTTGTATTTTCCAGTACTGTATGAGTAAAATTTGTACTGTCCAGCACCACATCTGTACTATGTATACTGTCCAGTACTGTATGTGTTTTCTCTATGTTCATTCCTGTACTGAACAGTGTGTACACCACTGTGTGAGTAGTGAGAAAGCTTTTCATCCTGCCGCTGTTATACGACTTGAACTGCAGCTACACTGGACAAAAGTAATGTGGCCTGTTTTTATCTTGCAGAAGTGAGAGAAAGAGACATAGAGGAATGAAATCAGCCCAAAAACATGTCTGATTGGCTTTGCCCTTGAAAGACAGAATGTTTGTCTCCCTCTCTCTCGCTCTCGCTCTCTCCCTTGCTCTCTCCCAAAAAACTGGAAAGCAGGACCATGAGGCCGTGGAGAATAGCTTGCGCTACTGAACGGAACTGATTGCCCTGTTGTGTGGAACTCTAATGATGTGGACCAGTCAAGGGCATTCGCGAGACTATACAGTGAGAGAGAAAGCCAGAGCCAGGCTACAAAACCCCCGGACTGCTCGCATGTGCTCGAGGAAGCAGACCACATCGAGTCTGAGATAAAAACAAATCCTGTACTGCGGCGTCTGCTCTGCGCTCACGCTCTCTCTCTCTTTTCCCTCTCTTTCCTTCTTTTTTCCCTCTCTGTGGCGATCATACAGCTCGGAGGCAAGAAGTAGTGAAAATGTCTCTTGTGTGAGAAAAAGGGAGGGCGGCCGGGGGGAGGGGGGGTTATGGGCTTTGCTTCACCCCTGATTGGCTAGCTGTTTGGCATTAGCTGTGTGGGATGAATTTTAGCTGCAGTCGCCCTGGTAATAGCGTACATGTGTGTGTGTGTGTGTGTGTGTATGTAGGGATAGTGTGCAACAGCAGAATATGGGCTGAACCTGTAGAACAATAATTGGTGCAGTGTGAAGGGGGGGGGGCAGAAAAGACATGTCCAAAAACTGACCAACAACAGGTCCTGCAGTTGAACATGCACGCACACACACACACACACACACACACACACACATTCATATGATATATTTAAGCTACATGAATGTACACATTGTACAGTAGCATATAGTAGTATTAGGGAAGGGGAGGGGCTGTTTTTCTTTCCCATCTCTCCATTTTCTTTATCACTCTCTCTCTCTCACACACACACACACACACACGCATACACACTCAGCGCTGCGGATGCCGTTGCCAAGGCAACTGGAGAACAAAATGGTAGAGAGGCAGAGAGGTAGAGGCAGAGCCTATAATCACATACAGAACAGCTAATGTGCACGAATGAAACGTGCAAAAGCAGCAGCTGGACTGCGGGGCTTTGTTCTTTAAGGCTGAAATGGCCAAACTGGACACAATGCCTGTTTTTTTTTTTGTTTTTTTTTTTAAATCTATATGGCTCCATTCAAAACACAGAAGCACACAATGCAGTCTAGTGGATCCCCAGTAACCATGTAAATGGCAACATTACACTCGCATATGAGTCCATGCAATAATCTCTGTTCTGTTTTATCACGGTCTTGACCACCTTTTCCTCCCATATTCTTCTAATCAGCGATCAGTAATGAATAATCTATTCACCTGCCATTCATTTAGTAGATTGCATGCAAGCGAATGGATTGTCGACCCCCCTGGATGTCGACCCCCCCCCCCCCACACACACACACACACATTCTGTTAATAAGACCTGCAGGTGCCAATTACAGGTATTTAAAGCTGCAACTGCTTCATTCACTCATCCCTGGTTTGCCACAGACAATGCACCATCCTCATCACCTGCCACCCGCACACATGCACAAACACACATACGGAGCTGATTCAAACGAACTGGACTCACCGAGTCGGGGTTCGGCCGCGCTAAGATGGCGAAGGTGGAGAGAGAATCACACACACATTTGGTTCTGGAGTCGAGCGCGAGCGCTCTGCAGCCGCGCGCCGACCACGAGCCCAGCAGAGAGGCACTGAGGGAAGGGAGGGGGAGAGAGGAGAGAGAAAGGGAGGGAGAGAGGAGAGAGAGAGAGAGAGAGAAAGAGAGAGAGAGAGAGAGAGAGAGAGAAAGAGAGAGGGGAGAATGAATATCTCAGTGAAAAACAATGAACCTTGCTCTGACTCTTGGGATTTCAGCATTTAGGTTAAGCTCAATGTGTGTCAGTGTCTAAGAGAGGAAGCAAAAAGAGACAGTAGCAGTTAAGCACATTGGTGCTACTCACTGTAGACAGACTGACTTCATTTTAATGCATCTCAGTCTTGACTTGTCTTTACTACAGGCCAGCAGGTTAAAAAGCTGCAGAAATAAACATATGGCCAAGGCTAGAGCTTGCAGGGGCACATTTAAGGGCCCTAAGTGAGATACTGCTGAGGGGTGAAATTGTTTAAGAGTTGAACATTATTTAAAGCAGTATGTAAAAAAAAAAAACATACATTGTACAAAGTACTTGAGGCCCCCTGGTGGTTTGAGAATCAAACCGATGACAGGTAGAAACAGCCCTGCTTTGTGGTAAATGTCAGGTCCAGTAATAGGTCATAGGTTTTAGACCCACAGATATGGTCATTTGCATACAATTGGCTGGGCGCCTCCATCAGGCAACATCCCCTTTCCTTCTTCCTTTCCCTCCCTCTCCGAGACATGGTGTGGTTGCTATGACACTACTGGCAGTGGAGGGTTAAGGTCACATGACCTTGGGTTAAAAAAAAAACTGATGGAACTGGACAAGGGTCGAATGGGCGGAGGGGGCGGAGAAAAGGAAGTGCTGTGCTGGTGAAAGATGAGCAGTGGCCACCGAGCATGTTCCATCATATTCCTTTTGGCCCTAATGGCATTTGGCCCTGCCCCTTTACTTCCAGGCCTGGCAAGGCTGAACATCGCTAGTTCGCCTTCACCCAGTCTCACCCTAACCATGCGTGTGTGTTCCTCAGGCCTGCACACGAAGGATGAAAGCGTTTGAGTGTTTATATCAACTTACAGTTGAAGTGCATGAATCTATCTAAATGCAAATGACCCACCTGCACCTTATTCCGGTGCCTATCTGTGCATACGTGTGTGCTGGCATGCTGCAGTTCCACCTGGTGCGCTAATGTGCATATATCTACACATCCGCCCTAAGGAGGCTGCATCATTTTCTCCAGCTTGTTCGAGCAAATGATAGAAAAGGTGTGTGAGATTGACTTGGACTATGCCATGGTGACACATGGCACTGGGGGCAGCAGGGTGTGAGTGGCCTTTTCTGCTGTGAAAGTGTCGGGGCCAACTGGCCCGCTAACTTTGGAACAGACACACAGTCATCCATACGCACATCACTCATTGAAAGCACAATCTCACTCACACAAACACACACTCAACACAAGCTACAGAATTAACACTTACGTTTCACTCTCATCCCAAGCGATGCATGTCTCATTGATGGTGCCCTGCAGAGAGAAGGATGAGTGTGAGTGTCATAGCAGTGTGCATCATGTCCCCTTATATAAGCACAAAACAAATACATTAATCTAGAACCTGTAGCTCTAGAAAATGTATGATAATTCTAAAACATTTGTCATAACGTTAGAGCATTTGTCATAATTCAGGAAGATTAAGCTTGTGCTTGTAAGTTCTGCTGTGTGGTTTACTCACATTGTGCAGGTGAGGGAACTCAATCTCCACAGGTGCAGACAGGAAACCAGGGTTGGGCTTCACAGTTACAGTGACAATCTTGGAGTTCAGCAAGGTGCTGTTGCTGGGAGAAGAAGATTCACATTGACTCTGTTAGCATAACAGATTATGAGATACATGTGGGCCTATGTGTATGTGATTCACAGTGATGCTGCAGGGCATGCTTTTAAAAAAAGGAGGCCACAAAATTCTCATTGAGAAATGCCATTGAAGAACCATAAAGAACCATGTGGGAAATGGAAATCTGTGAAGAGTCTTTCAAAAATTGACACCACTTGAAGGTTCTTTACCAATCTAAAGGTTCCCTTACATTGTGTGGAGGTTCATTATAACCATTTACAAAATAAAAAAAAATCCCAAAAGCAGTTCTCAACCTGGTCCTCAAGGCCGTTATTAGACATTTGTGCTCTGTCTCAGCTCACAGAGAGATAGAGCAAACATGTGAACCTTCTGGCGGTCAATGAGAACCAGTTTGAGAACAACTGCTTTAAAAAAATCTGCTCAATGGTTCTTTGTACAACCAAAGGCAGTTCTTCTATGGCATCGTACGAATAACTGAGTGAGAATTTTTTCTGTGCTGAGGACAGTAGTGTAGTTCAGGAGAAGACAGAGACAATGTGGTGGACTGTGCAATGACACTATGTATACGTGTGTATGTGTGTGTGTGTGCACACAAGCGTCTGTACCTCTGTAGAGACAGGATAGGGCCCAGGTTTCTGTACAGGACTATGCCAGTCACAAAGCCTGTGCTGTCTTCAGCCCCTGGAAACAGATCCAGCAAGAATTCCCATAAGAACCAGTGAGAGATATTGCAATATGCTGTATAAAAGTGTGTAAATGTCTGTGGGGTGTGTGTGTGTGTGTGTGTGTGTATCTGTGTATGTACCTGGAACATCCAAACTCAGGGCATTACGAGACACTACGATTTTCTCTTCGGAATTGCGCACCCATTCCATCATGCCTCTCCAGCCTTTCATTGGAAAACTGAAATCTGAGCTCATGGTTTTGGGGCGCTTCTGGATGCTCAGCTCTGAGAGGAGAACAAGAAAGCAAGCGTCAGACAGAGGAAGAGACGGACCAGTCAATGATAGCTCTGTACGGAGCTGCTCAGGAGTCTCTGTTGGCAGCACGGTAGACTCACCAAGGTTCTCCGTCACTTCATAGATATCTTGGAAATCTCTCATCTGCTTGCCGATCATTTCGATGAAGTCTTCAATCAGACTGAAAAACTCCTTGATGCTTCCCCCCATCTGTGAGAGAGGGAGAGAGAGAGAGTCCATATGAACATATAGAGACTGGACACTAAAAGCAGGCCCACAAGTCCAAGTGCTTCCTTGGCTCCATAAATGGCGCGTTGGCTGATTCACACGTTTGTGTCGCGCGGACGCGTGAGGGAATTCGTACGTCTCTGTGACGCGGACTTGCGTGTGTGTGTGGGTGCGAAGTGTTTGCATCTGTGTCCTTCTTTTTTTCTCTGCCTATACAGCTCCTGTTCCATCACGGGCTGCCATGACAACACACAGATTGGTGTGTAGGTGGAGTGACTATCGCTTTTTATTTAATTATTTGATTAATTTTTTTCCTTCTAAAACACTTTGGTTGCTGCATTCATTTAGGGAAACTGAGTTCAGGCAAAAGAATGCTCTCATGGTCCGCACCCCCCAAAATCCCAACACTGATGGGACTTGGGGTCATGGAGATCAAACAAGGCTCTGAAACTGATGAATATTGATGTAATTTGTAATATATGAAGACTCTTCTGTTCCTATGTGGTGAGATGTAGTTAGCAATGGCCATGTTCTAGACCTATTAGCGTTTGGGACACAACTCCTACTGCACGAGAGTTCTCCTGCCTGTGTGAGTGAGATACTTCACCTCAGTAGGAGTACAGAAGGTGTGCTTTATTTTTGGACAGGCACATTCTGAGTGGGCTACGTGAATCAGCTTCATATGGGGGACCCGTATGGGCGGACAATGAATCACCCTGTGTTCTTAGGTATAACTCATCCAGAACGGCATCTTAATGTTGACTAATGGCACTCGGTGCCAGAGCGGGATAGCTGTGATCTCATGCGCCGCACCTTTCCTGGCCCACACCACAGGGCTATTCTGCCTTCCAATCTAATGAGTCAGTTTCTATATTCACTAGCCATGCATCCAGGACGAAATGGGCTGTGGGCGATAATGAGTATGTCGAAAGTGTTAAGAGAGACACACACACTCACCAGCTGTGCCTCTTCCCATTTGCCATGGTGTTCTTCCTTCAGTAAATGGCTGATTGTCTGGGCGTAGTTCTAATGGGAAGGAGAAACAGCAATTCTCAGTTGCATTGAATTAAGCAGTGCTGCTGATAGAATGCACAATGTTAGCGCAAGGCTAAACAAGCTAAAAGTGTCGAGAGAAGGTTCTACTTCTCTGCTATACAGTTTTAAATGTTGTGTAAGTCATGAACATGACTATAGTAACCAATTCCCTAGCTTAAAGCGATGGTTACCTCAACGTCAGCATTACTGAGGCTGTAACCAGATCCTCTGAAGATTTCGGTGGTGTTCCTCAGCACTTCCATGACTGCCATCAGGTCGCCACTGTATTTTGTCCCATCATCAGAGGTCATCCTCAGTCTGGACAGCATATCAGACACACCGTCCACTAGCAGACCTTTCTGTGACTTCGAGAAGTGATCACGAGCCTAAGGGCAGAGCATAAGAAACATTGTGATTAGATACTGCAAGGTCTGTCATTGTCACAATTGTCCATACTGGAGTTGGCAATACTTGACCTTTATTTGCAAGACACTACATAACATCTATTAATGTACAAAGTGGTTTCAGTTGTGCTTGCAAACTAGTCTCACCATTGCCTGAATGTCCTGGAACTCCTTAGAGACGCATTTGATGTAGGTAGGGTTCTCCCAAAAGGCCAAGCCCACAGCATCCAGGGTGCAACGGCGAATGACCATGCCTGCAGCAGAGCAAATCAGAGGGTTTGCATATTCCAGTAGGACAACAGGAAGCCTAATGTAGGCCAGTGAGAAAGTTTGCAAGTTCCTTTAAAATCAGGCTGTCTCTTATTTTGGATCAGTTTGTACTGACCCACAAACAAAACCCACACTAGTGCCTGCAGGAAGATTTCACCTCACATGCACTGCCTTGGTTTTGAACGTTCACTCTCATTCTGTGTTGAGTGTTAAAGGTTAAGGGTGTTGTCGAAGTGCATGCCTGCGTTACCTGTGGCATCGGATGGGCAGGGAATAGCCGCGGTATCACCAGCTGGAGTTCTCTTCCATACCACACTGCCATAGCTTTCCTCAACACAGATCTCATGAGGTTCTGCAGGGTACAGTATTTGGCCCAGTTTAGTTTTGCACACATTGTTGGGTTCAAAACAAACTGGTTAACTGGTTACACTTATATAAAATGCAGTGTTGTTCATTCTGTTTTCTTTTCCCTACCAGGGCATCTCTTTTCATTGCAGCGTCTAAGTTCAGCTTTGTCTCCAACACAAGGTTCTCCGCCAAAGAATGGCCCTTCACACACCCTTTGCCTCTGCTGGTTTCCACCTCCACATGTCTTACTGCAGCTGCCCCAAGAGCTCCAGGAGAGCCATCTCCCGTCCACTAGGGAGCAGTGATAGTAAAGTCAGAACAGCTCATTCAAGTGTCTCAACACCATCATCTACAGTTACAAAGTTAAAAACTCTGAGAGAACATAGAGGGGAACGGCATGGGCATACCTGGGCAGTCTCCAAGGAAGCAGTTGGTAACCTCACGCCAGTCTCCCCTGCACTCCGAGCCTCCGTATGAAGGGCCATTACACTCACGCGTACGCTGCATCGTCCCATTAGAGCAAGAGGCAGAGCAAGCACTCCAAGCAGACCATTCGTTCCAGGAACCATCGACTGTGGAGTGAGGACAAGGACAATCAGCTTCACAATCTGACGCAACCTGTTTTCTCTAATCTTTTGGCCTTTTTTGTGTGGTGGGAAAATGAAAAAAGAGCCAAAAAATGCACAAGGTTCTTCTGGAGGCCCTCAAATACTATTGTACTAAGCATTTCACAAGCATTCATATGAACATCCTTGAAAAGGTGCTAATCAGAACCGTTGTCCATTGGCGCTCAACACAAGGCATAAGCAGACTGTGGTCTATGGTGCCCTCTGGTGTTTAGACTGGGTATTACACTTTATGCAATGGAAATCTTGAAAGACCTGTTAGAATTAGTATTTCTGCCATACTTTGACATTTTCGTTCTATTATTTTACACAAATTACTCTAAAATACATAAATCTCTTCTGCTCTGATTTTCCTGTGCATGTTTTTTTTGCTGTACTAGAGGATACTGACCAGGACACACAGCGATGTTGCAATATTTGGTCTGTTTGGTGGGGCCTCTGCATGGTTCTCCTCCATTATTGGGTGGCTTGCAGACACGGACGCGGTCACGGTAGCCACGTCCACAGGTAGACGAGCACAAACTCCAGGGTGCCCACTCATCCCAGGCTCCATTCACTAGAGAAGCAAAAAAAAGAGAGATTCAAATTGTGTTAAAATGCACAGACACTGTCTGGTGTCCTTACGTTTACACAAGTGTGTGTATTCAAGACCATGCATGAGTGCATACCTGGGCACACAGCAGAGTTGTTGCAGGGCCTGTTCTCTCTCAAGGGGCCAGTACACATTGTGTTGTAAGCAGAGGTCATGCAGTTACGTGTCCGACTCTGCCAGCCCTCACCACAACTTACAGAACAACCACTCCATGCAGACCACTGATCCTGACTTGCATCTACAACACAGAGGAAGAAAGAGGTCAGACATGATTGCGTAGTTTCTCTACAAACTTCTATTTCTGCTGTTTTTTTGGCTCTTCTTTTTTTTTTTTTTTAGGTGAGTCTAACCTGGTTGAGGTGATTGCAGAAGGCTGCTCTCCTCTCCATTGTCCCGCCTCTGGCCAATGATGGAACGTAGAGCCTGGCTGCGCTGGCGCACTTTACCTGCTCAGGTAAACACAGCACCTGTTAGCTGTCATCCACATTTCAGTTTCACTCCTGTTAAGACCAAATTTGCCAGAAAGCTGCACTCACCAATGCAGGGCTGGGGGTTGCAGGCCCGTCCTTCCTCTACCACGCCCTCACAGATGCCGTCCTCGGGTTGGCATGCCCTGCTGCGGACCTGGATTCCTCCCCCGCACTCGTTGCTGCACTCTGACCAGCGGCCCCAGCCAGACCAGCCCTCTGCAGGTAAATAGTAGCAATTAAATGATAAGTTTTTACAGAACATATCTTTTTTGACTAAATACAAGTTTAAGGAATACGAAGTTGCGCTCAAGAAGTTGCACAAACGGAACATTGGCTCCGCTGATTGTTAAGAAGTGACTTCATAGGCGACCAATGCTACCACCTGGTGGACAACATTGGAAACTGCACCCAGCCAGAGTGCGCTCAGACTTTTACAGGGGCTTTGGCTTTTTCAGTGATTTATGTGGCATTGGACTACCAAACTTGGGGGTAAAAATGGTGCACGAATTCAGTTCAGGAGTCAATACATCTGAAGAACCTTGTCAATGCCGCATGGGAGGGGGTGTAAAAACTTTAGAACATTTCAGGGGAAAAAAGAAACGCTCTTTAAATGTGTTGTCCTGAAAAGGCGCTTTGAATGCAAAATGCCAGCTCACGGCTGGATAAAACAGTTTGAAAAGAGGTCTCGATGCCCGCAGCGCTGTGCGTGTGTGTGTGGTGTCAGTGTAGATGTGCTGGTTACTATGGCAACCACAAGTGCAGCGCATCGATTGCCTGCTCTCCCCGGCTGCGAAGGCATTGTGCGACTGTGGCGGTGCAATATTGCCTCCCGCCTCGCTTTACCAGCGTCTCAATCTTGCCGAGCACACACACTCGCTTCGGCTCGACGGCTGGGCTAAGTGAGCGGCAGCCCTTGCGGCCACTTCAATGGCAGGTTCTCAAAGCCCCGTGGAGAGGAGGGGAAGGTTTGAAGCTGCACCTTTATATCACTGGGTGGAACTTAATCAGCTGTTTATTGCTCTGGAGCACAGCCGTCTACAATCTGCAGCCCAGATCTCTGGCTCTTGACATGGCTGGGTGGTAACAGAAGGTGGTAACATTAGTGTTTAGATTGGGAGAAAACTGCCAAAGTGCACACATTCATTAAATCAGACTGTCATGCATAAGTTTGACCAAAACAGTGGTCTCCAAACCTCCTCCCTATCAGGGTTTTTGCTCCAACCCAAGAGAAAAAAAAAAGGCTGGAATTATATTTTGTAGAACTTTGGCTGGTGATCACTGGACTAAAGGCACTGGGCCTCAATACACAATACACAAAAACACCCACCATCCACACCCAGACTTACTCATGATCTCGGCGTCCCTGTTGCTGTCTCTGATGGTTGGTGTGCACTTGTCCATGTAGACGCCGCCCCTGTAGCAGCCACCTGGCCTCCTCTTGGGTGGTTCCCAGCACTGGCAGGGAGTAGCCATGATACCGCAGGGATTGCCATGGGTGCTGGTTCTCAGGCAGTCTTCCAGCCACTTGCAGAGCATCTCGCAGGCAGGCACACTAGGGTTCCTCTTGCCGACAACCAGGAACTCGGCATTGAACTGTCTGCCTTCATCATCTGCGCTCTCCTCTTCCTGTAGAATCTCTGTGTCAATACGGGGAACGACCTTCCTCACCTGCAGGAACTGCTTGCTGGACTCCAGGTAGGCTACAGAGGAGGAAGCATCGCACAGCCGCACTACCTCGTCGAAGCTCTCCATGCCCAAGTAGGTGCGTGAGGTCTCCAGAAAGGAGTCAAACTGGAAGGTCTTGATCTGGCGTGGGGTGCAGGACTCGGTGGGCTTGGTGATCTTCATATACACTGTGTAACGGCGGGGATCTGGGTTCTGGAGGGTCCAGGAGCAGGGAGCCGAAGGAAGGGCCGTTTTAGAGGAGAACAATCCGAAGAAGCGACTCTGCTCCAGGGTGGCACAAGTGGCCGAGGCAGGTCCGGAGGGCGTAGCGTGGGTCAGACTGAGAATAATGGACATACATAGGGCCAGAGAAAGGCCAGCAATTGAGAGGGGTCTCCACTCCATCTTCTCACTTTTAGAGAGTGGATGGATGGACAGGGTTGAACTTGACTGCTGTTCTTCTTCCTCTTCCGATGTTTTTGGTTGTTTGAGGGGTTTTCTCGCTTAACGTTTTATGTTGTTGCTTTTCCTGGTTCAGTTATTGCCTCTTGTGCTCTAAGTTGGTTTGGATGGAGGGTCGAAGACTTCACTAAAACAGTTGGGCCATTCCTGTTTATAGCAGATCTGTACAACACAGAGAAACAGACAACAACCAGTGACATTAGAGAGAGTCATTCCAAACATCAATCAGGTCTCATTCATTACTGGAGGTCTGAGGTTAGATCAGGAAAGGATGCAGAGCAGTGACAGGCATCAGACAGAGCCTGCCGTTAGCTGTTGCAATCACTGCGCCTCTCCTATTGCAATAATCATATCACCTGCTGAGGAGTTGACAGGCCCTTGATTAGCGTTAGTCTCTTCGTGCACACACACGTTATCAACACAGACATTCTCGAATTGCCACAGCTACAACACACCGCAATTACACTCGAACTATAATTGCAGTGCACTTCGCAGCACATTTTCCCTCTGTTCCATTCCTTCACTTTTGCTCGCTCCCCTGCCCACGCATTAACACGTGGCCAGGCTGATTGCGTCAAACTGACGTCCGTGAAGATTCCACAAACGCCCACGAGAGGCTGGTGTCGCCTGGAGACTCCGATTTCGGTCCTCGCAGCTTTGAGAAGCCCAGCGGGAACTCTCACTTTCTGCTCATTTGGAGGGGGAAAAAAAATGTCGACAACAAGGCAGACGAACTCATGCTTGCAGTTCGCGAGAGCAATGAGTTGCAGGGGCGAAGGTGATAGAAGGACCAACAGGCTTCTGTCTGTGCAAGATGAACCGTGTTAGGAGGAAATCAACTTTGTACGTTTTGGCTGTTTAAGTACAAGTCTTGACAAAAGTAAGTTGGTACATTCGTGGTGTCACCTTGCAGGTACTGCCACAGCTGTTGTCATAGAGACTGGGGACTTGGCGAAAGTAAAGAGAGCCTTGTTGCATCTCATTTCATCTAAAGGTCAGCTGTCTTCTCACCCCCTATTTCCATGCATTCAGAACCAAGAGGAGTGTGAGACAGGAGGGGAGATACACAGAGCTCCTCTCAGTAGCCGGAAGGTTTCCTGCACACTCTTTTGCTGGCATGCAAATTGGAAAGAAGATGAAGGGATACATTCAGGCCCAGCTGAGTGAGGAGAGTGGCATGGAGGGACGAATGTGGGATTGGGGGGGTGAATGAGTGGGATGTGGGAGCAGCTGCGAACGCTTCTTCTTGCTGTGGTGTGGTTGGTGTGTCCTGGGAAGCCTTTGGCCTCCTCAGATTAACTGGGCCCCCTTGAATCGCACTAGACTCAACGAGAGGTCAGAAGGCTTCATCCTCACCTCCTTTCCATCATTCTTCTGTTCATGATGCAACAGATCGTGCATAAGCAGACTGTCCTCTGCATTGTTGACATCACGCTAACCAACTTGCAGGACGTTTTTAGACGTTTTTTTCTTCTCCCCTGTCTACTTTTTTCGGCGTGTGGCGGCTACATTATGCAGTGAGAGCTGTAAGGTGACTCGCTCCTCTTTTTCTGTGTCATCTGAAAGCTCCATCGTTTCTAATGGGTTTGTCTCCCACTTCCACCCCAGCCATCGCTCTCTATTGAATCTCGCACACCGGAAGCCATTAAAAGCAAAATGAGTGCCCTGAAAGTCCCCCCCCCACTTCCTCCCCCATCCACTCTTCACTCTTTGCCTCTCTCTCTCTCTCTGTGTCTCTCTCTCGCTCTGTCTGCCTCCTTCTCTCCCTTTCCTGAAAGGCAAACTGAAATTAGACATCTCATCGGTAGTTATGGAAACAGCTGATGATTTATTTTTTGGAGAGTTGAAGTGGAGAGAGAGAGAAAGAAGTAGAGGGAGGGAGAGGAACAGAGGTAGCGAGAGAGAGAGAGAGAGAGAGAGAGAGAGAGAGAGAGAGAGAGAGAGAGAGAGAGAGAGAGAGAGAGAGAGAGAGGGGGCAGGCAGCAGGGGACGAGAGGTAATATATGCAGATTCGATCCTGTTTTCGAGTGCCACTTGTGCAGCTTGGGATGGAGTATTTGCCTCGGCTCCGTCTGGACCCTGTCACCACCAATTGAACTCCTCAACTTCCACTGAACATCCACCTTGACATCTCCTAACATCTACTGAACATACATCTAACATGTTGGAAGGTTGTCTTGACATCTACATAACATCTCTCTAACCTGTCTGAACATCAACCGAACATTTACCTAACATGTCCAAACATCTAATGCACATCTGCCTAGCATGTACGAACATTTGCCTAACTTTTCCCTGATCACCCATTTAACTGCTCCTTTACATCGTTTAACATACGTGCTTAACATCTGCTGGACATATATCTAACTTTTTCCAACATCTACCTAACATCCCCTCTAACATCTCCTGAACATCTACTTAACATCACTCTTACATATCCAAACATATCCAAACATTTCCCTTACATCTACCTCACATCTCTCCAACATGTCTAAATGTCAACGTAACATAACATTGCCTACCATAGCTAAACATATGCTTAACTTCTACCTAACATCTACTTCATGTCTACCCAACATCTACCTCAAACACCCACCTAACATCTCATAACATCTCATGAACATGTCGGTGGCATCTCAAGCCAGTCTTTCACCCCCAGCCTCACTCTTCTAGACCCAGTTCAAGTTTGCGACTCCGTGCAGCTGCGGCATTGTGCTGGGCGCGGGAGACCGCGACGCCGTTAACTCTGGTCTGACTCACACTGTGAAGAAGAGAAGGAGGTTCAGACGTTGCCATGGAAACTGTGCAACTCTCCACCATGTGTGCAGCCAGACCCCGTGCTACATTTTAATAACCGCCGTCGCACTTTCTGTGTCGAGCACATTTTCAACAAGTGCTTCAGGTATTAATTATAAAGCGCAGCTCACAGCGACTGCGACTGTTACCACTGGGTTTCACCGCTCACGCCAGCCCCTCATGGGTCTCGATCAAGCCGCGGGAGCCACAGAGCTGTGTGAACAAGCAGAACAGCCTAGAGGCCGCCGTGTGGTTGACACTATCTGACCAGACACCTTAGCAGAGGCGAGTTCAGGGGGGCGCTTCATGCTCGGAGGCAGCGATACTGATGCTCAGCACTTTTCTAACATGTCTCTTTTCCTTCTTCCCTTTCTGCTGACGCTGTTGACTCGCCCTCTCCTTCAGCTGCTGGTCGCCATCGGTGTTAGAAAAATAGCACATATGCAGTGACTTCAGATAAGCCTGCCATGTGACTGCCCACACACGGGCGTAGGAGAAGGCGCCCAAACACACACAGACACACACACACACAAACAAGCATGCAAACCTAGCAGCTTACTGACTGTTTTGCACATGGACAGTGTCAGTGCTTACAAGACAATGATACCAATGATCATTATGGTTTAAGTGTTTGTGTGTGTGTGTGTGTGTGTGTGTGTGTGTGTGTGTGTGGTACTGACAAGAAGGTAAGAGTGACCTAAGACTATTGGAGCTCAACTAAAGGTGTTCACACACACACACACACACACACACACACACACACACACACACACCAGCAGCTCTGTGTAATGTTGCCTCAGCAAAGTGAGGGGTCTCGAGTGACTGGTGTATGTGTGGTTGGTTCCTACATTTGAACATCACAAAGTTGGTCCCCATCCAACATGGAAACCAGTATGTGTGTGTGTGTGTGTGTGTGTGTGTGTGTGTGTGTGTGTGTGTGTGTGTGTGTGTGTGTGTGTGTGCGCTCGCAC
>JBBPDA010000126.1:2715144-2730205 GCA_037974385.1 Arnoldichthys spilopterus | reverse complement strand
TTCTTCAGGGCCATTAGCAGGACATTAGACTGGAATGTCAGTGGTTTGAAAAAACAGTGGAAATGCAGTAATACTGGTAGTAGAACATGTCATGTTCTACTATTTTACATTATTAGTGTAATTTTATTATTGTAGTTTTGGTATTAACAACACTCCAATCACATGGACACGTCCCAAATCTAGGGGGGGGTTTCCTAGTTTTTAAACAAGAATATCTCACTTTGGCAACAACTACAGCATGGCTACATGGATATGGAGATGGATACACATGTAGTGTTGATTCAGGAGCCAGAGTCCCTTTAAACATAGCCACGTTAAGTGGAAGTGTGTGAATGCACTAGGGCAGCGGTGGCCTAGCGCTTAGGACTTTGCTGTTATGAACAAAAGGTTGCAGGTTCACTTCCCAGCCCAGGCATCTCGAAGGTTCCCTCCCGTGAGCAAGGTACACAGCCTAATTAGCTTTTACTTAAATCATGTTAATATGGTTTATTTATGAATTAAACTGCTGTATAATATCTAATGTAAGTGAACTTTACAGACAACCTGCTTCTGCTAAACTCTTTTCCAGAGATTTCTCATTTAGTTTTCCAAACACATAGTTGGGCCAGCTCAGCTTGTACTGGACACTCATAAATTATCCAACTTACCAAGAAATCCAGCTACTGTTGCCTCATACTGCTGAACTTGCTTATTAAAGTGTGCCTTGAGTACTTTGGGTCTTGCTGTGAAGGGGTCAGTTTAGGGCAGATAGGGGGAAAATTCCCGGTAGCCCTGGGGACCCTGCTCAAATGAACCACTACAGTATGATTAGTGGATGTGACACAACAGGGTAAGCATAAGCTCCTGTTTACAATGGTGAAGGCGCTTTTGAGGCCCAGCTCACATAACACAGCTATTAACTTAAATACAGTATTTACTGGCAACGTATGACCCACTTGTGAAAATGTTTAGATTTTTATTATTGTGAAATGAACTGTTGTTGCATTATGGCCCAAAGAGAAAACCTCTTTCAATCTATTGTGCATTTCCGTCCTTTATTTGCTTGTGGGAATCAATAAATGCAGCAATTTGCAAAAGTTAATTAAAAATCATAATCATAAAAAACACTTATGATCAAATTACACAACTCGATAAAAAGTCCTTTGTGATCACTCATAGTAACTGCAATTAGATTTCATGGTTTCTGTAGAGCTCTCCAACTAACAAGCTTTGGCAACAATGAGCTTTCAGACGAGCTCCATTATGAAGCTGTTTTGGAGAACCTCTGTTCTACAGTTTTTCTTGTATTTTTCCTAATGTGATCCTGTGTTTGTTTAAATTCACATAGCAGAACTAGTCATAATTCATTTTTACATATTTAACATTACCTAACCTGCTGACATGACCTGGTCAGCCACAACAACTGACAGATTAAATTAATTACATTTATTATCTTGTTATAGTGGCACATGTGAAGTGGTGGGGTATATTAGGCATATTAGTCAGTTCTTAAACTGTATATTAGTCAGTTCTTAAAGTTGATGTGCTGAAAGCAGGAAAAATGGTCGAGCGTAAGGATCTGAGAGACTTTGAAAAAGGCCAAACTATAATGGGCAGTCAGAGCATCTCCAAAACAACAGGTCTTGTGGGGTGTTCCAGGTATGCAGTAGTTAGTACAGGTACCTTCCAAAAGTAATACAAGGAAGAACAACTGGTGAATCAGCAACAGGGTCATTGGCACCCAAGGTTCATTGATGCATATGGGCAGTGAAGGCTAGCCCATCTGGTTCGATCCCACGGAAGAGAGAACGGGGTCAGAGCACACAGTGCACCACAGTCAGAGCTGTTTCATCAGCATGAGGGACCTACTCAATACGTATGAGGGAGGTGCTCATAATGTTATGGCTGGTCAGTATAGACATAGCAGAGATTTTGCACCACATTTAAAAGCGTTCACTGGTATTTCTGAGTAAACAGCATTCAGCCTTGAGCTCATCTGTGGGGCCCAAGATTCGTTCATCTACATACAAATTTCATCATTAAGCAAATATGCATACCACAAACACGGGAAATCACTCTTTAGCATTCAAAAACATCATCGCATCGAAATGGCCAATGCTATTTTCTTCACTTTTCTCAGAACCTGAGCGTCACACCTGGGGGGAGGGGACAAACAGGTGTAAGTGATGTTTGTTGGATAACAGCCTGTTTATGGAAACACATCGAAACACTGTGCTGCTTAATAATGTGAGCTTACATAATCTTTAAAGAGAAAAACACGACCTGCCTTAAGGGGACCTACTTCAGTAGGCCAGAAAATATGGGGGTCAAGAGCCAGATCCTACAGTGCCCTACAAATTCTGACGACTTGCTCACTGAAAGCTGAGAGGCACTAGGTGGTCATTGTGAACACGCACCATTACACAAAGTGCACAACATTAAAATGTAAACTCTGCAATTAACCAATCCACAAGTGAAGCAGCTGGCAGCTATCAACAGTACCCAGTGAGGCAGTGGTGGCCTAGTTGTTAGGACGCTGCCTTTGGGAACTGAAGGTCGCAGGTTCGAGTTCTGGGCCGGGCACTACTGAGGTACCCTTGAGCAGGGCACTATCCTGGTAGCTGCCTGCTCCACGTGTGCACGTGTGTGATGGGTTAAATGCAGAGGTCACATTTTGTTGTGGTGCCTGAGTGTGTTCACAAAGAGTCGCTGTCACTTGTGAGCAGTGTAGCAAAACAGTACCTTGCCAAGGTACTTAGTGGTACTTGGCCAGCACTTGAACCTGCAACCCTCCGCTCACAAGGACAAGTCCATAACCATTAGGCTATTGGATAAAAAGGGAAGATGCCTGAGCACCTAACTCTCTGTATGTGCCATCTCTCTGTAGTGGAATAAAGCACACACTGTATCCTGGATGACAAGGCCTCAGCTCAGCACCCAGTGAAAGTGACTATTGAAGGTGAATATTTGTCATTGTGAACACGCTCAAGCACCACAATGAAATGCAACCTCTGCATTTAACCCATCACATGTGCATATGTGGAGCAGCGGGCAGCTGTCAACAGCACCCGGGGAGCAGTGTAGTGGGACGGTATCTTGCCCAAGGGTACCTTAGTAGTGCCCGGGCCGGGACTCGAACCTGCAACCTTCAGGTCTCAAAGGCAGTGTCCTAACCACTGGGCCAAATCTGTAAAAAGGTTTCCATTTAGTTAAATGGTAAAGGTGTAAACAAAGCCTCTCAGAGCGGTTTCATACGAAACGCTCCATTCTAGAGACACTTACTGTTGCTTTGGGAGTCCTAAGCTGCCACAGGAACACTAGGTGGATAAACTGCTTTGTGTCCGCCGGCGCTGCAGGTGGCGCACATGCGCTCACCGCGCGTTCAGGTGACGCGTGAAGCCGAAGCAGCGTGTGTATGTGGACGATGGGCTCGGCCGGAGTTGTCCGAGGGTAGACGGATATTTTCGGCGTATTTAACAGCGACAATGGAGGCATGACGTGAACGAACAATAACTTCTACCTACAGAACAGATATTAAGGTACTCGTATGCCTTTTTAGGTAACGTGTTACTGCATCTAACCGAGTGTAGGGAGCTGTAGACCATTAGCAGTTCGGCTAATAACCTTTATGCGGGGAATGGTCCGCTGTTGCTCTGCTGAGACCTTCCTAACTGTCTAAAAGTTTAGTCAGGGGCTTTTCTTATTTACGCTAGCTAAAGTGGCTGTTGTTTTTGCATAATTGCTCTGTAACGGCAGTACTGGACGCTGAAGTTGGCGTCATGTTCCGTATTGTGTCCGGTCCACCTTAAACGGCGCTGTAGTTGTGTGTAGCCCTTCGTTCCACTGTGCACAGCACAGGACGCAGCCGCACGTAAGGTGGAACTGCGAATTCCGGTGAGTCCGTTTCAGCTTTAGCCCTAATGTCACTTCAGCTCGGCTGCGAACGGGTTTAAGTAAGTTACTGTGTTTGTTAATTTTCTGTCCATGTGTATTGTCAGGTTTGCTGTAAATCAACATTTTAAAGTGCACCGTTCTGGAACTAAATGCTGGCCACCTTTATTATGGGTGTAACAAGACAGTCAGCGCATGATCGTGACAACAAAGTAAATCCCCAAACTGTGCTCCCACAGCCCTTATTTATACCATTTAGGCATGCACAAACCAGTTAAAATCTTTTTTTCCTTATATACATCCAGACTGTGATTCGCGTTGTTCTCACACCACTGAGAACGAAATCTACATGGAGAGAAATGACGACACAGTTTACAGATGACCCTACAGCGGGAGGGCGGGGCCAAGGGGGAGGGTGATGTTGGACTTGCATGTGCTAAGACTGGGCTGTTGATCTGCACTGGTTGAACACAGTAAACCATGCAGCTACACTGAATGTCATGATTTATAGAATGCTTTTTCTACAGAATACAATTTAATATGTCATATAAATATGGAACATCATCACTCTGCACCTTCCCAAAAGTGCACGGTGAAATAAATATTTAACTGTTAAAATATTGATATTTTATATAGTATATGATAATATAAGATGGAAGCATTTGTATATGGGCAGTGATGGCCTAGTGGTTAGGACGCTGCCTTTGAGACCTGAAGGTCACACGTTTGAGTCCCTGGGACCTATTGAGGTACCCTTGAGCGAGGTACCCTTGAGCAAGGTACCATCCCACTATATTCCCCCCCGGGTGCTGTTGGTAGCTGCCAGCTGCTCCACATGTGCACGTGTGATGGATTAAATGCAGAGGTCGCGTTTCGTTGTGGTGCTTGAGCGTGTTCACAACAGTCACTTCAATATATAATGCTTTTTTACACCCCTACCATTCAGTAATGATGCCACTCACTTCTAATTCACGAGACAAACCTTGAATTGGGTTTGAGAAAGCACTTTTAGTGCAGTACATGTCTTTCTTGTACTATAGCATGCTTCTACTTCAGCTGTAGTATAATGTTTTACTCTGAAGGTTGTGGTCTGAGCAGAGGAAAGACACACATAGTGTGTGCGTATGCGTGTGAGACTGTGATGGAGCAAGGTATGATGGACAGCCCTGTGATCCTCGTCATTAAAGCACCTGATCAGAAATACGATGACCAGACTATCAACTGTTTCCTGAACTGGACGGTGGAGAAACTGAAGAGGCACCTTTCCAAAGTTTATCCTAGTAAACCGGTGAGTGAACACCTGCTGGTCAAACTTCCCTTGCTTCCTAGCTGTCAATACTTCTGCCAAAACTAACCACAGCAGTGACCTGAGCTGCTGTCCTCTAAAGGTGTTTTGGTGCCACTCAGAAGTTTACATGACGTTGAATGAATTCAGCCATTTATTGTTAGAAAATGAACCAGTTAGACGACCATATCACAGATTTTACCCCGATTTCTCCAGCTGTCACATGCATTTTTCTAAATTCCATCTCCATGTAAATTATATACTGGTCGATAACTACAAATAAGTATTTTTGAGCATTTCACTTGGTTTTTTCATCGCAAAAGTGGCACATATGAAGGGCAGCAACTGTATTAATGCTAAAGTGGACAGCAGTAGTTTATAAAATCACTTTACTTATTGAATTGGTGTTGTTTGTATTTTAGTACTTGTGTTTTTCTGAGCAAACACATATTGCCCGGTTAAATATATATAATAGCCATGTCCCGATCATATTTATTTCCCCTGATCTGAGTCGGTAAATATTGAGTATCTGCCAATACGGAGTCCTGATCTAATATATATATATATATGAATATTTGTCTAATATGTCTGATGCTGCGCTGAGAAAGCAGATGCTCATGTTTACCTAAAATCTGTTTTTTTGTTTATTTTTCATATTTCTTAAATTGGCCACAAAATGATAAGGACACTTTTCTTGTCTTTTTCCCAAGTGCACAAGTGAACATCTCCTTTACCTGTTTTATACCCTCTGCTGAGTGAGGTCTGCAAAAGCGATGAACAATACTGCACGTTTCAAAGCAAACATGGAGTTGGTCCGGAGTGCAGTAAGACTTTAGGGCAGCGTGTGAAATCTAGTGTCATTGGGCAAATCGTGGCTCCAAAAGACAAAGAAAACTAATTTTCTCTAAGACACGTGTTGCAACCATGAAGTTTCCTCCAGTGTGAGTTGCTTTGGTGCAGCCTACACCTGAGTGACCTGGGTGAACTCCCTATATTACGTGTCTTTATGGTTTTAGGTGTCGTATCAAATTGGAAGCATTGAAGGCTGCTCTGTTACTAGCGCTCGCGTAACTCTCGCGTTGCAGACACTCGTTACGTGGGGCTATCGGTTTGCGTTCCTTTTCCGATATGACCCATGTTCACTCTGCTGACATTTCAATGCCATTCTGCCAAAAATTGTTTTACGGCGCACCTGTGTCAGCTGACATAAAACAAAGGATCAGGCTTAGACTTGTTTATGCTCGAGCCGATCCCGATCAGTTGAATTGCAGTGATCGGCCCCGATCTGGGACATCCCTAATTTAATAATTTAAAAAAAAAACACTTGTCTTGTGTATTTGGGTTTTGACTCTTTACATTATTTTTTGTGTATAAATGTTTACTGAGAATTTTCAGCAGTAGTTTGATTGATCCCGTGTTCACGTTGGGATAAACACGCAGGGCATAAAATCGGCTGCAGGTTAATGCAGGAAAACCGAATAATGTGGGGCGTTATTAAAGGGACGTAAGCCCCGCCCTGTCTGTCCAAGCAAGCAAAATAATCAGCAGAAACATTTTAATCATGGATGGTGAATCCTAAAACGACTATGGCATTGTTTGTTTCTGTATTAGCCTTCTTGTAGCTTGTAGGCTGGAACAGATGTAGCCTGAGGAAAGAGACCGTCTAAGGGAATAAAAGCTGGGTTACTGTGGCAACTGCTTGTACCAACAGCCTGGACAGAGGAAAGAAAAGAGTGGGGGGACACTGCAGGTTTTCGTGAAAGCTATTACCGCTTTGGCATTTGTGTGGAAATGAAACATGCTGTGTTGTGCCTGCGACTCCCGACGGGTGATGGCGAGAGGGAGAGTGCTGCAGGGATGCGGGTGTGAAAGTAGGCGAGGATTTGTAAGGTATAGGTTGTGAAAGAGTTACAAAAGTGGTAAATGGGGGCATGCGGGGGGGGGGGTGTCAGGTGGGGGCTTGTCACTGCTATTTCAGTATTAATCCTCGGCTTGGGCATTAGAAAGAAGGAGGTCATGATGGTTGAGCTTTTGTCCAGGTCCATAGCCAGGTCTTCGTAACCCTGTTCAGAAGCACTGGTTTATTCTCAAATGGACCAGGCAGGAAATCTCAGTTATATGTGAAAGCAGTGTCCAGCAACAAACAAGGCAAAAACCCTCTGTGTTGTGATTATGTCTGCCTGCTGAAGAGCTGTAGTGCAGAGATCATTACCAGATAAAGCAGCTTTAGTAACACGGGCCCTATTTTTGAGGATGATTTTAACGCCGCGGTTTCTTTATAACCCAGTGGCTCAGTTCTGCAGGAAAGTTCAGCGCGATCTTTGTCCTGAAGGACAGCCTAATTTACGAATGTGGGTTAAGTCTTGTCTATCCTGTTTAACGTCAGCGCCAAGGGCTCTGTAAACTAGGCTATGTCACAGTTTCAGTCCTGAAGGAGTGCTTTTCTCCCAAAAAATGCCAATGAATTCCATGCCTCTCAACATCTTCTAGATGCGGCCATGTTTTCTTCCGCTGTTCTTCATGTGCTGGAAGGACAGAGCTTGTTTTTTCTGTGTGTTCGTGTGTTTACATGTGTTCATAAATCTCTTAATGGTCTTAATGCTCTGTGTTGCAGCGCTCAAAGGATCAGAGGCTGGTGTACTCAGGAAAGCTCCTACAGGACCACTGTAAACTCCGAGACGTGCTCAGAAAGGTATTACGCCTACAGGTGCTGCATTACTGTCAATCAAGCATAATACATTAATCATACACCGATCAGCCATAACATTAACACCACTGACGGGTGACGTGAATAACGTTGACTGTCTAGATATTTCATTACAGTAGCACCTCTCAGGAGGGTGGGATATATTAGGCAGCAGGTGAACAGTCAGTTCTTGAGGCTGATGTGTTGGAAGCGGAAAAAATTAAGAGAGTGTAGAGATCTGAGCCACTTTGACAAGTTTTGGAGAGTCAGAACATCTCCCAAGATGCCAGGTCTTTTTGCAGGTATGCAGTAGTTGGTACCTAACAAAAGTGATCCAGGGTCACGAGCACCCAAGGCTCACTGATGCATGTGGGGAGTGAAGACTAGCCTGTTTGGTCTAGTTTTAAAAGTGATGCTGACTCTGATAGAAAGGGGTGAGAACACGCAGTGCACCACAGTCAGAGCTGTTTCAGCAGCAGGAGGGACCTAATCAATGTTAGCCAGGTGGTCATAATGTTATGGCTGATCAGCATACGATAAATGAAGGTGGTAGGTCAACATGAATAGTGAAAAACAAAGAAATGTGCTTTCTTGAGGGGGCTTGATGTTAAGTCTCTAGTTTTGGTGTTATCTCTGAGATCTCTGGTCTTGTCCCGAAAACCATGCTGACTTTATTTTCCACTGCAGCAGGATGAGTTCCACATGCTGCATTTGGTTTGTGCTTCACGCAGCCCACCTCCCTCACCCACAGCACGCAGGCGAAACAGCAACAAGAACCAGCCTGTGGTGAGGCTCACACATTCACTTACTTAAGACAGGAGGTCTCACAAACACACATTAGAGAGGAGCACACACAATGACCAGTTGTCCCACGATGGCATATAGATGTGGACAAACCACCGTTTGATTCATGAACCTTTCATACATTTTCCAAACAAGTGATTTCAACAAGGTAGGTGTGTGGGGGGGGGATCCCAGATCCCACATCTCACATCCCAATGTGTCCATCCTTATCCGCTCAAAACCATGTGAATATGCATCACCTCCTATTTATTTCATCTGGATTCATAGGCAGGAACGTTCAAGTAGGACGGTGGTGGCAGTGTTAAATAATACAGTTACAGGAAAGATGAAAGCAATGAATGGCAAAAGTGTCTGAGACATTAGCACACACTGATTTCACAGTCTTGTTTGACAGTATGCAATTCCGAATAAGGGCCAGTGTGTAAACAGCAGTGGTTTTTTAGATATCAGTCTCATTGAATAGGTTGTATTGTTGCCATTTGTTGAAAATAACCCCACAAACATGCTCATTAATATAGTTTTGAACATTTTTCTGATTTAACTTTTCGGTCACTGTTCTGTTTCTCTGGCAGAATGCTGAGAACTCTGGACGTAGCACCCTTAGTGATAACATCCAACCAGCTTCTTCAGGAGAAATCCCTAGTAGGGTGACCCAGAATTTAGGAGCTGTCCATAATCACCCATCCACACTTGGGTAAATGCATGTTTTTTTGTTTTTTAATCTATTTAGTTATTTGCTTTTCTTTAGAACCGGCTGAAACTTCTGGCTGAAAGATGATGTCAGGTGGTGTTTTTGCCTGTGTGCAGGTATGCATGGGGTCAGCAGTTTGGCCAGCATGGGCCCAGCGCACAAATGCCAGACTACCCCTTGTACAACCCAATGACTCTTCTCTGGTGGCAACAGCTCTACGCCTGGCATTACCACATGAGCTAGTAAGATACTTTTGGACCACACACACACCCACACACTACTGTCAAGGTCTTCACATTACATGGCTGTAATAAAATACCTTCACTGGACTCGCACCAAGAGTCTAACTAATACAGTTCTTGCCACACTCTCTCCAGTGCAGTCACATAGACTCTTTCAAAAGTTTTCTTTCTATTTTTTGGATTTAAGAGTTAGTTTTTACTTAGGAGTGATACCTACAGATGTTTCATTAAACCCCCAGTTTCAACTTGTTCATCATAGTTACTTTCTTTGAGTGAAGATCAGTTTTTGCCTAAATAAAGTGTTGTTGCTTCATCTCAAAGGTTGTTTAAACAGGAGCTACAATGAGGAAACATACGTAGACTTTGGCATTATTCTAAGGTTATACTAAGCAGCATAAATTGTATAGTGATATTTTTATAGGGCAGTGGTGGCCTAGTGGTTAGGACGCTGCCTTTGGGACCTGAAGGTCGCAGGTTTGAGTCCCGGCCAGGGCACTACTGAGGTACCCTTGAGCAAGGTACCGTCCTGCTACACTGCTCCTCGGGCGCTGTTGGTAGCTGCTCCCTGCTCCACGTGTGCACGTGTGATGGGTTAAATGCAAAGGTCACGTTTCGTTGTGGTTCTTGAGTGTGTTCACAGTGACAAATAGTCACTTTCACTACACTTTATAATTTTGATGTTTTTTTTCTGTAAATGAACAGAGTTAGCCTCTATAGCCTCTACATTGAGATATTGCAAACCAATAAAGAAAGCATGCTCGTTTGAAGACGTGGACAATATGACAAAAATCCAGTTTCACAATACTACAAGACATTTTTGTGGTACATGGTATGTCACAATAATTATTTTTAAACAAATATGAGCCAATTAAACTACAAAAAAACATAAAAAACATGTGAGTACATGTGAATGTATTCAGTGCTGCACACACTGCACTAAATCCTAGTAAACAGGACTGATTATGATTATGTTTGTAATAAAATTTGCAGTTGGTTAGTGTTCTTTTAGCACTACATTCTCAGAAAATATATTGTAATTTTAAAAATATTTTAGTATTTAGAGATGTCGATGGTATCAGTCGGTTTTTTGTATGATATGGGTACTGAAATAATACTAATGCAAATTTGAACTTCAAATTGAACAATGTAATAACTTACATATAACAATATAAAGAAATACAAAACATTTACATAATAAATAAAACCTCAAATACAAATATTTATATTGCACTCATTTATTCATGAGTCCACTGTAAGAATGACCCTGAACAACAATATCAGGGTTGCAAGAAGAAACCCACTGCTCTTCACTTTGCTGAAGATTACATGGATGAGTAAGATGAGACCAAAAAACATTTTTGTTTAAATGAGAAGAACCATTTGTAAAACATGGTGGTGGTAGTATCATTGATTAGGCCTTTTTCGCTGCATCTGGGCCAGGGCAGCCTGCAGTCATTGATGGAACAGTTAATTCTGAAATATACCAGTGAAAGCTGAAGAAAAATGTCTGTTTGTGAGCTCGAATACACTATTCAGTATAAATGCCCTATTTCCCAAAGACACTGGACTTATTTACACTCTCATTCTGTCAGTCAGGCATGGGCCAGCTCCCTTGGACCATCCCAGCAGTCAACTCCGCCTTCAGATACCCCTACCAGAGAGGAACAGGGACCTGTCCGAGACAACCCTCAGGTTGACCCAGTTGGGGATGGTCAGAACGAGGAGGATCTGAACCGTGATTGGTTGGACTGGGTGTACACAGCTTCCCGAGCTGTCATTCTCCTCAGCATAGTGTATTTCTATTCGTCCTTCAGCCGTTTCGTCATGGCAACGGGGGGCATGCTGCTTCTCTACCTGTGAGTCACCCCAACTAATTGTATTAAATCCCTGTAATTGTACAAGATGAACATTTTACCATCACTTTAGTGGTTTTTTTTGGTTTTTTTTGGTGTTTTCCTCAAAGAACATCTTAATAAATATCTTGTTTTATCACATAATGCAGCACATTAATTTTAAGCATCTATTCATATACTGCGTTTTGAGTATCCCAGCATCTTTTAGTTTTCCCAAGCTGACATGCTCCACGTTCATGGTGCAGAAACAGCTGTTTATTTGCAATAAACATTAGGACCATATTTGGCAGGTTTTAATCTGGGGAGTTTAGTAATAACAGTGAAATCTAATTATGCAGAGCTTGTGAATTGGTGGCATGACACATTACATGTAGCACTCAATCCTCAAAGCCTCAAAACTGTTGTCCAAAAAATAGCCTAGGTGAGAGAAAAACATGAGTTTAAAGAAAATAATCACATTTAAATTGTTTTAAAATTGCAATTAAACATTTTCCCCTAAATTTTCAGCCCTAATAAATATATCGATCTCACTTGGTAGCTTGTAATTTCACTAATTCGTTTGTGTGCTTTTCTCTTTTGGAAATCTACGTGTGCCACATAATCTCGTTCTAATTTCTTTACAGGCATCAGGCCGGCTGGTTGCCCTTTAACCTGGACAATGAGCTTCAGGACATTGCTGACCCGGCTAATCACGATGACGTGAATGCTGAGAATCAAAACGACCTACAGGACATGGTGACTAATTTTAACGAACACATTTCAATGCTAGAAAGTAAGGTTGCTTTACCTTTCATTGCAAGTGTTGTACCATCTGTTAATACAGCACTTGCATGGGACAGTAACGTCTATAGGGCACTTACATAGTAGGTATTGCTAAAACTGTGGCTAATACAAGTTCCTGACTGCAACACTTTCATGGAAGAACAAGCATGATGTGTCTTAGTAAGGTACTGGTCCACCCTGAGCTGTTCTTCCAAAAGATGTTTCCTCAACTGGTGTTTTGGTAGTGATAGAGAGCACGGTCTAATACCAGCATCTCCTGTAGATGTTCAACTGGGTTGAGATCTGGTCACTGGCATAGCACATGATTTAAACCATTTTCATTCTTTTAAAACCATTCAGTGAGCCTTCGTGCCCTGTGGTTGGGGGCTCTACCAAACTGAAAGGGCACTCTACTCAGTGTAGCAATGTTTCATCATAGTATTAGGGTGATCAGTCAGATTTTCTCTTTACTGATTTGGAGAAGCTCTTTTACAGGGACAAGTGGACCCAAACTATGTCAACATAATGCCCCACTATGCAGGGTTTAAGCATACAGGCTCATTTTGTTCTCCTTGTGTATGCCGCACATGCACTCACCCACTTGGGGAGAATAAGGTGAAGCATAACTCATCCGACTACATCACGGTTTTCCACAGTGCACTCCTGACCTCTCAGATGGGTATCACCTTTTAATGAGTCCAACTTTAGTTTTGACCGACCGTTTAGTATTGCCAACACAGATCATCTCCTGCGTCAACATTCTTAGTCAGCTGAGGAACAGCTGCGCTGTTTTTTTCTTTAAAGGCACACTAATGTATGAGCGTCGCACTGAATGAATACACACTATCGATGACAACCTCCAGCCGTGTTTACTGATGTCTTTCCCATCAGATAGATCTCTAGATGTCACTTTAGTCAGTGTTCCTGTTGAAATGCTGGCCATTTGAGCAGCCACTGTGACTGAAGCTCAGAAGTGTATTCTCAGGTCCTCTCTTTTTGTCATCTTGATCCAAAATTGAGATTAAGAGGTGTAGTGAAAGTGACGATTTGTCATTGTGAACACACTTAAGCACCACAACGAAATGTGACCTCTGAATTTAACCCATCACACATGCACCCGTGGAGCAGGCAGCTATGAGGAGCAGCCGGGGAGCAGTGTTGTGGCACGGTACCTTGCTCAAGGGTACCTCATTGGTGCTTGGGCCGGGACTTGAACCTGCGACGTTCAGTTAACAAGGGCAAGATCTTAACAACTAAGCCTCCATTGGTCCTGCTCAGCAACACTTTATTGAACCATAAAGCACAGAAGGATGCCACTTTGTGTGGGATTGAGTGTGCTCACAATGACAAAAAGTCACTTTCACTTCATCAATTTCTTACCAATCAATAGGGGTATCCAATATGCCATCAACTCTGTATATTTTGACCCTTATCCAAAAAAAAAGAGGTTCTAAGGGTGCACTTATGGCTCACTAGTGACCCAAGATAAGCATGTAATGGTTGCAGTGACCAATGTGATTGTCAGTAGTAAAATTTACAATGTAATGTAATCGTTCACTCATTTTTCCCATTTTGTGCTGTATCGCACTCACTCGTTCCCTTTCATCCTCTCTGTCTCTAAGGAGAGGCTGGCAGACGATGGTGAGGATGACGACGAACCGAGAGGAGACGGAACTGATGACGCCGAGAGAGAGATGAACATGGGCTTTTTCTCGTCTGCTTGGTCTTTCATCACCACGTTCTTCGCCTCTCTAATTCCTGAAGGCATCCCTAACGTAGTGAACTGACCCTGAGCCTCGGCCTACCTCTTGCTCTCTCCCACAGAAATAGCGTAACGAACATATCTGGACTTACCTAACTAGATCTGTGATAGAACACACTTGGTGCCCTGATCAATTCCCATCCATGCAGAATCGGTCAGGATTTCAGGAAGGTTTGGATTGTAGGATCACAGCAGCAGTGAATGCCTTTGACCCCTCTAATTCAGCAGTAAGACCGATCCTAAACAGAGCGCGGTGACCCTGGATGCAGCCTCATAACATTCCGGTCATCATCTAAGCTCTGTTAAAAAGGGAAAGCTCAGTCAGGAAGGTGAGCGTTGCTAAGAGTGCATGAAAAGCAACATCCACTCCCCATCGTGCTAATCAGCTGCAGATAGCTTCTGTTCACAGGTTGTTAGCCGTGTTAGCATGTTATATCAAGTTGTACCTTGTACATGGATTTGTACGTCATATTTTCTAGGTATGTTAAGTATTCCTCTCCTTTTAACACATCTGTCATAATGGAACATCTTTAAAAAGGACTAAGGACAGCTTTGTGTTTTATAGAAAGAGAGTCTGTGAGAATGTATCGTAATAAAAGCAGCTCTCCACTCTTTTTAACACCAGCACTTTAACAAGGTTTTTTCTTAATCTGATCTGTGTGTGTGTGTGTGTGTGCATGCGCACTCACTTTCATGCAAAATCACTGTTTGTTTGGTGATCTTTTTCATACTGGGGGGGGTTGAACACCATGTGGTCTAGGTAAAAGGCATATTTCATACTTTAAGTTGTATTTACCACTGATATGTAAAACCAAAAATATATGAATAATATATAAATAAATACATAGAAATTATGCACTAAAATTTGCAACAAAAAAAAGACAGAAGTGCATTTCCTTTAAAAGATGTCTACTTATTTTCACTAATTTTGCTTCAACGGTGTAATTTGACAGGCGGGTGTTAATGTGCCTGCATTTTTTGGGAGTGAAATATTAGTTGGAATATTAGGCCTACTAACTGAATATTTGAGTTGATGTTGGCGAGTGTCGACGTGTCTTCAAGGAGAGGTCAGAATTACACCGTAAAGTATTTTTAAAAGTTTTATT
>JBBPDA010000126.1:2671992-2688059 GCA_037974385.1 Arnoldichthys spilopterus | reverse complement strand
TGGAGTATGCCTTTAAGCCAGAGAAACAGCGGCACATGACATTAGGATTTAAGGTGGAGTATGCCTTTAAGCCAGAGCAATGTAGGGTTTAAGGTGAAGGTTATAGGCAGAAATTGTGAGAAAAGGTCTGATATGGCCTTTACGGTGAAGTATCCCTTTAAAAGCAAATACATCCACACCGACGGAGGTAAATCGCACTGCGATGGTGGAGCACTCACAACACGGTCCATTCATATTAAGGACAATCAATAAATAATAAAATATCCAAATCAGCTTCATATTACAAGGCAAAACACTAAACACTTTTCAAATGCGCTCATTACCATCTCTGGGTTGGACGCCAGTCATGTTAGCAGCTGCTGATCTAAAGCTGCGGGCTGTTTCTGCCTGGAAAAGGACACTAGTGTTGGTTACATGCGCATGGACGAGGATTAGCCTGGCGCCTCCACCTCAGCGCACCTCTTCCGCACAGAAACGCAAAACACTGTAGATAACACCGTAAATCAACTTCTTACTAAGTAATAGTAATACGCTAGCTGTGATTGTTTTTCTCCAGAAAATGCCCTGATCCAGGGGAGATCCCTGTTCCCCCCTCGCCGGCCTGATGCAGCGGTAGCAGCCTGCTAATCACTTAGCCTCCATCATCACACGGCTGACAGCACGAACGCGCCAGGAATTTATACTTAGCGGTCGATAATTTCCTAAAATACACTCTTCCGATCCATGCCTGGCTCACTAGATGTAACTAGGAAGTCTCTTAAAACGGAAAAGTTGATGCGTAAACGTCCAAACAGTGGCGCCACATATTCAAAGAACGCGTTAGTGCGCGTACAATTCCGCATGATTTGCGCAGCACTGTTCTTTTAAATCTGACAACATGAAGCTGAAAGGGCACAATGTGTGTGCAGCGCAAAAAAGAAGACTAAATTTAGAAAAAGGCCAGTCATAATGTCCATAAAATTATTTTCATACCAAGTCTTACACAAGGTTTCTGCTACTGGCATATATATATATATATATATATATATTTTTTACTACTGCTTATTAATATAATAATAATAATAATAATAATAATAATAATAACCACAATAACAATACTACTACTAATAATAGTAACAATAACAACAACAACAACAATAATAATAATAATAATAATAACCATAATAATAACAATAATGCCCATTAATTGAAACACAAGTCTCTTTGTTCAGATAATTTATGTTGGAAAAAAGTCAAGATCTGATGTAAGACAAATACCTGTATAAATTACAGAATGCATATATTACATATTTTTCCATAAACAAAAGACAGACATAATAATTAGAGTACAGTAAATCACTGAAATCATTATTGACATGTCCCCTGGTGTTCTGTATACACAAAGTTCCCATTGTCCTACAGCCCCAACTCTCAATACGACATTACCTCAGTGCTTCATCACGGTCATGATAAACAGTAACTGAATGCAGAAAGGGCGACGTTTATCATTAATAGTGTAGTACAACTTTCATGTTATATTATCAGGGGAGAAAAACAACAGTTACTCAGTATATTTAATGTTCATACTGAAATTCTGTGGACACTCGCCTCCTACAATGAATTTTATATTTTTTAAATAAAGAAAAGTGAGTGGGGTGGACAGACGCCGACCGAAAACAGAATAAACCATGGATAATCATTATTACATAGGACTGAACGACTGTGATAGAGGGGAAAAAATGCAATGAACCGCATCAAACAGCTAAATATCACATCACTTCATCTCCGCAGGCTACTGAACACAAGTGAAAACACCGCACGTTGTCCACTGTATCGGCCGCTGTTCTTGCAGTATTGAACAAAAGTGGCCAGGTGGCATAATTCCTGATTGAAACTCTGAAACACCTGCTCCCAAAAGTCAGTGGAGCTCTCTGCAGCGTTCCAGTACGTCCGTCATGGAGGTCGAGGCTTTACAGTGCTGCGATCTTGCTCGCTTCCCGTACTCCGCTCAGATAAGCACCGGTTACTGTCTGAGGAAAGTGTCGGTTTGTGGCCTTTGAGAGAGCAACAGAACAAGAGATTACACCATCATTAAGTATTTCAGAGCGGTCAAATTCTCTAGTTCTAGTTCCCAGTGGTGAAAAGAACCAGACATCTGAAGTGTTTTAAGCCACGTCACAAGTTATTTACAGCTATTTTGTAGCTTAAAGTCTAATTAGTCTGACTGTCGCTTAAAGTCTGAAAGTGTTTTAAATTAGTTTGGATACCTTTTTGGCCCAAAATGTATATATTTGGGCAGGCTTGGTAAAAGTTAAACCAGCATAAAACACATTTCTTTTTATATTTACCACTATTTTGGCATTAACAGGACCTATAAAAAGTAAGAAAACTTAATATAAGTTCTGGGCAGTAAATGCATTGTCTATATTTGTGTTGTGGAACTCATGACACCTGGTTCCTATCACGAACACTGTAAAAAAAAAAAAAAATTACGTTCCTCTACAACACATTATTCCATCCATCTGCACTGCATCTGATTCACTTTGCATCTCAACAAATTTGGATATTCTGTAGAGTTCCTCTTTCTAAAAAGGTTCAACTGAGATATACCTCATAATGCCAAAGTGAAGTGAAAAGTGAAAGTGACTATTTGTCATTGTGAACACACTCAAGCACCACAACGAAATGGGACCTTTGCATTTAACCCATCACACGTGCACACGTGGAGCAGCGGGCAGCTACCAACAGCACCTGGGGAGCAGTGTCCTAACCACTAGGCCACCACTGCCAAATAACACAAAAGCACCACAAGGACGTAGGTTTTTGTCCCACAGAAGATCCGAATTGATGTCTACAGTGCTGTGAGCTTACCTTTAAATACAATTAACATTCCTACAGACGTTTAGCTCACTCTTCCCCTGCATGGTGCCAACTTGACTCCACTCTTCACTGCTTTTCCAACAGGCAAATCTAGTACGGAGCACCCATTACTATTTTCTGGACCTGCTCTGTAGTGGTTCCAAGCGAGCTGACTGGTACCAAAACTTCACACGAAAAAACACTGTTAACCACGGGTTGGTTGGAGAGAATCATCGAGAGGATATCATCAGACATCCTGCTACTATAGCGACGGCAAACTTTTCTATCCACCGACTACACGGATTCAAAAATTTGACCATCCCTTTGTAATCACCATTACTTCTGTGTTTGGCAAGTGCGTGCTTTAGGACAATGTTACTTGTAAAACGCGCCTTAGAAATAAACCTGACTTGACTTGAGTGATTACGAGACCGTTTCTTGTGGAGTCACCAGCTGCATCACTGGGTGAAAGAAATCAGGTACCAAAAAGTGCGAGTCGAGCCTGTACCATGCAGTGGAAAAGCGAGACTGGGTAGTTCTACACTATGTTCTGATGTTATCGATCTATTAACCAGCTTTAAATGGGTCCATGACTCCCATTAAACCTGTGCTCGAACGCTCAAGAAATGCAGCAATGCAGTGATTTCCACTCTGCTTCTTTTACCCTGTTTACACTCCGTCACATTAGACTTGTATCTGGATTGTATCCTGGTAAGATTTCAGCCGCATGCATTTACACTTAGTGTTCAAACGCGTCTCTGGTCAGGAAGACGAAATCTGTTTACTATGGTGAGTGATAAGCAAATCACCTTGTATACAACAACCAGTCACCTGTACTGCTCCTCTGTTCTAGGAGCTCATTTTTTGCTCAACACAGTCAATGGTTAACATACGAGAAGATGGCTGCAGAGAATGATCGTCTGGTGTAATCGCCACCATGAACCACATGTGCTAAATTCGGTGTCTTTTAGCAAGATGGCTAAAAATGAAGAGGGAATGTTGTTTTATTTGAGCGAACAGGTTCAAACGTCAGAGTGGGCTACAGAATTCAAGATAAATGAAGAAACATGAACTGGTCGGCAACGATGCCTGCATTAAGCGCCGAAGGGTGGTCTCTTCCATAAGCAGGAGAGCAGGGGGAGGCACCCTCCCAGTACTGGGAGTGGATGCGTAATGTGGTGTGGAGAGATGAATGCATTTACACTGGTGATACTTCCTAAAGTGGCCTGAGCGATCTGATCAGATTCTGTTTTAAATTTGTTTACACTTTTTTTTTTATGTGACTTTTGGCTTTTTCCAGATAAAATCCTGATACTCCAGACGCACAAAGTGACCAGGTGTCAATGAGGTCTTTAATTTCGACTGCTGTTATGAAACTCACCTCGCCGGCAAAAAAAACCTTGCCCTGGACTTCTTCAGCAATGATGTCATAGGCCTCTCCACTGCCTCCGGTCTTCACAAAGCTGTAGGACATCTGAGCCCACATGTCTTTACTCCAGTGTGTGATGAAATACTTCAGTGGATCTGGCACATCCTACAGGTTCAATGATGGAGGAGGAGGAAGAAGAAGAAGAAGAATGGGATAAGGAAGAGAAGGAGGAAGAGAAAAAGAAAAAGAAGGATGGGATAAGGAAGAGAAAAAGAAAAAGAAGGATGGGATAAGGAAGAGAAGAAGAAGAAGAAAAAGAAGGATGGGATAAGGAAGAGAAAGAGGAAGAGAAAAAGAAGGACGGGATAAGGAAGAGAAGGAGGAAGAGAAAAACAAAAAGAAGGATGGGATAAGGAGGAAAAGAAGGGGGGAGAAGAAGAAAAAGAAGAACAGGCATAAGGAAGAGAAGGAGAAGAAGGAGGAGGAAGAGAAGAAGAAGGAGCGGAAGGAGAAGAAGAAGGACAGGGATAAGGAAGAGAAGAAGAAGGAGGAGAAGAGGGAGGAGGAAGAGAAGAAGGAGGAAGAGAAGAAGAAGGAGGAGAAGAAGAAGAAGAAGGAAGAGAAGAAGAAGGAGGAGAAGAAGAAGAAGAAGGAAGAGAAGAAGACGGAGGAGGAAGAGAAGAAGGAGGAGGAGGAAAAGGAGAAGAAGGAAGAGAAGAAGATGGAGGAGGAAGAGAAGAAGAAGGAGGAGGAGGAGGAGGAGAAGGAGGAAGCACTCAAACATTCCACAGCAGCTGCTTCTGGTGAATAGATAAATATCTACAAACACAACTGTTTTGATTTTGGGTCTGTTCTACAAATTCTTTTCCAAAACATTTTGGATTTTTCTTTTACCCAAAGTGTGTCTCTCTCGATTCGCTCTCTTCTGGTTGGTCCTGAATTATCAGCTAGAAGATAAGAATTTTCATTCTGGCCCCTTTTCTAGTACAATGTCCATCATGCTAGTGCAGGTTATGATCAGTGCACCTGTTCCTTGAAGAGTTCCCTGAGGACGTTCATGCACAGCTTGACCACCTCTCTCTCTTCCAGGTCCCTCACTGAGGCCAGAGCTTCTCCTGTTATCACGGACATCAGCACACACTGCTCTCCCTGCAGAGGTTGGTCACACACATACGTGGGCATTATTGAACTTTACACAGATCTAAAAACTCAAAACGATACAACAATATACACTTTTTTGATGCTTTTAAAGGATTTTAGCACAAAGAAGATATTCAGAAATTAGTTTCTTTATCCTTGACCAAATCACATAAATATCATATAAATAATATATAATGGAGCCGATCAGGAAGGCAGGGTCAGTTCTGGGAGGGGTACTCAAGACTCTGGGGGAGGGATCTGAGAAGAAGATGCAGAGGAAACTTCTCAGGATCATGGACAATCCATGGAGACTGTGCTGCTCTTCCATTAAACTGAATCTACTGCTGAATTCTGTTCTTATGTTGTGGCTCATTTATCTGTATCCTTATCGGTCTTACTTCCTCCACATTCTGATAGCGATATACAGTACTACTTCCTGCACCACAGTACCGTGCTAATAATGCATCAGAGGCTCTGCTTTTGTAAAGAGAGGTTTGTGAGTCATCAGCAGTTGGGTTACAGTTTTTCAGTTTCTGCTTTGCTTCTACTGTTTCTGTCTTTGCTGCACTGAATATACAAACGGCACAAGAATTTCTTTTTAAGAAATCATAAGAATTACTTCTTATGTTATTATATTATGTTAATGTACAATTCAACCCGTGCACATTTTCCTTCTCCTATGACGTTACCATTTCAGATATGGGCAGAGATATGGGCAGTGGTGGCCTAGTGGTTAGGACGCTGCCTTTGCGACCTGAAGGTCCCGGCCCGAGCACTACTGAGGTACCCTTGAGCAAGGTACCGTCCCACTACACTGCTCCCCGGGCTCTGTTGATAGCTGCTCCACGTGTGCACGTGTGATGGGTTAAATGCAGAGGTCACATTTCGTTGTGGCGCTTGAGTGTGTTTACAATGACAAATAGTCACTTTCATATATTCTAGGTTTATGTATGTGGATGACTATATATGTAAACACATGAGGTAATAGAGAGATTATAATGGCCAGAAAAAATAAAATACCTGAAATGACCAAAAATAAAGTAAATGACATACATAAACAAATACATAAATAAACAAACAGTTCTAACACTAAATAAATGTGTCTAACCTTTGGAGTCATGTCATAAAACACGCTGAACAATCCCCTCTTCTCTGGGCTTGGGGGAACATGTCCAAAGTAATCAGCTCCCTTGACTTTACTGTCCCAGAATCTATAGGGGAACTGCAGTGCGATCTGAAACAGAAGATTCAGCATGTAAAGCATGGATACCAATCAGGGTGTATATATACGGCAAAGGTAAAATTCTAAACACACGTACGAGTGTCCAATCAGCCAGCTGCGGCCTTTGGACAGTGGGAGGAAACTGGAGCACCCAGAGAAACACGGGGAGAGCTTGCAAACTCAGCACAGAAAGGGCCGACCCGGCAAATGGACCCAGGACCTTCTTGCTGTGAGGCGACAGGGCTAAACAATGTGCCACCGTGCCGCCCGGAATAACTACATAGTCAATGGTATTCACCCATCAGTGGTGTTAATGTTATGGCTGATGGCATATAGACTGGGGAGTGAAACAGCTGAAACAGCTCTGACTGTGGTGCACTGTGTGTTCTGACCCCTGTCCATCAGAGTCAGCATCACTTTCTACACCACTGTAGTTCTTCTGGGACAGGGCTAGCTTTCACTCCCCACATGTATCAGTGAGCCTTGGGTGCCCATGACCCTGTCACTGATTCACCAGTTGTCCTTCCTGGATCACTGTTGGTAGGTACTAACTACTGCACACCTGGAACACTCCACAAGACCTGCCGTTCTGGAGATGCTCGAACTCAGTTGTCTAGCCATCGCAATAAGGCCCATCAAAGTGGCTCAGATCCTTCTGCTTCCAACACATCAGCTTCAAGAACTGACTGTTCATTGCTGCCTACTATATCCCACCTGCCTGACAGGTGCCACTGTAATGAAATGCCTATAATGTTATACACTTTACATGTCTGTGGTGTTAATGTTATGGCTGATTAGTGCATGTGTGACCCTTGGGTGCCCGTCAACTAGTTGTTCTTTCTTGGATCACTTTTGGTGGGTACCGACTACTGCACACCTGGAGTGTGATACTCATACTAGGTCATGTATACGTAAGCGCATTTTACAGAAACACTTTCGTGATCAATCGAATCAGCCGAGTCTCTATTAGTCTCTATTATTATCCACATATCGTTTGGGCGCTTATGTCTCCGAGTACCTGCAGTGTTCGTGACCTGCACTAGAGGTTCCTCACTTACACTCAGCAACTGTCTTCACTGCAGGTGTGCAGTACTTGCATCAAAGCCGACCCTCGTTATAGCTGTACGCTTTGCCTCGACCTGCCCTACTCGTAGGCCACTTTGGATAAAAGCATCTGCCAAATGAATAGACGTCTCGGTCTCAACCACACTTTTACATCAGTGCTTACCTTCTCTATGATGCCTGCCCCCAAGCTGTGAATGGCCTTGAGCTTCCGGTCTGAGAGAGGAGGGTTGAACTGGATAATGTTCTTCTGCAGAAGAGCTAAAGGAACCGTCACTAACACCTACAAAAAATAAAATGAAAAGATGCATGTGGGAGAACTCTTTAGCCTTGACTCATTACTGATGTTCACAGTATAATTTGAGTATGAGGGGGTGTAACAATGAATCGACCGGTATCGATGCATCGACAAAAATAGCACACAATCCGGTGTATCGATGACGTATAAAATAAGAGTGTGTTCACTCCCTCAATTCATTCTCCTTCATTTAACTGTGAGCAGTGTTTCGCACCGAGAAGCTGCTTTTGCTTATGATTAGACTGCTGTATACGACCTTAAATAATAAAATGTTCACATTATAATCTCTTTTAATGTGTGAGATCATAGAAATGTTGCGAACGGTGTGAAATCTCATATATATTAACTGCAGACCCCAGTATCGAACTGAAGCAACAACATTGCATGGAACAGAACTGAATCACTGCAAATTCCATGGTATCGAAAATGTATTGGATCGTTGGCTACAATAATCAGATCGGACCGGATCTTGATGAAACGTATACTCCTAGTATACGAAGTGGTGTTGTGTACCTTCTGAGCAGTATACTGGGTTCCACTTGATGTGGTGACTTTCACAACATCTCCTGAGTAATCGATGGACTGCACCTATACAAGGAGGCTGCACTTAGTTAGTTTATTCGGCCCAAGGTTTGTGCCAGAAGGGGAAACTGCAGGATCAGTGCCCCAGTAGACATCAACGGACACTAAACTGAGCATAACTGTCCAAATCACAGCCAAAGTTCTCTGTTCACCAACTTAACGTACAGGTCTCTTGAGGTGGATGTCAAGGCCTTGGGCCAGCTTGTGCAGCAGAGTGGAATAGCCCTCGGTCAGAAGCGTGTGGTCTCCAGAGAACTGCGCAAAGAACTCGTTATGATCCCATGATCGACCAGAGACCTAAAAATGCAAACAGGCAAGTTTTGTTGATGACGATGTTTTAGTGAGACACATTGGTTTGCGTTCATGACAGTAACAACGTATTGAAAAAAAAAACCCCAAACATTTCTTGAAGTTTCCATATACACCCATATCAGCCACAACATTAACACCATATGCCTAATATTGTGTAGATTCCCCCCCCCTCCCCCCCATGCTGCTGAAACAGCTCAAACTGTGGTACACTGTCTTCTGACCCCTGTCTATTAAAGCTAGCATGGGATCGAACTAGACAGGCTAGCATTTGCTCCCCATGTGCATCAAAGAGCTTTGGGTGCCCATGACCCTGTTGGCAAAACACTAGTTGCCCTCCAGTGGATCACTTCTAGTAGGTACTATTACTATTACCCCTGCTCTAGATGAAACACTGTTTGTGTAATGCTATCTCAGCGTGATGAATGATGGAATCATGCGCACATGAAGCAGCGGGCAGCTATCAACAGCAACAGTGTAGTGGGACGGTACCTTGCTCAAGGGTACCACAGCAGTGCCTTGAACGTGAACCTTCAGGTCCCAAGGGCAATGTGTCCTAACCACTTGGCCACCACTGCCCTCATTATGTCCACCAGCCTTGAACACAATCCAAATAATTTAAGGCACCTGCTTCCCACGCATTTTAGCTTTACTGCTGTCTGCCTTCCATAGTGGTTGGAGCTTCCTTTCCCACCAATCTTTCAATGTAGGTTACAGGAATAATATCTTTAGTGGTTATTAAATCTGTGCCGATTTGATGCCTTACACCCTTAATCCTGCAGCCTGTGACTTTAGTGTGGTTTTGCACACTTGCACTCGGTCATACACACCTGCTCTAATGTGCTGGCACAGGCATATTCCAGATTGCTGAGGTGGAACTGAAGAACCTTCTCCTCCAGCTCACTGAAGTGAATGCCCGATTCCTGTAGAAATGTCTTATAAACCTCCTGGATCTTCTCTGAACATGAGGAAGAAAAGGAATAAATGAAGACGAGGCTGGAGAGAGGAACCTACTGGATCCGGATGCTTTTCTGACTATTTTATGTGCAGTCAAGAAAGAAAAGTGTTAAGTGAATGATCCCTATTGACATGCCCAGAATAGCAGCAGCATCGTTTTTGCCTTCAGCTCTAATGCATTTTATACAGTATCAAACAGTGATTTGATAGGATGTCCAATAGGGACGACCCCTTTTCAGTAAAACCCATCTGAAGTGTGGCTTCAACTATCTGACCAAATGGGGCCCCATTGTATCCCTAAAGATCTGCATTTCGTTTTTTCTTATTACCCCCTAGCGGAGCATCCTGGTGCTGTGACTTGTCCTTCCTCCAGTCAGAGACGACATCCAATATGGCGTTGAAGTGGAAGTCCATGCGCTTGTCTATGGAAGGGTCAGTGATCCGGCCGCCCTCCTGAATCAGATCACAACGCTCACGTAGCTTGTGCATCTTCACACCAAGCTAAAGGCAAACACAAAGTCAAAAGCATGGTAAGCTGGGCAGGGCACACTGTTTTATGATAAAACGTTGGCCCAACATACATTTAAAAACCATTTATTGTGAAGAGGTATATAGAAGGACGTTTATGGCAAAATAGTACCACAAAATGTCATAAAAAAAATATATATATATTTACTACTATTCACATAAAAAGATTCACTGATACTAGTGATTATTAAATAAAATGGGCACATTTGTGTTGTAGGCATCATGACACCATTTCACATTAAGCCACTTTATTTATTTATTTTTTTTTTTTCGTCAAACTGAGTGACTTATGCAGAGATTTGGACAGAATGAGTGGAATAAAATGAAAGACCAAGTACAGGGGTGCCCGGTTCTGGTCCTAGAGGGCCGGTGTCCTGCACAGTTGGTAGTTCCCCTCCTCAAAAACACTCGCAGAGCCTGTGTTTGAGCATGAAAACGTCACAAAACTGACCCGGACACTGTCCCTCCAGGCTCTCAGACACTCGCCCTAGTATGAATCCTGCAAACTGAACCAAACTTAGGATCCAACTGCTTTTTTTAATCAGAGTATGGTGTTTGTGCCTCACCTGTTCACACATCAGAGCAATAGGATTGTTGATACAGCCGTTAACGATCTGAGCGCCTCGTCCTACGGTGACACCCAGCGAGCGGTCGTCCCAAACTCGCCCTCCTACTCGCTCTCTCGCCTCCAACACCACCACCTAACAACCATCCACAGCAGTTCAGAGCTTAAACGGGGGAATATCTCCTTTTTCCCCACCAGTGACCATGTTTATACTGACAGAGAAGAACAATAATCGTCTTCTCATGACGAGCTCAGATACGCACAGCACCGCCTTCTCAACCAGTCCAATGGCCACTGACTTAGTGCAAAATTCGAAGACCGGATCTTCCGAACTACATACTCGCGGTGCTGTGTATGTGTGTCGTCAGTGAGACTTAACTAGAAATTCTGACCTTCATGCCGAAGTTCTGCAGCTGTCGGGCAGCAGCGAGGCCTGAAGCTCCGGCTCCGATCACCAACACCTCCTTCTGCAGACAGCAAAGGACAGAAACACAAGCATTGTCCACAAAAGGCTACTGAACGGTCACTGTAATTCTGGAACACTGCATTTAGGAAGGATATAAACCACATAAGAAATCAACATTAGGTGCTGTGGCTGAGTGGTGCCAGTGTTAGAAGTTCTAACAGCACAGATCCCCTGAAGATCCTCTCGTTCTCTTATGTCCAGCTCCAACCTGAAACAAAAGCTGTGCCTGCAGCTGAAGTGACATGAAGCTGATCTTTTACACCTAAATCTGACACAGATCACATCTACGTGGACTGTCATATGTGTTATAACATGTCTATGCAACCATAATAAATGACGAACGTCAGGCTTAATTGCACGAGTGCCCATCAAGGTGGTCATCCAGCATGAAAAACATGTCAGCGGCAGTGAAGGCCTAGTGGTTAGGACGCTGCCTAGGGGACCTGAAGGTCCCAGGTTCGAGTCCCGGCCCGGTGCCCTTGAGCAAGGTACCATCCTGCTACACTGCTCCCCGGGCGCTGTTGGTAGCTGCCCGCTGCTCCACGTGTGCACGTGTGATGGATTAAATGCAGATGTCACATTTCGTTGTGGTGCTTGAGTGTGTTCACAATGACAAAGAGTCACTTTCACTTTACTTTTAGGGCAGATGTGTGAACGATAAAGGGACACAAATATGAACGGAAAAGATTGGATCTGAATAGCCGAAGAGGTCAGACGCATCAGGAACATTTAATTTCTTCTTCTACTGTATATTTTTACCCCTCAAATACTGAAAATGGCACAGCTTTTGTTTTTTGGTTTTTTTTGAAAGCTAACACTCTTAGGTTGGTTGGTCAAGTGTAAAAATTAATACAGCAGTAACTGCAGTCTTTATGAGTAAATATGTCCGTCCGTCTGTCCGTCCATCCATCCATCCATCCGTCCGTCCATCCGTCCATCCCCTTATCTACCACTTATCACAGGGGTAGCAGCCTCAGCAGAGATGTCCAGACCTCTCTTTCCTTATCCACCTCCACCAGCTATTCAGGGGGATACCGAGGCGTTCCCAGGACAGCTGAGAGATACAAACCCTCCAGCGTGTCCTGGGTCTGCCTGGGGCCTCCTACCTGTGGGACATGCCCGGAAAACCTCTACAGGTAGATGCCCAAGGTGCATCCTCCTAAGATGTCCAAACCACCTCAACTTGGTCGACGTGGAGAAGATTTTTTCTAAATAATATATTTTAAAAAACACACATCTGGAGCTTTAAAAAGAACCTTTGGACTTTAGACTGATTACTGAGACTAATGGAAATATATTTTTACATTTTGATTGTTTCCTCTGTCCTGGAAGTCGCTTTGGATAAAAGCGTCAGCCAAATGATTAAATGTAAATGTTAAATGTAAATTTTAACATAAAAAGATCTTTAAGGAAGCAATCTGTGCCATTGTCTTGGATTACATCAAATAAATGTTAACAAAATTGCTTATTTACTATTATTTTCTAAAATAAAAGGCCTTTTAATATTAAAAATACTACTCCCCCCACCCCCCCAAAGTCAAGCCTTGTTAGCTGACTTCTCAATTGAGCGGTTATGTTGGGCATGTTTCTCAGATGCAATTTAGGCAGGAACAAAGAATAGCTGAGCTTTTACTGTTCAGACAGAATGAAGGGTTATATTTTGAAGCCCACAGAGAATCTGCATTCTATCAGTTTTAAAGGCAAGTTTCAGTTTATCAGTTTTTGCTGGGGCTCTTTAGAAGTGGATTGTCGGAGTGGAGGGTCAGCTGCCTTACTCAGCAACGAACATTTCAAGTTACAGTCATATGTTGGTTTCTTCACTGAGAAAAACAGCACCTTACAGCTCTAGGCCAACGCACTGAAGTGCATAATAAATGCTGGTGCCTGGGACTCTCAACAGTAACATAAAACCGCCTGTTTTAGCACCTAAATGAATTTTAATCAGGCATAATCTAGCCTTTCCATTTGAGAGAGGGCAGTTGTGATGTGTAAACCCTCACATTCACTGAACTCTAAAGCCAGAGGCCCTAACAGGACACCTTTGCGTTAGCAGTTAGCACAAGATGCTCAGACTCACATTGTGGTAGGGCTCTGGCAGCAGAGGCTGTTTAGCCAGCAAGGCTCCGGTGTTGATTAAACCTTTTCTCGTCATGAAATGCAGAACTCGGTCCAGCTCCTGCACACAGCGCACTCTCACCAAACCTCGAACGATCACGTGAGGAGCACACTTCTGCGGCATCAAAGCTTCCTGGAGGGCCAGAACAAAGCACGGCTAGCGTTAGCATATAATGGTGTAAAATTAAACAAAGAATTACTTTTTTGAATATTTCAACATTAGCATATAGAGCTGGCACCATTCCATCTTGGGCAGTGGTGGCCTAGTGGTTAGGACCTTGCCCTTGTGACCGAGGTCGCAGGTTCAAGTCCCAGTCTGGGAACCTTTGAACAAGGTACGTCCCACTACACTGCTCGCTGGGCACTGGTGATCACTGCCCTCTGCTCCATGTGTGGACGCGTGATGGGTTAAATGCAGGGGTCACATTTCGTTGTGGTGCACTTTGTGTGATTGAGTGTGTTCAAAACGACAAATAATACACTTTCTCGTGCCATCACACTTTCAACAAAGAGAATATTGCAAGAACAAGTTCCCAATGATCATAATGAGGAACAATTAGTCAGCTGACTCGGGTCTGAAGTCACGGATCAGAGTCAGCAGGCTTGTTAGTGTGAGCTCTTGAGATGTTTCCTAAGTGGAAAAGTCTCACTCTGTCACTCTCCAGGATGGGTTTGGTCCTGTTCTAGCCTACACCTGAGGGAGCATGTCTTTGGAAATACATGCATGTGCACTTTCCACTGAGCTTAATGGCAAATGGAGTTAGTTTCTGACTCTGGGGAAGACGGTCGGGAGGAATATAGCTCTTCATATCAGCAACCTACGCAAAACGTAGTCCCACTGCTTCTCCCATCTGGCATATGACTGGGACGTTGCTGCTGTAGTAAATGGAAATGGCTCAGCCGTGGGATTTAAAACAAGTACACAGGGCTTATTGAATTCCTCTTTCTGCTGTTAATGGCTAATTAAAGACTCAAAGAAAAGACAAGTCAGAAATGTAATTTACACATTTTTCCCCACAGCCCCCAACAGACACATCTGGTGCCCAATGTTTGCTTTCTTGCTGATAAGCAATGGAAGCTTGCACACCACCGATTAGCACTGTGCGAATGTACCCACATCATCCCATAACCTTAACTCTACCTGTGTGTGTTCTGACCCCTTTCTACCAAACTCAGCATTCACTTTTTAATGAGTAGCAGTAGCTGTATCAGTATTAGTGAGCCTTGGGTGCCCATGACCCTGTCGCAGATTCACTAGTTGTCCTTCCTTGGATCACTTTTGGTAAGTACTAACTACTGAACACCTCGAACACTTCACAAGACCTGCTGTTTTGGAGATTTTCTGACTTGGTGGTCTAGGCATCACAATAAGGCTCAGATCCTTATGCTCCTGCTTCTAGCACATCAACTTCAAAAACCAACTGTTCACTGGCTGCCTAATATATCCCACCCCCTGACAGGTGCCACTGTAGTGAAATAACTAGGTAGTCAGTGTTCATGTTACCTCTCAGTGGTGTTAATGTTATGGCTGATTGGTGTAGATGGTTTCATTGCATGACAATTGGCAAAACTGGACAACTGTACATAGCATTGCTTATTGCCATTGTTGCTGGGAAACAGAGGTTGGTACCTTGCAGTTTCTGTGCCAGGCAGCCAGGATGAGGTTACGCAGAGCTAGGTACATGGTGGGATCCCTGGAGAATTCGGGGAACTCATAGAGCTCATCCAGCTCCATCATGTCCGGTCGCACGCAGAGAGCTTTTCCGCACTCGTTGGGCTGGTAGAAGGGCTGGAAGTACGGGCACAAACCTGGGACTAAACAAAAACAGGCAAACGTATAAGTGAAGTGAAAGTGACCGTTTGTCATTGTGAACACACCCCATCACGAAGAGTACCACAACGAAATGTGACCTTTGCATTTAACCCATCACACCTGAAGCAGTGGGCAGCTACCAAGCAGCTACCAAACAGGGAGCAGTGTAGCAGGACGGTACCTTGCTCAAGGAAACAAAGTGACTGTTTGTCACTGTGAACACACTCAAGCACCACAACGAAATGTGACATCACATTTCGGGCAGCTACCAAAAGGAGGTTGGACGTTCTCCTGTACTAACCCTGTGGCTGGATGTTGCGGCGCTGCTCAGGCCGTAGGTCGCTGTGGGAACTGGAGGGGCTCATTCCCACGCAATCGGGGTAGTAGGCAGTTAGGAAAGGGTTCGCTGGACTGTCCTTGAACAGCGGCGGCAGAATCAGCATGGAGTACCACCAACTGTCTCCTACAACAGCCACTCTCTGGGAGAGAGAGATGGAGAGGAAGAGAGGACAGACGGAGAGAGAGAGAGAGAGAGAGGAAGAGAAAGAGAAAGAAAGAGAGAGAGGAAGAGAGAGAGAGGAAGAGAGAAAGAGAGAGAGGGGAAGAGAGAAGAGAGAAAGAGAGAGAGGAAGAGAGAGAGAGAGAGAGAGCGCGAGAGAGAGAAGAGAGGAAGAGAGAGAAAGAGAGAGAGAAGAGAGGAAGAGAGAGAGAAGAGAGAGAGAGAGAGAGAGAGAGAGAGAGAGAGAGAAAAAGAGAGAGAGAGAGAGAGAAAGAGAGAGAAAGAGGGAGAGAGAACGAGAGAG
>JBBPDA010000126.1:2653267-2671892 GCA_037974385.1 Arnoldichthys spilopterus | reverse complement strand
GGACGGTACCTTGCTCAAGGGAACCTCAGTAGTGCCCGGGCTGGGACTCGAACCTGCGACCTTCAGGTCCCAAAGGCCTAACCACTAGGCCACCACTGCCCAAATTGATGGCCAGTCTAGGCGGCCAGTCAATTATATCCATAGTTCAGTGATTCAAAAATCCAGGAGTGGAATATGGATTCAAGGTCCAGATTTGAGAACCCCTGGCTTAAACCATGCTTAGACTGAGGGTGTACAAGCTATTTTTGGGATATACCAGGGGTGTATATAGCAGAGAGATCCTCTGAGCTCTCTTTTTGAAAATGTAAACTTGCAGCGAGAAAGAAAATTGATGTCAAGGACCTTTTTTTTATATTAAAGGTCAACAGTCAACAGGAAAAATCCAATTTTTTCTAATTCTTTGATATATAAAATATTGTTAAAGTTTCAACATGAAACACGCCCCACTCCAACAGCCTGTTTTGAGTTTTGTGTTCTTTTGCTCTTTGCTGAGACCTACTTTATTTGCATATTGGAGCCTATCCATAATAACTGCCTGCAGCAGTTTGGCCCCACCCAGTCATGTTTAAATTATAAGAAGGGTTTTAAAACAATAAAATGTAGGGAAATTTTAAAATCACAGGTCATTTCACAGTAACATCCAGTCAAACATGTGATATTGTGCCAGGGGTTCTTGTCTGTTAAAAGGAATAGGGTGTTAAATATGCAAATATGTCTCTTTTATCAGCTCAGTTCTCAGAGCTGATGTTGTGTTGGATGTGTGGCTTAGTCTTTGGTGTTTGTGTGATCTGCAGATGTGAAAAAGCCCATTCTGTCACAGTATCAGGAGGAGCCTTTGGTGTCTGTACCAGCAAACAGACCTAGTGCTGCTGTCCTGGATGTGTCAGAGAACCTACGCTCTAAAATCTACTCTATGTTCTGCAGACTGGGTGAGTGTGTTTGAGAGAGGGAGAGGTAAAGAGATGTACGTTCGTTTTTTTAATCAGAAACATGTGTGTTGTAGGCTTTCAGGATCTGCCAGGTTTGTCTACAGAGGACTATATCACCTTAAGCATAGTGAACAGATATCTGGACTTTAAGGTAAGCTCAGGCTCTGTGGAGGCATCTGTTCGGTACCCACTACTGTGAGACAGTGCAGTAAGTCCTTATTCTGAAAGCCTTTAATTTTAAGGTCGAGCTTAAGACGACAAAACGTGGCATGTTTCACAATTTTAAGTGTTTCTGAGGTCGCAAAACAGTAGTGGCACATTTAAGGAAGCTAAAAAAAGATCAAAGACTATCGAAAACTATCAGTAAAATTAGTAAAATAAGATAAAGATAAAGAAAAAGATTATTTGCTGAAATGCAGTTATATAAGATAAGAACTTTATTAATCCTGATGGAAATTCTTGTGCCTTTTACATGCTCAGTGCAACAGAGATGGAACGAAATAGAACCAGAAATATATACATTTAGGGAATGCATATAGAAGTATGTACAGTATATGTGCAGTAGAACAGATTATATATTTACATATCTTCATTGTCTGTTAGAGTAGCATGCAAATCCTGGAAAATTACGTACCCTGTATCTGAAAATAAGTACATGTCCTCTACAGTGGCTCGAACCTTTTTCAGCAAATTTTAGTCAATTTCTGTTAACTTACTGAGTGTAACGTACTGGAGAATAAAGCATAAAGTGGAATGGAAATGTGCCCTACCTTTTGCACAGGTCACATTTTCTGATTTACTTTTTCCAACGTGTTATATTCAGTAAATTAACAGTAGATGTGTGTTAAAATGTCTTAAAATTCTCTATAAAGTGTATATTCACATCCCTGGTCCTGGAGTCCCCTGCTTTGCAGTTTTGTGCTGATGACGTCCATAATACACTTGGAAAAACGTACTGAAATTTCATTTTTCATAATGAAGGGTTTTGGTGAATTCGGCCCAGGGCCCAAGGTCCCTTAAAACTCCAGGACCCTTGACACCTCACCATGCGTAGGCCCTGAAACCACTCGGCCAAGACTAAACAGATCATTTTAGATTACACATCTCTTCGCTTCTGCTTCAGTCTCCAATCAAGGCCGTAACAACCCAGACTTTTCGGTGCTACAGCCCCATGACGGTCACAACCAGCTGAAACTGGTTCCATACGTGGCAAACACGCACAGTTTACAACTGTATAATATAACCTCATATATATATATAATCTCTTGTTAACGATTATTCAGTGCTCAGAGGTCTTCAATGGCTTTTTGAAGCTCTGTGCTCCTGACTAACACCTGTCTTTGGGGTCCCACTTATAGGGGAGGATGCTTTTCCAGCAGAAGACACACTTTGAAGTTTCTCTCTATCTCTGTTAAATAAAAACTTTAAAAATAATGAAACTCTGGCCTCTCCTTGAAGACACGTTGAAGGGGCCACTAAAATGGCTCCAATATTACACTGACTCACATTAGCAGTAACCTTCTAATGTAAAGTTGTTATTTTGAAAATATTGTTTTGGCCAGCAACAGTGTGCGTGTGTGTGTTCAGATCGGAGAGGTGTGGAGTGAAGTTTCAGCTGAGTTGGAGTTGGAGGGTGTAAGACCCATCACACCAGATGCAGAGGCCCTCAGCACCATCACACAGACGAGTGAAGACACTGCCAGACAGGTCTGCTCGCTGCAGCAAAGCATTCTGGACCAGCAGGAGCAGGACGACCTCCAAGAGGAGAAACTTGCATATAAAGAGGTGAATGATGCTTGTCCTCACAACTAGTTCCCAAAACACCCTTTACCCCATCGTACAATCAAAACGATCATTCTTACAACTGCGGTTTGAATTATGCTGTTGGCTTTCAACATACAGATCAGCTTAAACCACAAGCAGCAAGAGTTAACAGAGAAGTCCTGGCAGCATCATGTTGCGAAGACATCCGACTACAAGATCTTAAAGGTGCGTATCAGTGTTTTAAGATCTATGCAACACTCATTGGCTACATTGTCAACACCCTCCATCTCAGCAAATAACATTTTTTAATGTGCTTTGTTTTTTTTTTGTTTTTTTTGCGTTTTTCTCATTTTTCCCCTAATTTTGTGAAAAATTTATATTTATGTACCATACGTTTTGCACTGGCCACATTTTTTCCAAAATGTTAAATTCAGCAAATGGCAAATTAACAGTAGTTGTGCATTAGAATGTGCAGAAGTGGGTACTCAGTAGAGGATGTGCACTTATTTTCACTTAGAAAATTGACAACATAGTCTGCACCCAAACCTTTGCTTAAAACTGTGTTGTATTGTCGTCTTTTGACTCTTCTGTTTCTCCCAGGAGTCCAAGCTTCAGCAGCAGAGATCTATCGACTCATCACAGCCGAAGGAGAAAACAGAGGGATTTATTTTCCACTCTACTCAGATCCCCGGTTTGCAGACGACTGTAAGGGCTGTGTGTGTGCTACAAAAACTTCACTTCTGTCCCATCATCTTAAACAGATTATGCTTCCTTTATAGGCGTGTGTGTGTGTAGAAGTTGTTGAGGTGCAGTTTAGAAGCACAAATGTTTCTTTGGAAGGATCTAAACCAGTAGCTCAAATAATCCAGACTATTCTGGTGTGATGCAGACACTGAAACAGTACTGAGTGACGCCACAAGATTTAAAATCTGCTTTTTAAAATTCAGAAATCATAACTTGAACTGAAACACAGTGTTAGGGAGGGTCTCTGAGCTGTTGTAATAAAGCACATAATGGGTCCAAGACCCATATATGTACTGTAAAGTACCTGTCACATTTGTGTTTGATGATTGGGCAGCAGTGGCCTAGTGCTTAGGGACTCGCCCGTGTGATCGGAGAGTCGTAGATTCAAGTCCCAGCCCAGGAACCAATGAGGAACCCTTGAGCAAGGACCTGTCCTGCTGCACTGCTCCCTGGGTTCTGTTGATAGCTGCCCGCTGCTCTGCTTTTCATTTTCACAATTCCATCTATTATAAAACGCTTGTCAAATCATATTGTATGTGTTTGTGTTATTTCTTTTGTATTGTGTATTTTAAATCATGGACAAAAATCAATAATTGGCTTGTGTGTGTGTGTGTGTGTTTTTAACAGGCCTTCTGTGGCCGTGTGTTGACAATTGAGAGCACCCCTGCAGCTCTGACTGGAGGACCACTGGCAAATACAGATTTAGCCCTGGAGAGGGTGCCTATTGAGGGAGGGGCACTTAGGAAAGTGGCCCCTTCAAACACTGAACTGGAGCTTCCCAACACCGTCACTGTCAAATAAACTCAACCCTGAAGTCCATCAAGCTCCAGAGAATCGCAGGAATGTGCAGTTCAGCATTTCCACCACTCTAATGCCTCCAATTCAGCAGCTCAGAGCTTGACTTAAGTAAACTCGTCGCCTAATCCACATTGATAAATAGAACTTTTTCAAATAAATCCGACATAAATTATGCACAAGCCTTCAGACGTATCACATGGTTCTTTAAAGACAAATGACACCTATTGTTTTGTCGACCTGGGATCATATCCGCTTACACTGGCATGTTTGATGTCATGATGTGTAAAAGTATATCGGCTTTACTCTGTTGAGTTGGTTCAACTTCTGTTCACAAACAAGCAGAGTACTTTATGTCTATTGTAGATTTTTCTTAGGGCTTCTGTACAATACAGCTTAAATGCAATCAGAGGCCATAACCCTGTACCTGCTTGTCTTCAACTTGTACTAATACTTGATCAGGGTCTTTAGAGGGCAGTGGCGGCTTAGGGGTTAGGGACCTGCCCATGTAATTGAAGGGGTTCCAGGTTCAGGTCCCAGCCCAGGTACCACTGAGGTATCCTTTACCAAGGTACTGTCCCACTACACTGTTCCCCGAGTGCTGTTTATAGCTGCTCGCTGCTTCGGTGTGGAGGAGTTAAATGCAGAGGTCGCATTTAATTAGTGTGATGCAGTGTGTTCATAATGACAAATTGTCACTTTCACTTCACTTTCTATGAAAGAGTTGAACATGCTAATCATCTTGTTGAATGACTACAATTATGAAATTGACATTTGAATGACTACAACATTCATGTGATAGACATGCCATCAGACACTTCTTCTGATTCTGATTGGTTGTTTTGATTTGGGCACAATAGATTCATTCAAATGTCATTATGAGCACTGGGTGGAGCCAAATGAACCTGATTTTTTTCGCAGATTGTCTGTCTCATGTACTACTGTCAGGACATAACAACAATACAAGTTACCTGCTGCAGCTTTAAGGCCTCACAAACCACTTTGGTTAATGGGTAAAGATCATACTGTTTTTTTTCAACTAAAGAATTCCTGATATTTGGTATAGTATTTTGTTCTAATACAGAGGAATTTAAACAATCTCTGACGTCCATATTCACTGTGGAAATCACAGAGTTTTCTGTTTTTTAATTACACAAGGAGATCTCTGGTATTGGTATGATTATTATCATATTATTGGCAAGTGGATCCATATAGAACATTATTGTACACCGAGGCCATTCAGTGTGGTTTACAGATATAAAATAAGTATAAAATAAACAAAAGGAAGGCAAGTGACAAAATAAACATTGAAGTATAAAAGCAGTATAAAAACATACAGATACAAGTATATGCTTTGTTGTGCAAGTAGTGATTAGTTGAAGGCAGCTGTAAATTAGCTTCTTTTTAAAACTAGCCACAATTGGGCCTGATCTGAATGGGGAGCTGGTTCCAGCCAAGGGCAGCATAATGACTAAACAGATTTCCGCTCTGGGCACAACTAGCGGACCAACATCAACCAACTGGACCAACGCGCACACACACGTTCATCAAACATTTCAGAGATATGGAGTGTGTTCCCTTACTGTTAATAAGAAAATAGCTGGTTTTGCACATCTATCTATCTATCTATCTATCTATCTATCTATCTATCTATCTATCTATCTATCTATCTATCTATCTGTATGTCTACTCGCATTAGGATGTACAATACCATACCAACTATTTATTGGTTTGTTTGTTTATCTATCTATCTATATATCTATCTATGAGACCTGGAACTCTTATTTTGAAATGTCGTTTTTCCTCTTCCGCTTTTGAATATTCAATGAGCAAGCGAGCAGCTGGAGCGGAGCGGAGTGAGTGAGTGACCAAGTGAGTGGCATTGCCGTGATTGGGACTCGGTGAACGGGACTAGTGCTGTAAGTAAGTGAACGTTTCTGTTCGTGGTTTTGCAGTACAACACTCCACTTCTCTGTCATGCCGTAGCAATTTTCGCATCCTCTTAGCTGCAGCGGGCACTGGTTGTCATTTAGCAGCTGTGTGTGTGTGTGTGATGTGGCAGTGCCAACACATCGGCTGCACAGCTGGAGTTGGGTGATATTTTTACACGATTGACGGCTGCCGTTTCTTCAGTGGCATTTTTAATGCAAAGTTTTTAGTTGCAGACAGGAAGCGAGGGTTCTCTAATTGTTTTTCGTGCTTTCGGATGCAAGTAACGTTACTGTGCTCTGTAACCAGTACTGACTGGTTTGGGGGGGGGCGCAACCTCCGTTCGCCGGGTGCAAGAAAGATGAATGATGCAATAACCACACACGGATTGCACGCATGGGAACATACCCACCCCGCTGTCACTGATGTTTTATCACCGTGTTCCATTCGGTGCTTCTTATTCGCCCGCTTCTTACTCGAATTTTCCGTTCCACCTTAAATCCTGCAGCAGCTCAATTCTCCCTGCACGGACAGATCGCATGCAGAACAGGAGCCGCTGCAGCATTTAAGGTGGAACGGAAAATTGGAATTGGGAGCCAACTTTAAACCTTCAGAGATATAATTAGGCCCAAATCGGTCTGATCAAAGTTCATTATGGCCCCAGGAAGGAAAAACGGCTGTTTCTTCATTTCTCCCAGTCCCACTATGCTGCTACAACCCTCTAAATGCCATAAAGGCGCCTCACAATAAGCAGATCTGATGTGCATGCAGTTTTGAGACTGCCTGCTTTACAGCTCCACTGCTGCTCCTGCAGCCATCTTTGGTGCAGCTGTTCATGTATCGTCGTGGTGTTGCACAAAACCTGGCTGGAAGGACCTGTTTCACATGTGCTTGGTGTTTGGGCTGAGTGTTCATGTCCTAGGCTGCAGGGCTTGAATCAGTAGGGGTGAACCAATACACTGATATATCGGGTGCACATCACTGTCAATGTCGATACCCATGATACAGGAATAAGAGTAATATTTTTTAAATCAGGGTTTTTTATATACCGAGGGTAATGTTTTGTTACATTGTATAACACAGTTGGTTCAGTTAGTTTCGCATGACCTTACATAATGTCATCATTACCTGGGCTGTGTGTAGGGCAGAACAATTCATTGCTTTTATGTCGAAATCGCGATATTAATGAGTGCAATTTTCAAATTGCATTGTGCTGCAATTTTAATTGTGTCCTATATCATATGTATTGACACATTTTGATTGGGGGAATTTAATAATTAAATATGATTCAATAAATATAAAATAATAAATTTAATAATAAAAATAGTAATACAGAACTTCTGAACTGGTTTCCTGGCACATTACATTTAGTACTCAGTAGATCTAACTCTAGTAGATCTAACTCTGAAATAAAAAGAAAATAAAGGCCTTTTTTAAAATTAAATTTAATGAAAATAATCACATTAGAACATTGAAGGTCGCAGGTTCAAGTCCCCACCCGGGCCCTACTGAGATACCCTTGAGCAAGGCACCTTCCCTCTACACTGCTTCACCTCTTGAAATTCGCTTTGGATAAAAGCGTCAGTCAAATAAATAAATGTAAATGTAATCAGCCTGTGGGTTCTCGCTTTTCGGATTAACATCTTTTCTTACTGCTGTCGCTCAGTGTAGAGAGAACAGAGATGATGTTCTAACACCCAGGCCACCTCTTCCAGAGCTTCCATCGTTTCACAGTGCCGAATAATGGTGCATCTGCCTCCAAGGCGCCAGAAGTGGAATTTGCAGAGGCAAAAGGCTCATGTGATGTCCATGTTGGTAGCAATTAGGGCGTTTAGCCTCCGTGAAGCTTTTCAGTCTTCCAGCTCATTACAGTCAGTACTGACCTTTTTATTATGTTAGTGCTTCTTTTCCTATTAAGCATAACTGTGTTGATAAAAATTCTTGTTTTCTCATAAGTTCCCAGACTGTAAAATGCCTTCTGAATGGCCCCCAGTTTTATACATTACACATTTTTTTAAGTTGCTCTCTGAGGGACCCCCGATCAGTGCTGGGTCTTTGGAATCGTCCTACCTTTCCTCCCCCTTATGGTGCCCCTGGCCTACCTAAGACCCCCGCTTGGTTTTACTCAGAAATGTGTCATGGTACAGAGGGGAGATACATTAGTATAAAGTTTCCCTTTAACATTGACCTTAACTCATCTAGCAGGAAGTGTGGTTGGCGTTAAAAGAGAGCTTTTATATCTGATCATGTAAAAGTAAGAAAGTGAACTAGTGACTGAGGATGTATCTTCACTGGAAACACCTCCAGACGTTTTGGGGGCTCAATTCAGGGAGTTCTCGCATGTTTCATTAGACACATTAACAGACTTGCAGTTGGAGGCCTGTGCTGCTGGTATGACCTTGTTTTGAAAAGTGCAGTCAGACTTTGGACTTCTGAAGCTGTGGTCTGTGTGTGTACTCGCTCATGGAGCCAGTCAGAGACTGTTGAAGCTGTGTTGGAGTGAAGTGAAGTCCAGCACTGTATATTGCACAGAGTGGTATATGCACAGATACACAACTTTCCTTCTTCTATATGTACCTCACCATGATAACATCATTTTTCTATGTTTTATATTTTTATATTCTATTTTATATATTGTATGGTATTTTTTAGGGGTTTAAATCACAAGTTTCACCATGATTCACTCCAGTCTGATTATTTTAGCCAATGAGCTGATACATGGCTGGAGCACTGTCGCCTCACAGAAAGAAGGTCCTGGGTTCGATTCCCGGGTGCCACTTGCAGAGTTTGCAAGATCTCTCTGTGTTCGTGTGGGTTTCCTCTGGGTGGTCTGCTTTTCTCTCACTGTCCAAAGGCTGCAGTAGGTTGATTGGATGCTCTAAATTGCCCGTAGGTGTGAGTGTGTGTGAATGGTTGTCTGTCTTTGTGTTGCCCTGTAATTGGCCTCCTGTCCTGGGTGAGGCCCATAGTCAGCTGGTATTGGCTCCAGCTTCCCCGCAACCCGAAATGGAAGAAGAGGTTTAGTTGTCACACACACATTGTCATATTGTGAACACACATCGATTTTTATGTTCCATTGATTCATCGGATTGTGCACCATTTAGGTCAATATTCCGGTTTCAGACCGTGCTGATACAATGATTTGATCTGTGCCTTTTAGGGGCTGAAATTCCAGACTTTAGCCGATAGGTATTCTTCCTCCCTCTAATTACTGCACTGTGCTGTGTAAGAGAATTCCAAAAATAACAGGGACAGGGGACAGTCCAGCTCTTTATGGCTGGTGCATCTGTTCTGTGCCTGCGCTCCATATTGTTCACCCCTCTCAGCTTCAGTTTAGTATGAACCCTCAGTATCTTGGTGGTCTTGTTTGCTCTTAAATCCTATTGGCCAATTTCAGAGCAAACAAGACCACCCCATGCTGAAAGACTATACATCACATCTATATCCCATTCAGAGGCCACAAGCAGGAGTTTTTCATTGGGACCTGTAGTCTACAGGTCCTGCTCCAGTACAGGGGCACTCTTGGTCTCCTGCCTGTGCTTAACTGCAGCGTAGAGCGACGTTTCACTTGAGAGAACACAGTCTGGTTGAAAATCAATTCTGCCATGCGTTTCAGAGGAGGTGAACCCGAATCCCCCATGTTGGTTGGCTGGTCAGCTGTTTCCATAGCAACTTGGTGCTGATTCAGCAGCGGAGAGTTTCGTGTGAAGCATTGTCCTAGGTGGTGCAAGGGGTGGGGGCACAACAATGTACTTGTTATCCCAATGTTAGTTTAGGACGGGGCTGATGTGGTCGACCAAAGACCCCAAAATCATGAGTCGCTCGTTTACTGTTCTGCCCTGTAAACAACGGAAGTGGGTAAAATAACATTCAACATTGAAATATCACCATTCAAGGCTTCCCCACATGAAGGTTCTCAGCATGACGACCCTGAGGCCTTTGATGTCACAGGTCTCTGGAAACATGTTCAACGTGCTGATCTCCTCTGAGATCTTAACACCAGTAAAACTCTCTCTTGGTCTTGTCTGCCTATAGACACAATGGCGGCCGAGATCTCCACCTCCATAAACATCAAAGAACCTCGCTGGGATCAGGGAACCTTCATAGGCCGAGCGAAACACTTCTTCACCGTCACAGACCCCCGCAACATCCTCCTGTCCAATGAACAGCTCGAGAAAGCACACAGGATCATTCAGGATTACAGGTACTGAAGGTGGCCGCTGATTGGCTTAATGTTTCCCGTGTAAACCTCTGGGATGATGTCATCTGGAAATTCAGTCCGTCATCTCAAAATTCAGCAATGTTCAATGGAATTATTTTGGTGTATTTCAGAATGATTTTTTGTAAATAAATTGACTGGGAGTGGGGTGGGGGTGCAGTGGGGCAGACCTGTGCCATCTGCTGGCTGCTTTCAAACCGTTGTGAGTGTCTCTTTTTCAAATGTTGCCATAGGGAAATGTTTGACAGCATTTTGCAGCTACAAAAGCGCAGATACAGTACAAATACAATAAAACATCAGAGCATTTTACCTATAGCATTGAAACCATAGTTTGGTGGTGCCACCAATTATGGAATGGGATAATGACGTAATCAACAAACTCACTTTGTGGTCCCGTTTGCTTGAACACTTGTAAACTGTAATTCTTTCTTTTAGTGTTTAGCTGATTATTTAATCATGTGGTTCAGTGTTGAGTAATAGTGAATATGGAGGTGACGCTGCATTATGTTGTACACTGTGCATGACGCCAAATTCATTGTTAGCCATGCAAAAAGTGGGCTGACCACTTTAGCTCCCTATACAGAAATGTAGTGAAGTGAAAGTGACTATTTGTCATTGCAAACACACTCAAGCACCACAACGAAATGTGACCTCTGCATTTAATCCATCACACATGCACACGTGGAGCAGCGGGCAGCTACCAACAGCGCCCGGGGGTGTAGTGAGACGGTACCTTGCCCGGGACTCGAACCTGTGACCTTCAGGTCCAAAAGGCAGTGTCTTAACCACTAGGCCACCACTGCCAAATGTAACTGCAGGAAATGACATAATAATAATAATAACAATAATAATAATAATAATAATAATAATGCCACATACTTTTTTTAAATAATATATAAATGTATAATAATACTAATAATTATAGTAATAATAATACATAACAATTATTATTATTATTATTTATTACTATTATTATTATAGTAATAATACTCTTATTTATTATGAAACATATTTTTTTTAATAATAATATGTGGCATCCTTCTCAGACCCAATTTGCATATTATTATTATTATTATTATTATTATTATTTAAGCAAAACACAATTTAAGTTTCTTTATTTTGTTTATGTAAATGTGTTCTGGCAAAATGTAAATGTTGAACAGTAAAGCAAAGACCGGCACAAATTGGTTTGTTTGTTTGTTTGTCTCTGTCCTAGCAAGGGGGTGGTGACCCCTGGTCTGACGGAAGATGAGCTCTGGAGGGCAAAGTATATTTTTGACTCAGCGTTTCATCCAGACACGGGTGAGAAGATGCTGGTGATCGGACGCATGTCAGCTCAGGTCCCCATGAACATGACCATCACCGGCTGCATGATGACCTTCTACAGGTGAGCGGCAGCCGAGTGAAACCACTGTCAGTAATCACCGCCTGTACTAAAGCAGAATGTGTGTACTCTCTACGGGTCAACAGTTGTTAATTTTTGTATATTTTTCTTTAAAGATCTACAAGGTACAGCTTTGTAGTAAAAATCTCACAAATAGATTTTAAAAAAGGATGTTTTGTGTGCAAATCACAAAGATGATCAAAATTATATAAACAGTGTAAATCTAACTGTTCAAAGCAGCGGTGATCGAACTGGAATTTCTAGTGTGTGTGTGTGTGTGTGTGTGTTTGACAGCAAATCTGTATTCGCTATTAACTAAAGCATGTTCCTGTATTACACAGTTGTGAGGGAGTGATAATGATTGATGGTGTGTTTCTTCCCTTTCTATCCAACACCAGGACAACCCCAGCAGTGCTCTTCTGGCAGTGGATCAATCAGTCGTTCAATGCAATAGTCAATTACACCAACCGCAGTGGGGATGCCCCCATTACAGTAAAGTAAGTGGATATTTCATTGAGTACTTTGCATTACGGTTTCTCACACAGTGCAAATAGTATTTTTTCACATGTTTCCCCTCAGTGCATTACTAATAACCTTTAATGGCTTAATGTTCAGTCAGCTCTGCACAGCCTACGTTTCGGCCACCACAGGAGCAGTGGCCACAGCTTTAGGACTCAACGCACTAGCAAAGGTAACGCACTCCCGATTTGCCACGCTTTACTCGCTGGGTGGTGTTGATGAAATTCAACGTTATGATATTTTCCAACTATATCACAGTATAAGCCATTATTTAAGTTCTACAGAATCAATATTTGGAAGATGAACATACAATTTGTTTAAATGATTTATGGTTTTTAAACTTTTTAATGGATTTTTATGGATTTTTTCCTTCTGGGAAAGTGTTTACACTGCAAGTCACTGTCAGGTCCTGGATACTATTAAAGTAGTAAAGTACAAGACATGAAATAAAATGAAATTCAATCAATTACTTGACCCCCATATCATTAGGAACCCCACTATTTAATTAGCATTTAATCAATAATATCGTGCTTATTATTAAATATTACAAATATTGCTAAATCTCAAAAAATAGCATCACAGGATGTCAGGATCACATTATACCAGTTTAGACGATTGCCCAGCACTGCCATAAACTTCACATGGATATTTACTCATCTATCCTGGTGATACTGAGAACATAAACTAAGAGCAAACTGTCTTGCTGCACTTTCAGGTCATCGTTTATCTGTTATCCATATTAATATTCACCGTGAAATAGCTCATGTTAATTAACACTGTGAACTAGGAGCCCACATAACATTTCTTAGGCTTCCAATACTTGTTGTCTATGAATGAGTATCTGAATAAACTTTTTTTTTTTAATCCACTTCTATTAAAATTTTATACTAAACCACAAATTGTATCTTTTTTTTGCTAATTTTATAGTTCGATTTTAAATTTAAATATTATTTATTGATAGTTGTTCACAGACTTTGTTTAGATCCCCTTTTACCATATGATCAATATCACGATTATTTTTCACATTCATAGTTATACAAGTACAACCTGTAGTGAAATGTACCCTGATCTCTCCTGACACTATGCAAATTTTTAATTTAACACTAAAATTAAAAGAAATGAAAAAGGTAAATCTTAAGTAAAATGTATAGAAGAAAAATATATTACAAAAAAATTGAATATTAGATTTGAACAATAACTGTACATATGTGCATATAGATAACTATACATGCTAAAGTGCAAAAGGACATTATTGTAAACTTGTTTGTAAACATGCATATGTGGAAACATGATGCAGGTGAATAGCAGGCAGGTAGAATGTGCATTATATTATGTGATTGCTGTATGATGTTATTCTGTATGTTAGATAAAGAGACAAAGGAGTCTGACTGGACTTTTGCTGTCCTAGATGGCAGTGATGATAAAGAAGCAAGTTTTAACTGGTCAAGGCAGATTTCCTACATTTTTTTCATTTTTTAAATATTTTCAGTGTCAGTTTAGCTGGTTTCTGTAAACAGCAGTCAGAATGCAACATTGCACTATTTAAGGCAGAACGAAGAATGAAGGTCACTTTAAGGCGAGAATGAAAATAAAGAAACTAACGTCAGCATTAAAAATGACATCACAAGTGTGTTTACTTCGGCTGATGAAGTTGTTTTAATGTGTTTTACTAAATTCTTATAGATTTGGAACTTGGTTTTGTTGAGTCTCTTGGCATTGCTGCATTTGAACGAGTGCCTAAGTTTAACTCCTGAGAGTCAAACTTTCAATATTTAACAAAGATTCATTATTCAAATACTAAATATGTAAACAAATACCATCATAACGAAAGCAATCTTAAATAATTGAATTATTCGGGCCAGCCCTACTGTGCACCAAAAAGCTGGGAGGCTGTAAAAATGTTAATAAAGATAGAATGGAATGATTTGCAAATCTCATAAACCAATATTTTATTCACAGTAGAACATCCATCCATCCATCCATCCATCCATTCATTTTCTAAACCACTTCTTCCATTTTTGGGTCGCGGGGAAGCTGGAGCCAATCCCAGCTGACAATGATCCCAGGACAGGAGGCCAACCCAATAGAACATAGAAAACATATCAAATGTTGAATGTGAGACATTGCATGAAAAATATGAGCTCATTTTGAACTTGATGTCCTATGTCCTGTTGTGAATAAAATCTGGGTTTATGAGATTTTCAAATCATCACATTTTGTTTTTATCTACATTTTACAATGTCCCAACTCTTTTGGAACTGCTGTTGTAGATCATTCCAACTGTTCAGGTATTCGTCACATGATACTAATCAATTTTGTTTCTTTCCCCAGCATATCTCCCCACTTGTGGGACGCTTTGTTCCATTTGCTGCTGTAGCTGCTGCTAACTGTATCAATATTCCACTGATGAGGCAAAGGTAAAATGTAATGTAGATGCTTTTGTTTATTTTTAGGAGTGCACTACTTTAACTGTCTGTCACAGCTGTTTACCCTGCTGTACTCACCCACAGGGAGCTGAAGCACGGTATTCCAGTAACAGATGAGAATGATAATCGGTTAGGGGAGTCGACAAACGCAGCACAACAAGCAATCTCGCAAGTGGTCATCTCGAGAATCCTCATGGCCTCTCCTGGAATGGGTCAGTATTTTGTTCCCTTTAACAGTAGCAGAAAAACAGAACATTTCTTACATTTTTTCCCCTGGGCCTTCTCTTCAGTGATGGAATGTACAGATGGAGGGATGAATCTACAGAGAGATCGATGGATGGATTAATGAATGGACTGATAAATAGATAGATCATTGGGTGTATGGATAATTTGTAGGGCTGGATCATGTTTATATAAATCACAATTTTAAAGAGTGCAATTTTGAAATCATAAGAGCTGCAGTTCTTTATGCGTAGATCTTTTGCATAAATTATAAAATTATTATAGCCTAAAGTGCGCTTAAAATTTTGTTTCAGAAATGTAGAAATGTCAGTATTTCTGTATAAATATGTAAAAAAAAAAATTGAAGCAAAACATTGCAAGAAATATTATTGATGATGGGTCGATACATGGACAGATGGATGGATGGATAGACAGGTGAATAGCTGGATGGACTGATATAAAATAGAGAATCAGAACAACACTATAAAATCGACATACAGTGCTCAGAGCTGTAACCTGCAGTCACAGGCAGTTCAGACAGTACACACATAGGAACAAAGCTAGTGTGCCACATGTTGTAACATGTCTAATTCATCCCTTCAGTCCTCGTTGCAATGATTCAGGTGTGTAAGATTAAGGACCTGTAAAGGGGAATGTTGTGTGTAATGCACTGGGCGCAAATGAAAAAAAACATGGTGTGTGCAATGGTGTTTCTTTCTTTTTCTCTCAGCTATTCCACCATTTTTAATGAACTCACTGGAAAAGAAGGCATTTCTTAAGGTATTTGTCCCTCCGCTTTAACTTTTTACATGACCGTGTTTCATTCAGTAGTTGGAACTGAGCATGCCCAGTAAGGGCTTCAGTGTTTTACATCTCAGTGCGTACATTAAAGCTTACAATAGCCCCATAGAAGCTCCACCGTGGTTGCTGGGTTGAGTTCTTTTCCTCCTCTTTTCAGAGGTTCCCATGGATGAGCGCACCCATTCAAGTTGGCTTGGTGGGATTTTGGTGAGTTGCCAAAGATAGATTGGTGCTGTAATCGCTTTTTACAGTCTTTCTACTCGTCTCGCTACAAGAACTTTTGCAATGGACTTCGTTAATGCTGTTTTTTTTCTGCTTAGCTTGGTGTTCGCCACTCCACTATGCTGTGCATTGTTTCCACAGAAGAGGTGAGAAAACTTTACAGAACTAGTTACATTTACAATAGCCATGCAGTTGTAGTAATTGGGCAGTAACCTAGAACCGGCATAACCGAACTGGTATGTCAGCAAATGTTGCTCTGATTTGCTTCTTTAATGAGGTCAGTGAGGTCATCAATTTAAAGGGATAGTTTGGTTAAGAAAAAATCCCTTTAGCATATATGTTGTTGATCAGCTCAGATGTGTTTTTTTTTGTCTGAAATTTGCTTCTTTAGCTTTGCACTGAAGCTTCAAAGCTAATGTGGGTAACCAGCAATGGAACCCCACCAATATTAACTGCATGCCGTCACACTCTTTCCTCAAACTGGGTGTACAAAAATGGACAAAAGTATGTCACATGTCTCAACAGTGAATTGCTTGACTTTTTGAATTGTTTAATTTTTTTTCATTTTTAATAGATAACAGTGTAACACAGTGCTTAACAACAGAGCGGGGCAAAATTACAGTTTCATCGTTTTTGTAACAAATAAATGCCACCGTTTTCCTCAATATGCTTCTCTGAGAACATCATGCATATTGCTAATATTTAAAAAACGCTGACCAAATGTTTCACTATGAATGGAGCATTTTTAGGCCTAATTCAGTGGAATAAGTGCAGTGTAGTTTGTAAAATGTTAGATGAAAATTATTTGTACACTTTTTGTTTTTTTCGTGGAACCTATTTTTCTTCCTTTCCTAACGTATCAGAAAACTCAGAAAAACAAATAAATACATATGAAATATAATTAATACAATTTTTAAAAATATCAAAAATAAATAAATATCATTACATATTGTATTTGAATACTATATTTTTGCCAAATCGCTCACCCCTTATATTGGCTCAAAGCCACATAAGGCAATGGTGAGACAAATGAGGCTAACTGATGTATGGAAGCTCCTTTTATTTGTTTGCTGCATTAGCCTCTTAGCTCCAGTGCAAAAATGAAAAAAGCAAACTTTAGACACTAAACATATTTTGGTCAATCAGTTAAATTTGTTGCAGGGGACAAATTGCATCAATGAGATTTTACATTGAAAGTTGTTTTTTAGCTTTATTGTGCTGTCTCTGATGCCCTTCTCTCTGTGTTTGCCTGCAGCTCCATGGCCCTGAGCCGCCTGGAGCCCGAGCTTCAGGAGAAGATCCGTGCGAGTCATCCGGGAGTGGAGAGAGTCTACTTTAATAAAGGACTATGAGAAGAAAAGCCGCTTCTCTACACTGCCATAACCATCCCACTCACCACCATATTAAAGCCACCTTCAGTGTGCCAAAGTTAAGTTCCTCTGTCCCATCTCAAGGACATCCCAAACTCAGTGGGTTTGTAAGATGTCTAGTAACTCTTTTTTTCATTTGTATCCAAAAACGTATTTTTTGACATTGCAGGTGTGTGTGTTCGGTAAAGACTTGTCTCAAAGGTTGCTCTTTCAGTTTTGGTTTTGTATCTACATGTGGTACTTTTTTTTTTATTTTTTTTTTTACATTTTTTGAATACGGGGATGTTCAGAAGCAGATGGACAGTGGCGCACATTGGGTTGGTTTGGATTTGAAATGACAGCATAGCAAAAACATTAAGCCAGCAGTCTGTAAGTGCTGGTTAACTTTGTGATGGCAAACTACATGGAAGACTGCAGCAGTGAATGATGGGCTATTGATTTTGACAGATCAAACGTTCAGCAGAATGTACCATTACATGTGAAAAGACAACCATAAAGAAAACAATACACCAGGGATAACAAACATATGAAGACCGTCTAGACAGTCTCATGTTTTAAAGCAAACCACCTTATGTGTGAATCATGAGTATGTTACGGGCATGTAGAATTGTCTGATGTGAATCAGAATGGGTTCCAAAGACAACAGAAGCATCATGCCAACAACAAGAAGGCCTAAAATCCCTATAGATGGACAATAACTTGAAGTACTGTTTCATATGCTGGAATACAGAGCCAAATCAACAACAATAGTGTCACTGTCCAGTCACTTGCGGACTGTGCTGTTATTGTGTTTGCTGCCAAAACTTTATCATGTGCCATACAGAACCATGTTCAGTGAGGAACAAAGATGGTGGGAAATGATCCTGTTGCTTTTCTGTTAGTCTTTTTTATTGTATTTCTGTATTTACTCGTCAGTGTTAGTGTGTCCATTGAGGCTGCTTTTCACAGAAAACTGCCAAAAATTCACTTTAAAGGTACACTAAGAAGTGCTTTCCATTAATCTTAGCAACTTGTTGAGACTAATGTATAAAGTTGGTACATAGTTGGTACACAGTGATGTAATTTTGACTCATTGCATATGGTACATCTGAATTTCTCCTGGTAGGAGTTAATCATTTAATACTAAGAAGGCTAGTGCTACTACTGCTACTGCTACTGCTACTATTGCTACCGCTACCACTACAACTTCTACTACTACTACTGTTACTACTACTGCTACTGCTACTACTGCTACTGCTACTATTGCTACCGCTACCACTACAACTTCTACTACTACTACTGTTACTACTACTGCTACTGCT
>JBBPDA010000126.1:2643146-2653167 GCA_037974385.1 Arnoldichthys spilopterus | reverse complement strand
ACTACTTCTGCTACTGCTGCTATTGCTACTGCTACTACTGCTACTTCTGCTACCGCTACCATTACAACTTCTACTGCTACTACTGCTACCACTACTGCTGCCACTACTGCTACTGCTACTGCTACCGCTACCACTACAACTTCTACTTCTACTACTTCTAATGCTACCACTACTGCTACTACTACTGTTACCACTACTGCTACCACTAGTGGTACTACAGCTACTGGTACTACTACTAATAATAATAATATTAATAAAGATCATCAAACTTTTATGACTTTTATGACACTGAAAACTTTGGGAAGAAAGCAGCATAGTAGAAATGTTTTACTCCAATCATTTACATTCACAAATACTCTGATGGTGCTTTACAGCATGTAGAACGGTGCAAGGCTCAGCTCTGCCATGAAGACAGAGTAAAAAAGCCTATCTCTTTTGTACTGTCAGTTTTCCTGCTGGGTTTCACTGGAAGTTCCAGTCCTCAGGCCATGTGGCCACCCGTGTCGCTTTCATCTTAGCCAGCAATAAACGTCTTAAAAGCACAATGGGAGAAACTGCTTAGTGTACCTTTAACGAAGAATCACAGGACCTCTAGCTGAGAACAGTGCAATTGATTTGAAATGTTGCCAAATGAGTTTTTATCTCTCCGTTACACAACAGCCTGCCAAGGCCAGCCTCAGCCGCACATAGCTGGAAAAAAAGTGGATTAACAGAGAGAGAAACTGCAGCGTGATTTACTTTATCCACAGTATTTTGAGTGCAAAGTCTTAAAAATGTTTTTTATCATTCTGCTTGATAACCATGCATGAACAAACTGTTTTGTTAGGTAAAAAAGTGTTTTACGTAAGGTCACAGTTCCATGTGTCCCCATTAAGTGTGACAAAGTCCATTCAGATAACAGAGTAAGTGATTGTGAGAGTAAAGTCACTGATAGCTCACAGTTCACCATGAACTGGATGTGAATAAGGGACTTAATGTGCATGTTAAAAGATTTTATGTTTATCACGTCACTGTCATTTCAAAACCTCATAACTCCTTTGTTTTCTTTTGCGGGGGGAGACGGGGGATATGAGTTATTGCCATTTAAAACAACAGCCGCCTTTTGCGCTGATAACGTGTGGTCTGAAGGCAATGACAAAAGATGACTCTGAATAAAACTCATCACATCTACTAACATTAAAGTTAAGAGTGTTTCGATCCAGAAAATGTGTAATAGTATCAGAATCATATTAATATTAGCACATAATTGCAGAAATTGAGGTTATCACCATTGTACAAATGTTTAGATTGGACCAATATTTTAAACTGATATTTGATGATGTATTTACTGTTTCAGAAGAGTAGAAAATGTACTGGATTACTGAGCTTTTTTTTAATTAGTTCTACTGTATTTGTAACCCTATAGTAATAAATACGATATTACTCTGTAACAGGACAATGGCTAATCCATAACTAATGAAAAGGGAGTAAAACAAAGCCTTTGATCAAATTAGCTCAAACGATGAGAATTCAGGGGCGTGTTTGTAACCTGGACATGTGCTGATTTGTGGGAGCTCGCTTTCTTCTATGATCATCGTTTTAATTAAGTGTAGTGAAAGTGACTATTTGTCATTGTGAACACACTCATGTGACCTCTGGATTTACCTATCACATGGCACCGCAGTGTAGACGGATGGTAGCTTGCCCAAGGGTGCTGAGTCTTGAACCTACAACCTTCAGTTCACAAGAGCAAAGTCTTAACCACTAGGCCACCACTGCCTTCGACTGACTCCTGCACATTAACATTGTTCACACTTCTACAACTTTACATTTTTACTTCCTGATACAATGATTCTCGATTCAAGTGTCGTGTCAGTCAACAAGCAAAATCAACACACTATGCAAATTTGAGAGTAAGAGCAGCATAAATAAACCATGAAAATCAGCAGCCACGCATAAGTAATCCCCATTGTTACATTCTATTAATTGTTTTGCTAAAACGTGCATGAATCATTTGAATCATCCCACAACTCTCATATCATTGCATCCATCACAAAGTTGTTCGGTTGCCAGGTTTTGTTATGACAGTGACGATTTGTCTGAACTTTTCTTCATTTTTGGGTGTTCAGTTCATCAGCCACTTCTTCAGACATGTCACATTACAATATCTTTAGCAACATTAAGGCTAGTACTAATTTAGGGTCTGGTATTCGGCAACTCAGAAAGGTGAAGGTGACTTATTTTTGTGATTGTGAACACTGCATTTAGCCCATCACACATGGTGCAGCGGGCAGCTATGAAAAGCACCCAAAGAGCAGTGTAGCAGGACGGTACCTTGCTAAAGTGTAGAGCTAGAGTGGTGCCCAACCCTCTGTTCCCAAAGGCAAGGTCCTAACCACTAGGCCCCCACTGCCACTGAAACGTGCATTTATTACCTCAAACCCTGAGACAGTGTCATACAGTCTGACACACTTGGTTCATGGTTGATCCACAGTATTTGTCCCTTTTCACTCAAGCAAACAGCTACAGCTTTAATTTCATCCCACTAGTCTAATGAGGTATGGTACACTGTTATAAAGGCCTAGTAGTGAAGTCAGGTTGCTGCTGGTGTGAAGTTTTGCTTCTTTTTTTTGAATTAAGTTGTACATTGGCCTTGTTTTCAGAAGCCTTGTTGGTTTTGCAGTCTGTAGCTGTGCTTGTAGATGTCAATGGTTTCTCTCAGTGTTCATTTTTGTGGCCGCTCCATCGGATCGACAGTGTCATTCTTTTTCACTGTATTGCTGTATTAAATTCTGCTTCTGTGATTATTTATGACTAGTTATGTTCCAGAGATTGTGATCTTTCATATATATCACGTATAGCAAGTCTGTGCACTGAAAAGTGTCCTGGTTGAGCGATGAGGACGTTCTGTAAGTGTGCCATTTAGTGTCGGAAGACTGTTAGCTTGCTTTATAGGGGCTGTAATGTGAGGCCATGCTCTGCATTTAATGTTGGCAAACACAGAAAAAAGTATTTAACTGTATTGTTTTTTCTTCTTCTTTTGGACTCAGGGCCAATAGATCTTCATAGAAACGCAGCGTTTGTGCATCTGATTAAAATGGAAGTTTTTGCTCATCACTTACTCACAGAAATGTGTTAAAGGAATACTCAGGCAATTTCCAACGTGGTCGGTCACACCTGTAGCATGCAATCATGTACCGTCATACCTGCCAACATTGGGGGGGTGTATAGGTGTGGGAGAGGTGTGTCTACATTTTAAAAAGACTGCGAGAAAATAATAGAACTGGAAGGCAGCAGAAAACAAGGATAAAATACAGTGTTGATGTGTTTATCTGTGCTTAGTGAAGGAAACCCATTGACTTCGAACACCCTTCCAATGGAAACCAATGGGCAGTTGCAGAAGCACTTCTCCACTGCCTTCAGCGTTTATGGAGTCAACAGGTTTTGTGGTCATTGCTAAGCAACAGAGACATATTTGTGGTAATCGGGAGCATGATACACATGCGTCAGATAAAAGCACCAAAATATTCCTTTAACACACACAGAAATGGTTCATGTTGTGTTTTCATACCTGAAACTTTCAGCTTAGATGAGAATCGTAACCTGGTCACATGTTATAAAAAACACATCTGAACTGAAAATTCCATAAGAAACTTATTTTACCAACACACAGGTTTCATTTTTCCTAATTTCGATGTGATATGTCTTAATTTGTCCTGTGTTTTTGGACTATGTGATCAATATTTGAAGAAATGCATATTACAGAACAAAACCAGCACATAATGGCAGATGTGGATCATACAGTAAAGTGTGTACCCAGTGGGACGCTGATTAATTCAGAATCAGATTCAGCTATAATTGATGTTTACAGTAAATCAGATGGGTCTGATATTTTCGAGAAAGTATTGTTATTATTTTTTACATCTGATGGGGATGTTGTGATGTGTAGGTTACCCAGAAGAAATAAAGGATGTTTAAAAAAAAAAACCTCTTTGTGGGTTTGTGTTTTTAACAAATACACTGTGGATTTGTTCTTATATACTTTACCAAACAGCTTAATAAGGCTGTGCACTCATTAATATTTATGCTTCTTTTCAGATGAGTAATTTGTCATTATGAACACACCACAGCATAGCACACAGTGCACCATAACGAAATGTGACCTCACCATTAACCCATCTGTGTAGGAGCGGTGGGCGGAACCCGGAGAGCAGTGCTTGGGGACTTACAAGCACCTCAGTGGTACTTGTACCGCTCTGGGATTTGAACCAGCGGCCTTCAGGTCACCGGGGCAACTCCCTAAGCATTACACCGACACTGTTGACCTTTTCGACAACTTGCGTACAAGGACAATTGTTATTACGTGTCATTGCGTTTTAAACTTTTATTGACCTGCCAAAGACTCCAGCTTCCCCAGGACCAGAAATAGAAGAAGCGGTTTGGAAAATGAATGAATGAATGAATGACCTGCAAAGATGGAAGCCGAGCATATTCCCAGGTTCTAGCCTGCCCTGGCAGGAGAAGCAAATGACCATTGCAGGTACCTTCCCAGCAGTCGCAGGGGTTGCTGGAGCCTTTTCCAGTGCTCACTGGGCGAAAGACAAAACCCCACATTGCACATTTGACTAATCCATAGCATGGCAGAAACACGACAAGAATCACACACACACTCAAACCTACGGGGATCATCTTCACCTGACATGCATGTCCTTAAACTGTGGGAGAAAACCAGAGGTCCTGGGGGAAATCGAAGCAGTAGAAGGAGAATGCCCCTACTTCACACGGACCCAGATCCATCTCGCTAGCTACTATGCCACCATACCCCTGTGACTTAACAAGACTCTGATTACAGCAGTGGTGAAAGAAACCAGGTGTTGCCTAAACTATTTTATTCACAATGGAAAACCACATGTGGCCTAGTGGTTAGGACCTTGCCCTTGTGAACAGAAGGTTGCAGGTTCAAGTCTTGGCCCAGATACCACTGAGGTACCCTTGAGCAAGGTACCGTTCCACTACACTTCTCCTGGGCGCTGTTGGTCACTGCCCATTGCTGCACGTGTGTGGACCAAATTTTCATCTTAACACTAGTATAAAATCGTGTCTCAGACATCAGACACTGCCTTCGCTGCATTCAGCTATTTCATGTAATAACTACATTAACAGTGTTGGAACTTAAGAGACATTAAACTCTTCAGATGTCTGGTTCCATTCATCACCACTGTAAACAATTCGACATGGTAAGTTTCTCTAAAAGTAGGCATTCAGAGCACTCAGCACAGTTCTTAAAACATTTCTTACTTATTTTTTGATGCAGATATGTTTTAAAATGACCTATTGAGCATGTTCAGTGTTCAGAATTCTTCAGTCTAAGAGAAAGAGGAGGCTGCCAAGTTTCTAGAGGATGGCATTACAGCATTTACGCTGCCTGAGCTGCATTTTAATTCGGAGGGTGTTGCCGTTGAATGGCCATTCTGAAAAGGCTGCAAGAGAAGGTTCAGTTGCTGAACAGATGAGCACATCAGCTAAGCCTCATCAGCTGTTACTCATCTATCAGAATGGCTGCCACGGACGTAGACGTACACCCTGTAAGTGTCCACTGAGTTTGATTTGCTGTGTTTTGTGGTGGCGCTTTGGTCAGAGAATAATTCTTGTTGCTTTCAGCGTCTGTAACTTGTGAACAGCATTGAGGCAATAGGCGTCTTGTATTTCTGCTACTTACCTCCAATAATTACTTCTTACAAGACATCGCAGCATGTCAGCTTGCCAAATTAATTCAGTAAAACGTATTCAGGTTGAACTTTTCTGAGCATCAATATGTGCCTTGGAATAATTATTTTTGATATAAAGAAAAAAAAATTTCTTTGTCTTTTTTAATGTAAAGATTACAGTATTTTTGTTTTTGCTGTCCATGTGTTCTCCTCCAGGCTTCTACATGTGTATTTCTTTGATTTTTAACATTGATGCTTTTCCACCAGATTCATTTGCCCTTAATGGTAATAGAGGTTAATTTGGCTTGAGCAGCCTGTGTCGTGTGAATACTCTGCTGCTTTTATTGCTTTTGTCAGTTGGTGCAGCATGTGGAAGGGATGTAATCACAGTGACAAAAGGTTTAAACAGCATGGGTTTCGCTTTCGCATCCACTATGACCATCATTCTGCATCACTGACCTGTGAACATTATTGATCTCTTCTAGCGGACTGATTAAGTGCCAGAAGAAGATCGATGTCCTGATTTAGGTCTACACTGTAGTCGTCATGCACTTCAGTGATGCTTTAACCCTTTTTTAAACCAAGACAATAGAACGAAATGATAAGAAATTGTCTTTTTATGACTTATATATATATACCTGCGATGGGTTGGTCTCCTGTCCTGGGTGAACCCTGCCTTAGGCCTGTAGTCAGCTGGGATTGGCTCCAGCTTCCCCATGACCCGAAATGGAAATTGAGTATGTGTATGTATGTATGTATATAAAGCCATATATTTCTCAGCAGTGACTTTATTCTACACCTAAGACACAAGTGAAAATTAGAATTAATGCAAACACACAGTAAAGCAGTAAAGCAGATCCAGATCTGCCGTTGCCTCCATTGCTAGCGCCATTGAATGGATGTGTGAAGCTCCATCAGCACCTGAATTTCATCTAATGAAGAACTCATTGATGCAAACCAGTGATTTGATGGGAACGACAAATAATACCAGGCATCCACTAGGACAGCTCTGGCAATGGTTAAGCCAGCACACTGACACACATAAGCTCACTGTTTACTGTATTAGTGTTCTTTGTTTATTTTAACATTAGTGGGGGGATTTACCCAGCTATGTTGCACAGTATTGTGTGTATATAGTGCATAAAATGGGATAAGACGTGAATACAGAGAGTAATACAAAATGAAATTGATTATACCATAAACTTGGAATGTAAAAGGACAAATGCAAGTAGCAGTGACCAGTGTGTCCAATGAAAGTGTATCCCTCACTATGTGTATGTACTGCAGCTTGTAGTTCCATTGTCATATGCTGTTGCCATACGGCTGCAATTATATTCATATCATTATATATTGATGTCATAAAATAATAATCTAAACTGATTTTATTCATGAACAAGAGTGGTGAACGCTCACTGAATGTTTTCTGTTGTGTTGTTACATCTAAATATTGAATATTGAACTAATTTAATTAAATAATTTTACACTGTAGTCACATAATGATGCCAGAGTATGTTGTGCTGGAATGGTAATGTATTTGATTTTGCAAAAGGAAGGCATGACTGATGGGTTATCGTACAAGGCGAGGCCTAATGAGTAGGTATGGGGGTGTATAAAGCTTTCTTTATGTCCATTGTGTGTGTGTTAAGAGCAGTGGGACAGTGGAGCAGATGACGTCTGTATGTGAAGCACTGTGTTGTGTTTGTACAGAAGCTGGCGCTGTGAAGCCCCCAGCATGCTGTGTTTCTAGGGCTGGTCTCATCGCCATGCATCTCAATTCAGCCAGCTCCACACTGGCTGGCCTGGTGCCCCGCTTTAGCTCTAAATGCCGCCTTTATGGATTTGCTGTAGAGATTCTCGACACAGTGACGGCACAGACATAGACGTGGTATGATGGAGTGTGTGGTGCTGATACACTGATTAGATACAACATTAAAACTGCTGACAGGTGAAGTGAATAACACTTATTGTCTTGTTACACTGGTACGTGTGAAGGGGTGGGACACATGAGTTCTTGACGTTGATGTGCTGGAAGCAGGAAAAATGGGTGAGCGTAAGGATCTGAGCCACTTCAACGTGAGCCTTATTGTGATGTATCTCCAAAACAGTGGGTCTTGTGGTGTGTTCCAGGTATGTAGTAGTTAGTACCTACCAAGTGAACCGGTTGGACAACCAATTAACCAATGAACCAATGGACAACCAGGGTCATGGAAACCCAAGGCTTCCATGTGGGCACTGAATTCTAACAATCTGGTCTGATCCCACAGAAGAGCGTAAAGTGTGATCTAAAAAGTGAATGCTGACTCTGATAGAAAGGTGTCAGAACACACAGTGCACCACAATCAGAGCTGTTTTAGCAGCATGAGGGGGGAATTCCCAATATTTGGTAGATTACATGTGGTTTTTACATGCTTGAGTGTTACTGCTAGGTTGAGAGTGATCCAGCTCCCATAAATAGAGTGCTGCTCTGTGGTGAGAAAGTGACCATTGCTGAAGAAAGATAGCAGTTGCCAATGTAGGGACAGATCAGTATATACCCTACAGTGTATAAAACACTAGTGGTGTTGTTATACCCAATACACTCATTCCAGTGCCACACACTACCATACTACTACCATTTGCAGCTGAGATGGTCCACAGTCTAAACAATTATTGATCAGTAGTGGATGTGCACCTACTGTAGATGGCAGGTGTTAAATGGTCAATGGTAAAATGGCCAATAAGTGTTAGTACATGGTAGGTTTATATAATAAAGCAGCTCTGTGTTTCAGTGCTAGTTTTAACCCACATTTCGATGTCTCTGTTATTGTGCTTGCCACTCAGACTGAGGAGAAGAGGACAATGATCCTGAAAGGTCATGTTGGTTTTGACAGCCTTCCTGACCAGCTGGTCAGCAAATCTGTGTCCCAAGGCTTCTGCTTCAACATTCTCTGTGTAGGTAAGCGATGGCTATCTTCACAGACATGTGCAAGAGCTCTGAGCAGCTATTGGGAGTTTGGTAAGGAGCCTTTTGGTTGATGGCATGTTCCTCTGTGGTCTTCAGGTGAAACAGGGCTTGGCAAGTCCACATTAATGAATACTCTCTTCAACACGACCTTTGAGAATGAAGAGGCCAGCCACTACCAGAATAATGTACATTTACGGCCCAGGACCTACAACCTGCAGGAGAGTAATGTCGACCTCAAACTGACCATAGTGGACACCGTGGGGTTTGGAGACCAGGTCAATAAAGAGCAGAGGTAGTGTAAGGCACATTTTCCCCTCCCTGGCCAATGTCACTGCATGGGTTTCAAATGAGGGTCACTGAATGAGTACTAAAGCTAAGCATAGCTGGAATTCAGCCCACTATGGGCCTCATTTCACTTCCACTGCCAACATGCTAATGTCTTGGAAGCACATTGCAATAAGACTGTCAGAATCTTATTTTACGTTCTCTTAATGGTCTGTTTTACAGTCTGATGGCCACAAGCAAAGTAAAGTATGTTATATATAAACTGCTTTTAAGGTCATCAAAATAATCACTTAATTGACAATAGTGACCTAAAATGTAAAATTATTATGGGGTTTGATACTGTAGAGAGTTTACTATGGGGCTCTATTGCTGACATTCAGATTGTCTATTACAAATGCTTGTTCATTTACAGTTCTGTGCAGAAATCTTAGGCCTGCAAAGCATTTAAAGTCATTGAGCTGAGCAGTGAGCTTCGTTCTGCCAGCAAACACATTAGAATTAATGCAAACACAGTAATTCCAGATTTTTCCAGCCACTGCACATGTATAAAGCTCCATCAACAGCACCAGATTTCATCTAATGAAGAACTAATTGAAGCAGTGACACACATAAAATCACTGTTTGCTGTATTCATGTTATTTGTGTGTATTCTAATACTGCCCAGTTAAACAGATTTTAAAAAATAATTTTCTCTGGTGACTTTTGTACAGTACTGTAATATTATGTTTTGCTCATTTTCATATTTTTAGCTTTTCTTGTGCTAAATATGGTTTATTCTTCATACTTGTCATCATACTCAGTGTCAAATGATTAATTGTTGCTATGTGGGATGGAACTCTCTTCAATCAGTTCAACAACATTGTGACCTTCAAATATGAAATGTAGCGACAGATCGGTGCACAGTGTACAGTGTGTAAAATACTAGCAGTGTTTCTATGCCTGATATATACATTCCAGTGCCACACGCTACCATGCTGCTACTGTAGGGGTTTGTTTCGATCACGTCGGGGTTACCAATAACTGAAGGGTTTTCTGATCGACCTCTTTCCCCCCAGTTTACGTGTTTGTTCCCGACCAACGACGGTGGGCACGCTATCTTAATCTG
>JBBPDA010000126.1:2620601-2631675 GCA_037974385.1 Arnoldichthys spilopterus | reverse complement strand
TATCTATCTATCTATCTATCTATCTATCTATCTATCTATCTATCTATCTATCTATCTGTTTGTCTGTCTGTCTGTCTCTCTGTCTATCTATCTGTCTAAATTATTCCTAAAATATGCTTATACCAAAAAAAGTTTTTTAGTGTTGCAATTTTTTTAATTCACCAAACCATCCTCAACATTACATATACAAATGCAGACGATTTGTGTGTTTATTGGTGGCTGTTGACAGTAAATAAGTACTGTGCTGTAGATATTGTGACCCTCTGGTTCCATTTACCACCACTGGCCTGGAGTCTGTACGTTTCTCTACAATAGACGATCAGCCGAGCACCACAGTGAACTTCGCTTACATCTTTGCTTACATCAGGCACTGAATTGTGCACAAGTTTTGCAAAAAAGAATCAATGGAATTCCTTTTTAAGACTGAGATGAAATGGGTCCAAATACTTTACTTGCTTTGGTGCAAAACATGACAGAGCAGACAACTCCTTGTTGTCATGTATGTAAATGTCTGCATGATGATATTCTTTTACACAAATGACTTCATTAATGGCATGCTCCTCTTTCTGTCTTTCTTTCTTACTGTCTGTCTATTCATTGGTCTGTCTGTTTGTCTGTATCTTCTCTTCTCTTCTATCACAGCTTCTTTAGCCTTCCATCAGCCTGGTCCTTTACCAAAGGACAAGGAATCTGAATTAGGATTTTATTTTGTTATTAACTTGTTTGTTTTGTTCTCATTGGCTTTTGCTAAAGAATTAATGGACATTAACTAACACACATGTTTAATCTGTGGTGTGGCAGTAATCAACATCTGGCACTTAGCGTAATTACCCTTGTTATGAGTCTGAGTGAATCTCTATGAAGTTATATTTATTCAGAGTGTTGAATCTAATGCAGTATTTGTTTTTTAAAATATAACCAAATATAACCAGCAGCTTTAACAAACGATCCACTTGTGTAAGTGGCCAGTGTTTCTTCTGTTACTCAGTAATAACACAGTGTTACACAGTTTTTGTTCCTGGCTTCTAAGTGTTACGTTTGAACTGATTATGTCTAAATCCTGTGTAAAAATGATTATATTCATCACAAACTTTCATTTTATGACCACAGCCCACAAAGGTTTCATGTTTTCGTCATTTTTGACTAGAAAGTTCTAGAAAGTTCTAAAGGAATCCTAGAAACATCTGGAGAGTTCTCACAGTTTCAGAATATTCTGGTGAATGGAGAATTGGTTCCTGAAATCATATACATTTCAAAATGTCAATATCCTGAGCACAGAAGCAAGGTTTTTGTGGAACAACAGCCATTTTTAATTTTTTTTAGGCATAAGGGAAAACACATTTCATACCCATTCGTTCATCCATTTTCTGAACCGCTTATTCCATTTTGGGTTGCGGGGAACGCTAGAGCCAACTGCAGCTGACAACGGGCCCAAGGCAGGGTACACAGGACAGGAGGCCCACCCATCGCAGGGCATACGTTGTATTAAGGGAAAACAAATACAATAGAACTGTGTTACGTAGTGTTATCAGAGTGAAGCTGCAATACTCACTAACAGCCACGGGGTGGCGGTGTAGAGCTGTGAAAAGGGCACTTGCCATTTACCAGTGGTGCTGATTCACACAAGACTTATTTATTTACCCCCCCTTGCTTTCCGGGGTGTTACTTATGTGGATTCCCTTTAAACGTTTAATATTCCCTTGGCACACAGTATTTTTGTAATAAATAAGACGCCCTGGGAAATCACCAACATGTTTCTGTGTTACAGAGGGTGTGGAATCATCATTCAAGTTTGTTTTGCTTCAATAAACTTTTCCCCAGATGTTTTCTGTTATTAAATATATATATTTGTATGTGTAGCACTTTGGGAATCCATTTAACGTTCTATATCAAGGAAAACTAGATTTCCTTTGCCTTTTTTCAGCAAGAAAGCTTATTGTAATATGCAAAAAAAATTATAAAAAAATCAGAAAGGTTAACTTCTTAGATTATACAGCACACATGTAAAAAATGAATGTGCACAAAGAGACAATTTGTATTTTTTTTTAAATTGTGATGTCACAAAACCAAACCATTTATATGTCTACCTATTTAGCCTACAGCAGTTTAGCTCCACCCTTTGAAGTTATAAGGAGTGTTTCAGTCTGGACTGCTGGTTGAGGGCAGCTGACCTAATATCTACCCACCACCAGTCTTGTAGGAACAGCAATAAAAACAGGCCTGTTTAAACCTAAAGGATGTAGAGAGGACTGAAAACGGTCATATATAATGAACTATGTACGTTGAACACAGTGGTTTTGGTGCCCACAGACACTTTATAAGCCTCTCACACTTGGGGACTTTAAGAAATACAATGCAGGCCCACTGACAGCAAAGCCTTTGCTTCTCAAAAAGATCCTGTTGTACTGTTTCAGTGGCAGAGCTGTTCACAGGCTGTGAACTGCAACAGTTGTCAGGTTTCCTAATGCACCTGGGAAAAAAGATGGCCATACAGAACAGCAGCAAGTCAAACAGGCACATCCATTTGCGCCTGGATTTCAGCAGGACGCTTTGCTTCAGACATTCTGACTATAACTTAGGTTCTGTACGTTGTGAGGTGGGGCCTACATGGATCAGACTACTGTGTCTAGCACACTGCTCAATCAGACTGAGGCCTGGGGAATTTGGGGGCCAAGGAAACACCTTGAACTCTTCGTCATGTTCTGTTCTGGAACATTGCAGGTGTTTCATTGGCACACTGGCTGGTCTGCAGCTACGCAGTCCCATATGGGGCAAGCTATGGCGCAGTGTGTTCTGACACCGCGCTCTCATGGCTAGCGTGAACTCTTCTCTAGGGACTAGCCTTCACTCCCTGCGCACATCAGTGAATATTGGGTGCCCATGACCCTGTTGTCGATTCACTGGTTGTCCTTCCTTGGACCCCATGTTGGTAGTACTAGCTATTGCACACTGGGAACACGCTCACAAGACCTACACTGGGAACACTCTCACAAGACCTTCACAGAGGGTGAAGTTGCTCATTTTACACCCTGACCTTCCCTGCCCATCACAGTTTTGTTTGTCGCTGACTACACGAGGATATAAAAAGCAACCGCTGGGGGTGGCTTGAGGGCCCGGGTCATGATTGAAGGTTATTTAAGCCAATGAAAGTGCACAATGAAGAAACGCCGCCCCCTCCGCTGGCTAATTAGAACGCGTCTCCTGCGTTTGGGCGGAGCTCTCGCGAGAATAAAACGGAACAGCTGCGGTCGCTCGGCCGCCTGACGCCGTGGGTCGGGGTGTGCTAGGCGGACACTTTTACACTAACTTTAAACACACGTACATACGTACATTTTTCTTTCGTTTAAGCTCTTTTTTTTCTTTTGAAACTTTTCGTTTTATTTTCAAGTGACGTATTCTCGCGTTTCAGCTAGGCTAAGCTACTGCAACTCCAAGGTAAGTTCTTGTTTTCTGTTAGCTGGTTAGCTAACTTCGTGAAGTGAGAAATGTTTATTAAAAACACAACTTATGCCTAATGTTAACGCGACTAATGATTTATATATGTTAACACTATACATTTAGCGGCTACATCTCGGGTTCATACAGGTTATCCTTGTAAATACCTATTTAAAAAGCGTTAGCTATGTTGCTAACTTATGTAACGTATCCAGGATTGGCCCAAATAATTGGTCAAATAATCGTAGACAACGTTTTGGAAAAAAGTTTTCACGTGTGGATGGGGTATGAATGGTCTGAATACATTCTGTATCTGATTACTCGGGGAAAATAAGTTACTAAGCTGTAAAGATGGTGTCTTTTTAATCCGGCACGAACATGTCCAGGCATTAACCCTCACAGTGGTCCTGTTGTTCTAGGCTCAACCCATGTGACTGGCAACATTTATCTAGTGTTTAACACCTGCGTTGCTTTAAACAATGGGCTGCTTTAAGTTTTTTTTATTTATTTTAAAATATTGCTCAGCGTGTGTTGTCTATAGTTGGACAGGCCATTGACAAAGGTATGACATGTCCGGGCATGTACCAGCCTCCCCTCCGCCCCCTATACTCCCATAACTTTCTAGAAGTTTGCAGTTAACACCTTCAAGTAAAGCAGTCCAGAATAACATCAGGTCTCTAATAACTATGCCGTTAATCACAATGCTGTTCATTTTAGATGATTGACCGAGTGGCGAGAACAGAGGCCTTGCCCTTTGCTGGGCAGCTGAAGGCTCTTGTGGAAAAGGAGGCTCGCTATCAGCCCAAACTGTGCGGCCTCCGCATCCTGGAATCTGCTCATGATAACGGCCTGAGGATGACTGCCAAGCTGAGGGATTTTGAGGTGAAGGATCTGCTCTCTCTGACCCGTTTCTTCGGCTTCAGTGCAGAGACCTTCTCCCTTGCCGTGAGCCTCTTGGATCGCTTTTTGGCTGTGATGAAGGTAGGGGACCATTATGGACCATTTGTAATTTTTTTAATTTGAATGACCAATTGGGAGTCCTTACCCCCCCCCCCCCCCCCCATTCTTTACTAAAAGTCTAAGATTGCAGGAAGAGTACACTGCATTTCTTGTTTTCAGATTCAGCCTAAGCACCTTTCCTGTGTTGGCCTCTGCTGCTTTTACATTGCTGTGAAGACCTCAGAAGAGGAGAGAAATGTTCCCTTGGCAAATGATCTGATCAGGATCAGTCAGAACCGTTTTACAGTCTCTGATATGATGAGAATGGAAAAGATCATTCTAGAAAAACTTTACTGGAAGGTCAAAGCACCAACTGCACTGCATTTCCTCAGGTTGTTTTACTCCAGTATTCAGGAGAAGCTGGATGCTGACAGGTGAGCAACATAAATGCAGTTACATTGTGGCTGCAATGCCTCCGTTATAACTCCAATGGAGTTGCACTCACTAGCTATATCAAAAGCCTCTGAATAAATTATCTAATCATGGTGTTCTTTAAATTGGGGCTTTCTTTCAGTAAGAGGATTTTGAACATTGAAAGACTTGAGGCTCAGCTAAAGGCTTGTCACTGCTCCTTCACCTTCACAAAATTAAAGGTGAGTCATTTGAGTTCTTAGATTTGTGGGTACAGTTTGTGGTACTGTTTTTATAATGCACTGACCTTAATGTTTGTTCCATCAGCCTTCCCTGCTTGCCCTGGCTCTGCTAGCACTTGAGGTTGAAGAGCAGCATGAATTTGAGTCTGTAGAAGCCCTGAGTGAGGCTGTGCAGGACCTCCAACAGCAACTTTGTGTAAGCATCAAGTCATAGTTGAAGTGGTCTTTAAGGGTGGTTATAAAATCAGTTCTCTAATCACTTGGGTTACATGAGAATTCTACAACTTAATCAGCAATCACAATGGGGCATTCATTAATGGCTCCAATATTAAACAGCTTTGTCAGCTAATTTTTCTGCCAAATCTCAAACATTTTTTGCATTTCTGTTCTAGATTAAACCTGGTGACTTGATTTGTGCCAGGGAGCTTGTTGCCAAGTGCCTCATAGAATATTCCACCACCAAGTGTTCAAAGCCCAACAGCCAGAGGTTGCGATGGATCATCTCTGGGAGAACAGCCCGACAGCTCAAGCACAGCTTCTACAAGATTGCTCATCTCCCCACAATTCCTGAATCTGCTTCTTAAGCCATTTGTGAAATATGGCATTCCACTATTGCATCAGTTTCCTTACAGGGCTTCTGTGTGAAGCTTTGCAAGAAAATCGAATTTAGTCATTGCCCCCTTCCTCTGCAAGATGGGTTTTTTTTTTTGTTTGTTTTTATTCCTGCTTTCACTTCTAAACTTTCTAGATGGGTGGGTTTGAGAGCAGTAAGCCAGGTCTCTTCTACCTGGTTTGACTAGCTTGCTCACATGTACAGTATGTTCCTTTGAATCGGCACAGTGCTGGTTGTTTAAAGTGAAGTATTGAACCGCCTAGGTCCTCAGTCCACCATGTGGAAGAGGAGGGAGAAGGGTTTTGTGATTTATGAAAAACCAATGGAACCAAGAAATCGGGCCCAAAACCCTTAACTCCCACCCTAGGTTGCTAAACTGTCCTAAAGCACACTCCTACCCAAGGTGATTACTGAAGTTCCTTTACTATCATTTCTGATGTTGGGGAGACTCTTCTTTTCTGTGAGGTGAAACTGAATGATGTGGGACATGTAGGTTATCTTACTGAATAACATGCTCCTGGCTGAAAGGCTTGAGTTTAGAAAGCTGTGGTTTCTAATACTATATACAGGGTCCAGATTGCTTTGAAAATTCATACTTTAGTTCGGCATGTTTTGTTCATCCCAGACTGCTATGTTTTTGCAGTAATAAAGTTGTCTTTAATACCCCACTGACTGGATAAGTACCCTGTAAACTGATGAATGTGGACCTTTCAATAAAATATTATTGAAATGCAAAGTTGGCTCCCTCTTATTTATAAAAAAAATTGCTTTTTACATAACACAACCAAACTAAGTTTATAAATCAACATCTTCCAATGCCCAGTCTGAACCATGGCTGTATCACTGAAAAACAGCATATGTAAAACTAAATCGAACTCTGGAAGGCTTCTTGTGAGCATGAATTATGGCTTTAACACTGACAGCCTGAGCTCTACATTTGTGTTGTAGACATTCAGAGTTTACACTGCACATTTACATGAGATTCATCCAACTGTGAGAAAACCAGCCTAACATCTTTGGTGCTGTCAGTTTAAAGTCCTTGTGTTCCCCTGGATTAGAGCAGTTCTACTTCTCCAAACTGGAGAAATCAGGTCCACCACCATGGAAGTTTCCAGATATTTCCGCACCACTGAAGTCAAATCCAGGATTCTGTTTAAAACAAGGGGGAGAATACATCAAACAGAATAGCAACAGATTTTCCAAATCTAGTCCTGGAATATCCTTTCTCAGTTGTAGAACTGAAATATCTGGCTCATCAGCTCTTGTAATAACCTCTAAACGAGGTTGCAGTGCTTCCCAGGTGTTCCTTGAGTACTGCTGCTTTGCATATTTTTATCTCCTTACTCCAACACAGCTGATGAGCCAATTCATTGGTTAATTAACAAGCACCTCCTGAGTTCAAGTGCATGTGTTAGAGCAGGAAAAACACGACAATATGCAAAGCAGAGCAACAACAGGACTAACACTGGAAGCTACTGGCCTAGGTCAGTGTTTCGGAATCCGTGACACCCCCCCCCCCAGCGTCTTCCAGCATGATGACTAAATGACCCTATGTATTTGCAATCACCTCAATAAAATCATTACTGCAGAGGTTCTGCAAAATTGACATATGCGGACACCTGACCATCTAAACCCAGGGACTGGATGACCCCTACCCTGCGGTTCTCCCTGCTCTCAATACCCATATGAAGTCAGGAGCTTGTTAATCAGCTGATCTGTTTGGTCAGGTGTGGTAAAAAGTGAAAGTGACTGTTCGTCATTGTGAACACAGTCAAGCATCACAACGAAATATGACCTCTGCAATTACCGTGCACACGTAGAGCAGCAGGCAGCTATCAACAGCGCCCAGGGAGCAGTGTAGTGGGACGGTGCCTTGCTCAAAGGTACCTCAGTAGTGCCTGGACCAGGACTCGAACCTGCGACCTTCAAGTCCCAAAGGCAGCGTCCTAACCACTAGGCCACCACTTTTTTGCCATTACTAACATATAGGAACATCATTTAGGGATCATTAATTAGCTGATAAGACACAGTTTTAACCCTTCAGTTATCAATCCTTAAAACACATTAATTATAACATATTATTTTGGTATCTACTGTAAATCAGGCAGTAAGTACTAGGACATATGTAAATAAATGGGGAACTGAATAGGGGACCCACACTAAACCTCAGTGGAAACACTTCATTCGCCACTGGTTGTGAATCAGGACAGATGAAGCGATGGGAGTTTACATTTACCTCTCTCTGGAACCTCTCCAGCGTGAGTTTTCTCTGCATCTGGTCCTGGACCCACGGGTCAGCAGCGTATTGGTCTTCCAGCAGGGAAGACCAGCAGTTTCCGGCCTGTCGGTTTGTCTTCATCAGGACTATCCTAATCAGTTTCTTGTCCTCTGCATGGCATCATGTTAAAAATCAGACACTTAAGCTGAACACTCAGACTCTCAGTCTAAATTCAGTGTTAAGGCGTTTGGAAAATCTCACCTAACGTCCACGTCGCTTCATCTCCCACTGTGGTTCCGAACAGCCTTCCCTGTGGCGAGAAGTCACGTTTAGCAAGTGTATTCAGTCCCGTCATATGTTTTATGTCCAAGAGTTTGCAGACACCTGCCCACATAAGGTTTCTCCTGAAATCAAGGGTGTTAATGGGGCGTATGCACACTCCCTTTGCTTCAGTGACAGCCTGAACTCTTCCGCGGTTCCCGAAGTGTGCGCCTGCAGTACCTTTAATAGGGAAGGTGTCACTCACCATAACTTTGTAATCAACTTTGAAATTACCATTAAATATTTATGATTTAATATTTACATTTAAAAAATGATCAGAATTTCTAAAACAATGCAATGTTCCATTTAAAGTATGTGCTATTCTTCGTTTATCCGTCCTGTTTTTGACCTGGAACATATTGGTAGGGAATCATAACTAATGGAATATCTCATCATTCATTGCAGAGATTTGTTGCACGTGTTTGTGGATGGATTATTCATTCATCTGAGTTGCTGTAGCTCTGGTGCGCTGACCAGACGCTGATGTGACAAAAGATTACAAATTTTTTTTCATGGGATTTTTTCTCATTACATTTTGGAACACTGTTGTGAGGAAGGGCTGTGCGATTAATCATGTTCTGCTTTCCATGAAAACTTTGGATTCTGGCAAATATGGAGATAATCAAGATTACATGATTATTGCGCTGCATTCTGTTTCACTAGGCTTTGCCTTGTCTTGTTACTCCTGGATTCCACCATGTTTTCCAGATGTGATCAGGGTCACTCTAAAAATATAGAATATTTTGAACACACTCAAGCACCACAACAAAGCTACCAACAGCGCCCGGGGAGCAGTGTAGCGGGACGGTACCTTGCTCAAGGGTACCTCAGTAGTGCCCAGGGACTCGAACCTGCGACCTTCAGGTCCTAAAGGCAGCGTCCTAACCACTAGGCCACCACTGCCCCTCTATACCCCTCTAGCCAACGCTTGATGACCATAGGGCAGGAGTGCCCAACTCTGGTCCTGGAGGGCCTGTGTCCAGGTCAGTTTGGTAGTTTCCCTCCTCAAACACACACACAAACTACACCTGGAAATGAGCAGGGGAGTCGATCCAGGAGATGCTGAAATTGGAAAATCAGCAAACTGGACATCCTCCAGGATCAGAGCTGGGCGCCCCTGGCATAGGGCTATGTGTAGCCACTCCATCCTATGATCAGTGCGTTTCTATGGAGATGATACAAGCTGTGCGCAGAGCCAGCAGTGATGTCCACACACACACACACACACACACACACACACACACACACACACAGGAGGCACGAGGCCATGTTTCCATCTGTTGGCTGATCCTCTCACCTTAAACATCTCCTGTCCTCTCACGGTCAGTTCCACTTCTTTGCTTCCAAGTTTACATTTGACCTCTTTGCTCGATGTCCCCGGAGGGACGTTCACTTCGATGAAAATCTCCTCCATGGTCTGGTACCACGACCCCCACGGGGTCTTACAGGGAACCGCGCCGCTTCTCTCCTCAAAATGCACCGACATACTGCAGCTACAGCTCGCTCCCCAAGCCTGCTGACAAACCCGACTGAACCTCGGGGCTTCCACGAATATTTCCTATCCCAACGACCTTCCCTAAAGAGAAGACGCCCAAACCCGAGGGAAAGTGTTGACAGGGCATAGAAGCTTCTTCAACATTCCTGCATTCTCTAGCAAGTGTTTCTCTTCTACGCTGCAAACGGCCGCTTGTGGAGCTTTACACCGCCCCCTAGTGGTAGGGAACCGGAACTGCTTTTGGGCAAAAGTATCCGGACAGTAACCCCAGCTTCATTCCAATGAGTTTCCAGAATTCTAAATATTTTGGTGACACTTATATTGTAGAGAATCCTACCGACGAGGCACAGGATACAAGAAACATTATTATTGTGCAAGGAAATGTTGGTTAAAGCAAACCAGTAGCAAGCCTAGATAATTAACTATTTATTATACATAAAACTATATATATACATAAAATATGATATTTATTGACATAACATGCATACACATTGATGTAAATACATGCATACACACACACACACACACACACACACACACACACACACACACACACACACACACACACACATATATATATATATATATAATGCAGATATATAGTAATATAATTACTGGGTAGAGTGCATAGATTATTGCACTAGAGGGGTAGGGGTACAGTAAAATACATGATTTAACATAACATTAAGACAAAAACACTTCTGACTGTGGTGCACTGTGTGTTCTGACCCCTTTTTATCAGTGAAAGTGACTATGTGTCACTGTGAACTCACTCAAGCACCACAACAAAATGCATCCTCTGCATTTAACCCATCACACATTGAGCAGTGGGCAGCTACCAACAGTGTAGCAGCACAGTACCTTGCTCAAGGGTATCTCAGTGGTGCTCGGGCCGGGACTCAAACCTGCGACCTTCAGGTTTTAAAGGCAGCGTCCTAACTACTAGGCCACCACATGTGGGTTAGTAGTAAATGATAACTCTTTTTAGATTAGTGTGTATGAGTTAACAGTGTGTATAGTGTGGCTGAGGTCCAGTACATTAAAATGGATTGTGCATAAATATGTATGCGTGCGTGTAGTGTGTGTGATGTGATCGAGGCCAGTTCAGTTGTGGTGGTGGTGTTTTTGTGCATGAGGGAACCAGGAGTCATTGTGTCTTGTTTTACAATTAACGGCCCATGAAACTGATGAAACTGGAAGAATATGTGTTTTCTTTAAGTGCTATTTTGACTCCTAGGCTAGTGGTTATGGACTTGTCCTTGTGACCAGAGGGATGCGGGTTCAAGTCTCAAACCAGGTTTTACTGAGGTACATTTCCATTTCCATTTAATCATTTGGCTGATGCTTTTATCCAAAGCGACTTCCAGGACAGAGGAAACAATCAAGCATTCGCGTTGCAT
>JBBPDA010000126.1:2570062-2585803 GCA_037974385.1 Arnoldichthys spilopterus | reverse complement strand
ATTGTGAACACACTCAAGCACCACAACGAAATGTGACCTCTGCATTTAACCCATCACACGTGCACACATGGAGCATCGGGCAGCCATCAACAGCGCCCAGGGAGCAGTGTAACAGGACGGTACCTTGCTCAAGGGTACCTCAGTGGTGGGACAGGGCGGGATTTTAACCCACGACCTTCGGTTCACAAGGGCGATGTCCTAACCACTAGGCCACCACTGCCCGTATGTGTCCTTGTTTTACGTGTCACCTGCCTAGTTAATGGTAAGCAGTGTTGTACGGTGCGGGGATGTAGCCTTGATCCATGGCCATCAAACTATGCTGTGCTGGGCCCTTGAATTTGAGAAAATCAGGCCTGGAAAATCCTTAAAAATAGCTTGAATTTGATAGTGGAGGTGTGAGAACTGACTCTTAACAAAAACTATAATAATAAAAAATTGATTACACACATTCAATAGTAAAGTCATTGTTTTTATTTATATATATATATATATATATATATTCATGAATCATATATATTCATATATTCATTTTCTGGTGAGGTGCTGAAGTGTGTGAGTTTCATCAACTTCTCATTATTAGCTGTGTGTTTGTGGAGATTTTATTATCCAGAAGATAAGATTTAATAAGACTTAAAGCCTCTTTGGATATAAAGCTGATTCCTAAACCTTTTCCTTCTAAACAGTGCGGCTCTCCAGACTGTAGCTGAGAGGAGCAACTGACAGGGCTTAACGTCTAAAAAGATGATGGGGTCAAACGTTCAAATTTACCTCTGTCTCTCTCTCTCTCTCTCTCTCTCTCTCTCTCCTGCTTTCTCTCTTGCTTTCTCTCTCTGTCTCTCAGTGGATCATGTGAGGAACTCATTAGTCCAGCGCAGTTCTTTAGCTCTAGACAGCTGGATGGCTTCCCAATTAAGAGCAGAACAAATGCCGCAGGTGGAGTGAGAGCTGCAGGCCCTGCTGCCTCTGATACACTCCCTCTGGGTGCTGGGTTTTAAAGCATAGCTCTCTATCTTTTCTTTCTCTCTCCCTCTCTTTCTCTCTCTGATGTGAACACGAGTCAGCGTGCTTTCCGTTTTTGACGAAGGTAGCCCTGCGTGACCAAAGGTCAGCTGTGGTGTCGGGCAATGTGAATCCTTGGGCCATCCTGCGTTCCCTCTGCCGTCGAGTCTTGACATTAAAAATGTAGGCTATTTTTGGAGAAAGCAAAGGCAGGGCCTCTCTCTCTCTTTCTCTCTCTCCTCTTTCTCTCTCTCTCTCTTTCTCTCTGTCAAAGTGGCAGCCATCTCTGCTGACTCACAGGAATTTGGAAATGCAAATGGGACGTTATGATAATATCCTAATCGATCTCCTCACTATGGATCTGGTGCTGGGCTGAGGTCCAGACTTCTAAGAGCCCACTTTCCTCCAGCTTTATAGCTGTTGTAGCAGTTCCTCCAGCTTTATAGCAGATCAAGTAGCAGGGACGGTCAAACATTGTTCCATAAACTTTGCCACAAAACCAAACTTCAGACTTTATTTTTTTTTATCATAAAATAGATTATTACATCATTATTACATATTATGAAATTTTATTTTGGTGTCAGTAGTGCAGTAAATAATAACACAATGTTATATTCCCTAAACTGTCTGCTCTGCAGTTCGACGCAGAGTCCTGGTAAAGAGCATGAGGAAAAGATCAAACCTCCAACAGCAGTTTGAGTTTCTGAAGGCCGATGAAAGCAAACATACAGAACAATGTGAATGAGAGAGAACAGTCTAGACCTGTGCAAATGTGTGGAGAACATTCCAAAACAGTATAGATTGGGAAGAACATCCTTAGAACAGTGTGGATGATTGGTGAACATTCTAATGTGAACAATCACGTTTAACATTGCAGAACAGTTCGTCTGAATAGGTGGAGAATGTTCTAGAACAACTGAATAGGAAGTCTAAAACTCTCTAAAACATTGTGAAAGTGAGAAAATGATATTAGAATGATGTGAAGAGCACAGAGTCTGAGCAGTGACAAGAACCTTTGCTGAAAAGTGTAAATAGTTTACAATCGTCTGAATGGATTTAGAACCATTTGGGTGGAGAACATTTAAAAATTCTTTGAATGGGTGGAGAACATTCTTAAAGCAGTTTGAAATGGTGGAGAACGTTCTAAAATAGTGTGGATGGATGGAGAACATTCTTAAAGCAGTTTGAAAGGGTGGAGAATATTCTAAAACAGTGTGAATGGATGGAGAACATTCTAAAACAGGGTGTATGGATGGAGAACATTCTAAAACAGTGTGAATGGATGAAATATATTCTAAAACAGTTTAAATGGATGGAGAACATTCTAAAACAGTGTGAACTGTGGTAAAACATTCTCAAACAGTCTGAACTGGGGTAAAACATTCTAAAACAGTGTGAATGGGGAGAATATTCTAAAACACAGAATAGGTATAGAAAATTCGAAAACAGTTTAAAGCGGGGTGTAGAATATTCTAAAACATTGTGGAAAGGGGTAGAGCATTCGAAAATGGTGTGAATGGGGACAGAACATTCTAAAACATTTTTAACAGATGTGGAACATTCTAAAACAGTGTGAATGAATGTAGAAAATTATAAAACAGTGCGAATTGATGGAGAACATTCTTAAACAGTGTGAATGGGGATTGAATGTTCTAAAACAATGTAAATGAGTTGAGAACATTATAAAACAGTGTGAATGGGGACAGAACATTCTAAAACATATTGAACAGATGTAGAACATTCTAAAACAGTGTGAATGAATGTAGAACATTCTAAAACAGTGTGAATGTATATGGAAAACATTCTAAAATAGTGTGAATGAATGTAGAACATTCTAAAACAGTGTGAATCGGAATAGAACGTTCTAAAACAATGTAAATGACTGGAGAAAATGGGGAGAATATTCTAAAACACAGAATAGGTGTAGAAAATTCTAAAACAGTTTAAAGCGGGGTGTCGAATATTCTAAAACATTGTGGAAAGGGGTAGAGCATTCGAAAATGGTGTGAATGGGGACAGAACATTCTAAAACATTTTTAACAGATGTGGAACATTCTAAAACAGTGTGAATGAATGTACAACATTATACAACAGTGTGAATCGATGGAGAACATTCTTAAACAGTGTGAATGGGGATTGAACGTTCTAATACAATGTAAATGAGTCGAGAACATTATAAAACAGTGTGGACAGGGGTAGAACATTCTAAAACAGTGTGGATGGGGAAAGAACATTCTAAAACATTTTGAACAGATGTAGAACTTTCTAAAACAGTGTGAATGAATGGAGAACATTATAAAACAGTGTGGACAGGGGTAGAACATTCTTAAACAGTGTGAATGGGGATAGAACGTTCTAAAACAATGTAAATGAGTGGAGAACATTATAAAACAGTGTGAACAGGGGGAGGACATTCTACAGACTCCCGACAAACACGCTCCAGCCCAATGTCTGGGTTTGCCAGGGGAGAATGTTAGTGGGTTCTGAGGGTTTAGAAAGCTTTGAGATGTCCTCCTTGCTTCAGTTTGCTGTCACGATGCACTGAACAGGATCCTCTGAAAGCGTAATTAGTCCCTTTTAAAGAAAGAAAGGTCCAAATAGACTTGTCCTAGCTCATGGGGTAAATAATTACAGGGGCGGAAACGTTGCCTTTATAATGATCATTATCTTGACGAGCATTAATTCCTTATGTGAATGAGAGGTGTGGTCGTCCAACCAGAGGCCAGCAGAGCCCAGAGCAGAAGACCAGACGCTGGAGGATTTGTTTATATCCTGGACAGAATAGCCATTAATTGGTGATCAGTATAAGCTTGAGTCGTGCTTTATCAGATGCTGGGTTTGTTCAATTACAGATGAAAAACGTCTTGTGTTATTTTTACTTATTGTTGCTATGACAACACCTTCTCCACTCAGAAAACGTGAGGTTTAAGATGGCTCGCCTCTCTCTGATGCATTTTTGAGTGCGTAGATATTGATTTTCTTGGTTTCGACCTACTGTTTTATCTCTTGACTTTGTCCTCTGCATGACCTTTGCATGCCATTTTGTGGGCATAAACTTTAAGTTATGCCGCTATATGTGAAGTGTGTGTGTGTGTGTATGAGCTTTGCGTTACACTCTTTTCAGTGAGTGAAGACTGCATCACATTTCACAAAAACTCAGTGAACTTTGCTTCTCTGTCGTGAGGCAGTTTACAGTGGTGTTAACCATGTGCAAACAGTGCAGTTGGAGTTTGGGTGCTATTCAAGGTACTGGCTGTTGGTGTTGGTAGATCATCATCCATGTGACACCCTACAACAGTTTTGCTACTAAACTAACTGATCAAATGAAGCAGTTTGAATGGAGGAGAATGTTTTTGGACAATGAAGGAGGAGAACACTTTAGAACAGTGGGAGAACATTTAAGAATACTGTGACCAGAGGAGAATCCCCCTGAGCAGTGTTAACAGGGAGAATATAGTTAATTTATAGTTGTTGTTAATTAATAAAATAAATTAGAGTTGTTGGTGTTTGCAGATTTGGGGGGCCTACACACCCTAATAGACCATTCACAAAAGTGAGTGTGTTCACAATGACACATTTTCACTTCACTTCACTTTAATAAGGTTTTCCTCAAGGTTTTCTGCAGAACAACGGGCACAGTATCGTTGCTACATTTAATCAATTAAAGTGTACAATTATTATTAAACTATTCATTTAAAGACTTATTATTACTCAGTAAGTACCAGTGGGGAACCTTCTCAGCCTGTATTTAATATCTGCAAGTACTGTAGTAATACTGATTAAGTTGTTCACTTTTGGTTAGAAACAAAAGGGTTATGATCTCAAAACACCCACAGAAGATTAGCCAGCCATGATTCTAGGTAGATATAGCAAAGCAAGCTGTCCTCTTCCATTGGTTAGAACTCCTAGAGCAGCACTGAAGGGCCTTGATTAACCACTAACATAATTAGGACGTGACAGAGGAAGCAACCAATCATGACTTACAAGGAGTGGGGCTAATTTAGTAAGAAAACATCCCTCAAGGCCTTTTGGAAGATACATCACTGACTTTACACCCTTATAAATAAAGGTCCCAGAAGGGTTCTTTGCATGGGCCATAGAAAGATCACTTTTAGTTCCCTGAAGACCTACCCTCTAATATTCGTGGTTTGCCATTGGTAACCACTGTACATTTTTTGTTTTTTAACTAAGAAATTTATATGGAAGTTATGCTGTTTTGAGGCAGATGAACTAAAATGTGGACACGCATAATGCATTCTTTCTAATGCAACTGCGTTCTTTACAACACTGTTTTTCTGATTCATTTTGTTGTGTAGCAATGGTTTATTGGCAAGCTAAAATGAACAAACAGCTAGTTTGTTTATTATAGACAACACAAAACAATGAAAAACATACCTGAAATCTCAAGTGCAAATGTTTCAATATGTACAGTGGTTCTTGAAAGTTTGTGAACCATTTAGGAATTTCTGTTTCTTTATAAATATGTATGTACAGTATATATTTAAATATTTCTATTTAATATTATATTTTGACATTTACTTTTTTTAAGGAAACGTATACAGTATCTGTGAGGGGCAAAAGTGTGTTCATCTTGACTAAACTTTTCCAGTAACTATTTATTAGTGGGTTTCCTCACATGAATTGCTCCAGTCAGCTCCTTTCACAATATTTCTATTGGGTTAGGGTCAGGACTTTGACTTGGCCATTCCATAACATTAACTTTATTTTCCTTAACCATTCTTGGGTTGAACAACTTGGGTGCATCGGTTCGTTGTCTTGCTGCATGACCCAATGTCTTTTTAGATTCAGTTCATTGTTTCTCTACAGTTCAGGTATAATTCAGAATTCATTGTTCCATTAATCATGGCAAGTCGTCCTGTTCCAGATCCAGAAAACCAGGCACAAATCATAATACTATCACACAACATTTCACATAACATTAACCACTGTGACAGAGGTCTTTAATTGCTTTGAAGTTACCCGTGGTTCCTTTGTGACCTTGTGGACTATCAAACCCTTTGCTTTTGGAGTGATCTTTGTTTGTCAAGCACTCCAGGAGAGGGTAACAATGGTCTTGAATTTTCTCCATTTGTTCACTGTCTGTCTGTCTGTAGACTGGTGAAGTCCAAACTCTTTACAGGTAGTAATGTAAACTTTTCCAGCCTGATGAGCATCAACAACTCTCTGAATCTCTGAGATTCTCAGGAATTTACTTTGCTTGTGCTCTGATACACAAACGTGTTGTGAGGATCAGACTTTGAAATTTCCCTGTTTTTATTAGACAGTGTACTCACTCACAAATGGTTGTCAATCTAGTTGACTAAAAACACCAAAATCTAATTTAACCTTTAAATTATCTTAAATGTTTATACAGAAATACAGTCAGTTCACAAACAATGTTTAGCCTTAAACAAGCTGAACTAATAAATATGTCTTGCTTATGTCATGATTAAGATCCATGGAGGGAGACAATTACCAATCTCTCCTCCAGTAATGCACTAAGTTTCACTTTTTTAGCTCAGGATGGCTGCACAGCACAAAAAAGCTGCATGTTATGCATAAAACCTGAGGAGGCCAGCATGCTAAACCTTGCAGTGTGCAAAATGTGTCTCTCCTATAAAAAATTACAGAACAAAATGTGCCTTAGTTGTGACAATCTAATGGGGGTATATGAATCCTCCTTAGAATTTATGGGAATAAATTCAGACTTCACTTTTTTACATTTTTATCAATAAACCTTTAGAATTAAATTTTCTAAAATGATAAAAAAAATATTATAAAAAAAGTCATCCTAAAATCTCAACGCTCCTGAAATTTCAGTGTCAAATATGCATTCCATACACGTGCCTTTTCAGAATCACTAGACGCTTTGGTCCGATGCAGCAAAACTCAGTTTGCCGGTCTTTATGTCGGGTATTTAGCTTCAGACACGTCTTAAGTGACATAAGCACACGCTCATGTTTTAGCTTGAAAACTACCAGAGATAATGAGACAGCATTTGTTTTTCTAGGCTGTTAATGTGCCATCTCTATTTGGGCAATTAGGCCATTTTATCAGAATGTGTTAAAGCAGCTGTAAAACCCAGAGCTCCCATGGGGCTGGATTGGGGGCTTATACAGTCGAACCCTGGGGTAAAACCATTAGCTTTAGCCCCTCCCCACCATCTCCTTTACAACATCTGATATTTAGAGGCATGTACTTAACCAGTCATTCGGACAGTTTCCCTGTCGTGACAAATTAATGAAGCCCGCCAGTCCAATGCAACCGCTTACATTATAGCTCAACTGGGAGAGAGCGAGAGAGAGAGAGAGAGAAAGAACGAATGAGAGACAGTTAAGTCATAACTGCACGCTATGATACCACCACCAAGTCCTCAATTATCACATTCGTACATCAAATGCTCTAAAAAATGATTTATTTATTTTATTTCTTTAATCATCTGGAGTCATGCAGAGATGAGAATAAATAATGACATATTTGAGGTTTCGGGAAAGTAAATGTTTTGAAGGCGAGATGGCACGGCGTTGTACGTTTAAGTGCCGTGTGCACAGCGAGTGTAATTGCTGTTGGATTTGGTTTCTGACACCCAGGACGGAGATGTCGCCAAATGTGCACAAGTACGTCAGTCTTCAGTGGGACTGTCCTGACAAATTACGCTGTCATTCTGTTACAACCTCAGTTTGAGATATTGATCCGCAGGGCAATACTAGCAGTTGGAACACAGAGCATTGGGATGTCACTCAGGACAGTCGGCTGCCCCTCACGCACTGGCATTTTCAAAACAGGGGCCACTCGGTGAAAGAGGCATCCACTGACCACTGTAGTAGAAACACCTACCTTGTAGATCCACCTTGGTGGTATGTGGTTTAGAGCCGTCACAGTCGTTTGTTGTGATGGGTTGACCTCCTGTCCTGGGGGAACCCTGCCTTGGGCCCGTAGTCAGCTGGGATTGGCTCCAGCTTCCTCGCGACCCGGAATGGAAGAAGCGATTCAGAAAATGGACGGATGGATGGATGAACTTAGAAAAATAATTTATTTAAATAATATAATGATAATGTTTAAACTGGCCATAAAGTTTTTATGGCCAGTTGGAAATCCAGATGATTTTTATCTGATTTTTATTAGCCTTTTTATTGACCAGGAGCTGCATATGAGACACACTAGCACTACACAACAGTAGTGCTACACAAAATTGTGCTAACAGTTTGTTAGCACAGTGATTGAAATTTTGGTATAGATGTAGCAGCAGTATTCTGATTTATATTATATATATCATATAGTATGTATATAAATAATTGTTATTAAAAAAAAAACGGATTGCTTGCATGATCCTCAAAATAATCTGTAGATTACTGCGACTGCTGATGTGGGTAATTCCACAATTGCACCTTTTAGCCCAAGAAACACAAAATGAAATTGGAATAAAATTTTTAAAAATCTGCCTATTTGTTGCTCTGCGATGGGTTGGCGTTCTGTCCTAGGTTGAACCCAGTCTTGGGCCTGTAGTCAGCGGTTTGGAAAATGAATAAATGAATATGAATGTGAAAATACTTCACTTTCAGTTTCAACATTGAATCTAAGAAAACAGGAGCAACAGGGCGGTAATTCTGTACTCAAACTCACTTGCATCCACATTGTTTGGCATAGTAATAATGCATGTGTGTGTACACTGACTAGATGCGTCTATGAAAGTGTACCGTTCCTTTATAGCTGTAACTGGCAGGACAATTGTTCTTTATTACATTGTAGTATTGTGCTTTTTTGCACCTACAACATAATCTGCCAGAGTGGGACATCCTGGTCAGCAGATAACGCTAGTTAAAAGACCAGTGAACACTTCCATTAACAGGCTTTCAGTTCAGGTCTTCACAGAAAACAAAGAAGAGCAGTAACCAGGAAAAGGGACGTTTTTATATATAACGTTATATCTTATATATAATTTTATTTTTTTGAGAGTTTCAATTATTAATGAATGAAAAAATAATGTTTTTCATGGAAAAGTGCTGTTATATGAGGAGTTTCATGGTGTGCGAACATGTGCTTTCTAAAGGCTGTGGTTAAATACCATTTAAAGTGTAGTACAATGATCATGTCACTGGTTTTATGACAGGGCTTAGTTGCTGTGCATATGTTATAACGAATATGGATATGCATATAGCTTGTGAAAGATGCGATATTTGTGTCAAATGTCTTTTACCTTTACACACATATCTTAAATACTTAAAAATCTTTCACCTGTGATACATTTAAAGACTGTGACCTGTCAGTTGGTGCATTATTTGTGCAGTTCATCCTCTAGGCCTTCATGAATGGTCAGTTTCTGATCACGGAGTCACTCTTCACTGTATATTTTTGGGTGCATGACAACTCTCAGCCTACTGGTTGTGTCAGTCTCACTCGTGTGCTAATGGCCCACTATCGGCAGTGGTCCCATGGCCAGTGAGTGGGCCTAATAGAGAGAATAAACCGAAACACACAGCAAATGTTGGATTGTTCTTTTTTGACAAAGCTACGCACTTTATGCTTTTGCCCCACACTTATGAAGGCCTTAGTCATCAGTTTTATATGAGCACCATTTCCAATGGCAGCAACTGGTATAAATTTCAGTGCTCGCCTCCATCTCCACGCGTCACCCTCCTAGACAAGGGGGTAGAGGCGGAAAAACGGAGGCCAAATGCGCTTATTTGTGGGGTGAGCCCGCAGACTTTGTGTGCTCGCGCCCCTGTTTGGAATCCATTGATGTCAAAGGAGAGTAAACAGAGCCCAAAGAGGCATCTGCTACCATCTGTGACCAGAGTAATTATTCAGCCATTCTGCACCAAGGCCAGGAGGCAAGTTCCAGACCCAGGTGTTTGCCAGCGTGGCATCTGCACTCGCAAACAAAACGCACAAAACAACTATATTCAGCCTCCGTCTCTCCAAATGCTGAAGAAGCACTGCTCTTCGGCGTCGTCCGACGTTCCTGTTTCATTTTCCACCGTGACAGTTTTTTTTTTATTCATTTTTTTCCCTTGTTCTGTAGTTAATAACAGTTGCATGGCATATGGTATGTGTAATTTTCTTGCTGCTTCTGTTTTATATTTGCTCCCCAGTGCACCCCGGGTTGTAAATATGAACGGAGGCGGAAAGCCGTGCGTGCAGAAGTGATAAAAGTCATCAGAAATGCGCATATGCATTCTGCTGTTGTTCAGCCCCTGCCAGCTGAAGACCTCGGCAAAGCATCTAATTTATACCTAACGTACAGAATTTTTCCCCATAACATACAAACGGGCAGAATTCACACTGCAAAATGGCTGTTACTACTGTTTTATGCTGCACAATGTGCATTTGTCCATGTTATGTGGCAGATAACACACGAGTGTGGTTGAGAATACTCAGCAGCACAATGCAGTTTGGGGCGAGCGATGGTTTAAACATGAAGGGCCCAGGGCTCCAGACTGCAGCCGGAATGTGCGAGAGTACGCGAGGTAAAACTTCACGTGGTCTCATTCGTGCGAGTGTATGATAGTCGTTAGGCTGTTTTGGTGCCTGTCTGGTGCGGGCACTGTCCTAGCCACTGTGGTTGGAAGCGCTACTCTTTCTTCTTCGCTGGCTCAGTCGGCTCCTCTTTGCCTGCAGTTTCATCGCTCACTGATGCTGAAACGTGCAAAACAATCTATTTAGCTGTTGCCATGTTCCAAAGGCGAAAGTGGTCTGTGGCTGGTGATTTTAAACAACGAAATGAGAAGAGAGTGCCCTGGTGCAGGCAGGGAGAGACCCAGTGAGCCAGTGAAGAAGAAAACGCACAGTACGAGGGGAATGCCGTGATGTGTGTGCACCGTGGCCGGTCCATTGCAGGCAGCTCAGAACTTGTTATAGAGTCGACACAGTTCAAGCTTGAAACTTTGAAGTTGCACGGCGACTGTTAGAAACACCCAACCTGCGGAAACCGACGCATCACCTGAAACGCTGAGCCCCTCTCTGATTCCTTACAGCGTTTGGGAAGTAATTGCTCAATGGAGGAGAATGAACACTGCCTGTAACACGGCAACTGGCATTCACCAGTCCTTCCATGGATCACTTTTGGAAGGTACTAAGTACTGCACACCTGGAACAGATCTGACTCAGTAGTCTACCCATCACAATAAGGCCCTTCTCACAGTGGCTATCTGTCTGTCTGTCTGTCTGTCTGTCCGTCCGTCCGTCCGTCCGTCCGTCCGTCCGTCCGTCCGTCCGTCCGTCCGTCCGTCCATCCATCCATCCATCCATCCATCCATCCATCCATCCATCCATCCATCTATCTATCTATCTATCTATCTATCTATCTATCTGTATATCTGTCTGTCTGTCTGTCTGTCTTTCTATCTGTCTGTCTGTTTATCTACCTGTATATCTATCTGTCTGTCTGTCTGTCTGTCTGTCTGTCTGTCTGTCTACCCTTTAAAACCCTGGTGTAAACTAGTGTCGAGATGTGTTGTTAAGAGAAACGGCAGCAGCAGCAGTGGTTATACAGAGGCATGTTCCTCGAACACTTTAAAGACTGCTTACCATCAGAATAACACGGGATTAGATGGACTGGTGAGATAGGATGCAGTGTAAAATATGTCATGATGCGGCTGCAGCATGTGCATTTTACACCGGTGTAGAAAGCTTTGGTGGGAAAGAGCATAATTTGTTTATGAACCCAATGCTACTCCTTCACAACGGAACATTTCTTTTCTATTGTGTCTTGTCGAAGACTAAACGATTCCACATTATTTGCCTTTTAAACCCTGCACCTCCTGAGTGCACAGCTAGCGAGTACGAGCTCTGCCCAGTTTGCATGATAAGCTGCAGTCTTAGTAAATCAAACGTTAAATGCGGGCACGTTGTGAGCACATATTGCGGTCACATCAATGCACATTTTACGCTGCGCCTACATACATCTGGCACTCCGTTTGCATGATGCTAATTAGTACGGTATGCGCGCCCGTAACTTGTTAGCTACATCAGCCTTGTAGCCAGACGTTTGGATGCTAAATATGTCTTGGCAGATCAGCTACATGTTGGGTCGGGTTGGGGGGAGCTATTAGATAATACACAATTAGATTTTTCGTCAAACTATGGCTTTAACTTCTGTTTTCAGTAGCAGTCCTCAATGCGGACAGTAGGGGTAGGAAGGCCACGCTTTTGCATTTCAGCTGATGGTACAACAATGTTTTCCAAGCTGTGTGTGTTCAGGTGGTACTGAATGTACTGTGTGGGGGAGGGAGGTGTGTGGATCCTTTAGAGACTAAGTGGAGGCAGGAGAGAGCGTGTTGCCCCCGGGCTGCAGCTGCCCGGCCCCAGGGGAGTGGAGTTTGAGTGCTGCACGCGGAGGTGGATACACTCCTATCACTTGCTATGAAGTGATGAGAGCAAGTGTTCTCTGCCATCTCTACGAGCTTGACTCAACGCGCGTCTATAAAGGGAAAGCCATGGACGTCTCAGAGCATGGGGGCTTTTCATTAAGCATTTGCAAGTTTCTTTTTTTAAGCAGTATCTTATATTTACCTTAAAGGGCCCATATGCCAAAATGTCCTATTATTTTATTACTTGTTAATCTTATTTTATTATTATTTTGTTCTGATGTTCACTTTTAATATTTGTGAGGTTTTCTGAATACAATCTCTATCAGAATTAAATCTGTTTTTCTTGTCACAGTGTCCTTACGAGATATATATGTAAATGACCTCTGTTCTGTTACGCCTCGTTCACACTACATCATTTTAAGGCTGTTTTTGAGTCAACGGTGGGATTCCATGTTTGATCTGTGATCAACAATCACTATATATGAATGCTACAAAGAGTAGTCACAGACTCTGACTAGATATCTAGACAGCAAAACATCTGGGCAACTTGCGAGCTACAGCCAATGAGAGCGCAGGAAATGAGTCATTGGAAATAAGCGAAGGACATTCAGCTTAGTGCCAAAAAAAAAAATGGCGAGCATGGCTGCATCACGGTGGATACAACAATATGAACAAAATTTATTGGCTTACCTATAACTCTCATTGTAGAAAAGACAACCTTTGAGAGCAAAAGGAGAACTGCCTCCATCTAGCGGCCGCAACCGGTCGTCGTCGCCCGAATTCTAGCCTCCGGCTCCGCCCTCGCAGCTGGGGCGCGTTAGGGCCAATCACCGGGAGGCTATTTAACATCATTAGAAACACAGGAGAATGCGAAGACTACGCGCCTTTCATATCGGTACTCTGAGCGTTCTTTCATTGCATTCCTTAGATTACTTGGTATCGACTCTTGTTTTGGTTTCCTGGACTCTGCCCTTGTCTGTTCTCTGATATACATTTCTCTCAGTGGGTTTTGACCTTGGACTGTTTTTTTGGATTTTGCATTTTGGATCTGCCTTACCTGTTTTGACGCTTATTAAACATTGTGTTGTATCTGCACTTGCGTCCAAGACTCATAATCATTACACAACCCATACTGCCCACATGTGCTGATCCCAAACCAGTCATGCTAAATGATGATGTAGCTGGTGACCCCGTGTTGCAGCTTTAACTTGTGATCAGGAGTCGCGAGGTTTTGTAGTGTGATCTGACCATTTTTATGAATCCAAGCACTTCTTTGGGTGTGTGGATCTTTCGGAAGTCTACAATGTTAGCATGTTTGCTAGCTGATATTTAAATGTTTACCCAGAGTAACTATGCTAAACACTGTCTGCAGTAACAACACTCTGCATCACTTCAGTGTGAATGGGTGCTGAAATCACAACCATGAATTCTTATGAGCTGTTGCTGCAGCTTACATTTGTTATACAGGCAATTTACATAGTCCTCTAAACTCCTGATCAAAAATCAATGATTTGGATCCTTTAATTTTGCAGTGAAACTGTTATAAGGCTGTGAGTGTGAGTTTTTGTGTTTTTTTTTTGCATATTAGTGCTAAACAATTTAGGGAAAACATCAAAAAGATTTTTTAACAGTATTTGTATTTCAGTTTAATTATGATTATTTTCTTAGTTATAATTTTTTTTTTCACCCAGGCCCTATTGTAGCCAAAAAAATATGTTTTGGCTAAAAAAAGGGTCCTGGATAAAAAAAAAAAAGATTAATTTGAGACCTGAGGCTTGAGTGCTATATGTAATGTGCCAGAGCGCTAATTCTCTTGCTCTGCATGATTAAATTTCATTATTAATATTAAACTCCCCCAATTAAAATTTGTCAATACGGGATAACACAGAATCCAGTTTAAACTGCAGCCCCAGCGATGTGAAAACCTCTCTCTTTTAGACTGTGATTTCGGTTCATTTTTCAGCCCTGTTGCATGTATGCGTCACGTTGTATTTATGTCTGTGCTCAGTGTCTGTGCGGAGCGTTTGTCTAGGGAGATGACATGTGCATGTGTATGTACGTGCATATGTATATGTATTCAGTCTACATGCTGTGTGTATGTGTGGCGTGATGTTTCTGTACCCTTGGAGGTCGTAAATGAAAGCCCCCTTCGGGTTCCCCGTGAACACCCTCCACTCCTTGGTGGTGAAATTGTTTGATGCATACTGACAGAGGAGAGTAGCCCACAGCAGCGAACGGTTAGCTATATGTCACAGTAGTGTGAGGACAGGTATCTAATGTTTTTTTTTTTCTGACTGATCTGCTGTTCCCTTAATATGACATTGGAGAGCTTTATGGTTTCTTTATGGTTTTTATTTTCTTTATTCTCTCCCTCTCAGCTCCACTTTTCTTTTTGTCTTCCTTTCTGCAACGTGAAACCAAATCCTGTTAGTAATATAGCCAACTACTACTACTCAATATTAGGCCAATGGTGTTAATGTTATGGCTGATAGGTGTAGATACTCCAGACCTCCATGCTGCCATTTTCCATGAGGTGGGTATATCTTTTAAGAAGCATCCAAACTTCATCCAAAATAATTTGACTGATGCTTTTATACAAAGCGACTTCCAAGACACAGGACCATTACAAGTACATTACTATCTGGGAGACAGTCAGTCAGTTATCAGGTAGCAGTAGTTCGAATGTGACCGATAGGCTTATGTGCTGAAGGTGGGTGTGGAACAGTCCTGAGACGCTTCTTGAACGTGGAGAGAGACTCTGCAGATCTAGTGTCGCTGGGCAGCTCATTCCACCATTGAGGAGTAATGAAGAAGCGTCTGGAGTGGTGGGGATGGAATCTCCAACCGCTCGTCCCTCTGTGGCCTAGGTGATCTGGTGGGTGTGTAGGACTGGATCAGTGTTTCCATGTAGCCGGGAACTGATCCATTGATGATGTTGTAGGCGAGCATAAAGGACATGAACTTGATTCGTGCCAAGACGGGGAGCCAATCAGGGAGCGAAGCAGCGGCCTCACATGAGCTCGTTTCGGCTGGTTGAGGATCAGCCGAGCCGCTGCATTCTTTTTAACCCCCCATGTGTTTATTGGGTTATTTTAACTTCATATTTATGTGATGTTAACATTGAGGTCCTGCTTTGCCAATAGTATAACTTTTCCTGCTTTATTTTGTGTATTACTTAGTTAATATTTATGTGCATTTTTTTTACACCAAATGTAGTTGTGTTGGTTGCACAACATGAAATTAAGTTTCTCATAACCAGAGAAATATGTGCAGTCTAATATGTCTAACAGGTAATAGATTATTATTTTTCTGATCAGAGTTGTTAAATGTGAAGCAGTATATTAATTATAATTATAATATTTACATTTACATTTAATCATTTGGCTGACGCTTTTATCCAAAGCGACTTCCAGGACAGAGGAAACAATCAAGC
>JBBPDA010000126.1:2515617-2545577 GCA_037974385.1 Arnoldichthys spilopterus | reverse complement strand
CAGTCTGGACTGTCTGATTACTGCCCCCCACAGGTAAACACACAGAATTACAGTCTTTACTGTCTGATTACTGCCCCCCTACAGGATAAAATACAGAATTACAGTGTGGACTGTCTGATTACTGTCCCCCACAGGTAAACACACAAAATTACAGTCTGGACTGTCTGATTACTGCCCCCCACAGGTAAACACACAGAATTATAGTCTGGACTGCAGGTTGGCATTTAACAGAGACAAACAAACACATATTTAAAGTCATATTGAAGTCAATCAGGTGTCACCATAAAGCCACTAACCAGAGCCACAGGGTTGCTGGAGACTGTTCAGGGCAAAAGGCCTAGAAACACCTTGGACAGGTCGCCAGTCCATCGCAGGGCAAACACAAACACGTTCACAACTAGAGGCATTTTAGCACCTGCAATTCACCTGACGCAGAGCTGTCGCCTCACAGCAAGAAAGTCCTCGCTTCAATTTCCGGGAACGGACAAATTTATGAATAAAATAAAAACTTTAACCAAAGTATTTCTTTGAAGACCTACCTTCAGGCCTACACTCTGGCCCTTTCATTCAGCTCCCGTATCCTCTAAAATACTGAAGTCCTCTATGTGGTGGGGGGTCCGAGTGAACAGGCCTGTGGGCACGTGAGGTTTATTGAGTAAATAAAGCAGCAGCACACTTCATCACTTCTCCTTAGCTTCACTGCTTTTCACTTTAAACACAAATTAGTGGCCTGCAGTTATTTGGCCATTTCCAGCGGCGTCCTGCTCTATGGTCTCTGTGTCTGACCCCATCTACTCTACTCGAGCTTAACTGAATACAGCAGCAGCTCTGGAGCTTATAGAGGGATGGGAAGGGGAAATTTGTGCCTGTGCCTGTTTGTGTGTGTATGTGCAAGTCTGTGTGTTTGTGTGTGTGAGTTTGTGTGTATGTGTGTGTGTGAGTGAGTGAGTGAGTGAGTGAATGAGGGGGTGAATGTGTGCATTTGTATGAAGGATTGTTTCAGTACATTTTCAGTACTGTCCTGGCTGAAAAGTATTTTTTACATAAGTTTCTTCTTTTCTTTTCTTTTTTAACTGAAAAAAAGCAAAATCATTGTTTTTGGTTGCTGAGGTTGGGCTTAGAGTTGGGTTTTACATAATTACACTTAGAAAAGTATTATTAAGTACTAAAGCGTATATAATACATATGGGACAATATATTATTATATCACACACACACACACACACACACACACACAAATATGTTTAGATAAGATATAAAAACAAACCTGTGTGTTTGGGAAAAGTGTGTGAGGAGAAATCCATTGTAATGTAGAGGAGGGGTGTACTTCAGCTCTGTTCGTGTCCCTGGTGTCCTTGAGAGGCGTCAGTAATCCGTATGCGTGTGTGTGTGTGTGTGTCTGCTCTGCATTCAGGATCACCACTACAGCGGCCTGTATGATGGACCTGAGACGCTACCCACTGGACGAGCAAAACTGCACATTGGAGATTGAAAGCTGTAAGTAATTCTTTCTCTCTATCTCTCTCTCTCTCTCTCTCTCTCTCTCTCTCTCTCTCTCTTCTCTCTCTCTTCTCTCTTTCTCTATCTCTCTTACATTCTTTCCTCTACCTATGTATCTTTTCTCTTGTTTTCTCTCTCCCTCTCCCATTACCTCTCTCTCTCTCTCTCCCTCTCTCCCTGCCTTTCTCTCACCCTCTCTCTCTCTCTCTCTCTCTCTCTCTCTCTCTCTCTCTCTCACTCTTTCGCTTCTCTCTCTTACTCTCTAATTTTGAGTTGTCTACTGCACCACTGTCACAGTGAAAGAAAAATACTGAACTCCAGGGCACATATTCAGTATCAGTGACACAGATCAGAGATCCCTTCCCCTCCCTCTCCACTGTGCTCCAGCCCTATCTCTGAAGCCCCTCCCTGAAGAGGAGACCCTCAGTACCCTCAGTTATACAGAGTCAACTATAGTGAAAGTGACTATTTGTCGTTGTGAGCACACCCCGTCACATAGGGTGGACCACAATAAAATATGACCCCTACAATTAAACCCATCCACATGTGGAGCAGTGGGGAGCTATCAACAGGGAGCAGTGCATCGGGACAGTCCCTTGCTCAAGGGTCCTGGGCTGGGACTCGAACCTGTACTCCCTCTGATCACATGAGCAAGTCCTTAAACACTAGGCCACCAATTAAACCCATTAGTGACTAATCATGAGCTGCCTTAGCCACACTGAGTGACCTTATCACCCATGGTCTCAGAACTCCCCTTTATATCAAAAAATATAAAATGACAGAATCTCCATAAGCATTAGTACATTTATCAGCTACTATCACTGTTTTCACACCTGCAGTAATACTCACAGAGCCCCCTAGAGGCTGGAGGCTACGTAAGCTCTCCATCCCCCTCTTCATCAGTGTGGTGGTCTTTTTACATTTGGTCATTACTGTGTGTAATTGTGTGCAGTGCAGGATTTGTGCGAGGGTAGTGAGGTTTTGTGTGTGTTTTATGGGACTCCCTGGAGACATGGACTCTGTGATGTGGAGCTGAGGAGCAGCCTGACTCTGTTTGATCACACACACACACACACACACGCACACACACACACACAGACACTTTCACCATGAGCCTTAAGCAGCAAACGAGCACAGCTCCAACCCAGCTTCTTCCAGCTTTCATCATGTTGAGTTGTACTCTCTCTCTCTTCCCCTCTCACGTCTTGTCTCTTTCTCTCTCTCTCAGATTCTCTTTCTGACTCTTATTCTCTCTTTCTGTCAGATTCTCTCTCACACACACACACACACACACACACACACACACTCTCTGTTTCTCTTTCTCAGATTCTTTTCTATCTATCTATCTATCTATCTGTCTGTCTGTCTGTCTGTCTGTCTGTCTGTCTGTCTATCTATCTATCTATCTATCTATCTATCTATCTATCTATCTATCTATCTATCTGTCTATCTCACTGTCTACATCGCTCCTTCTCTCCCTCCCTACTGATATGTCAGTTCATTGATAATATCAGCTAATATTGCTGTTGATGTGTTGATGTCCCGCTTTCTTCGTTGGCTTGTGTTGTTTTGTACTGAACAGGTCTTTGTAATATGAGGGAAATTGTGTTTACTCCTGGGGATTTAATGGTTTCATGCTTATTAACCAGTCTTTATGGAGAATGTTAAGTTGACACTCACCACCTGCTCATTTCTATTACAGCGAAACAAGCTGAACTGATTAACACTTATAAAAACAAACAACATCACAGTTAAAATACCTGTTACATATAGTCATTAGCGTGAGAATGGATAACAAAAAATCAATGAAAAGAACCAGTGAAAAATATTAAAAAACCTAATTAATAAAACAACAACAAAACGGCTTTGATCAAACAGGCTCCTCAAATCTGATCTTTCCACATATTTGCTTTTAGCAGCACAGACTTTCTGCAATCTGAGTGCAAAAGGCCAGCTATGTTGACCAGTTTATGGATTTCATGTGTTTTTTTAATCATTTGGGTACTTTGTGCTGTGTAGTTTTATGTGATATTAGTTATAGATACAGTGTATGGCTGAACTACAGGGTGGATCTACAGTGTATGGCTGAACTACAGGGTGGATCTACAGTGTATGGCTGAACTGCAGTGTGGATCTATAGTGTATGACTGAACTGCAATGTGGAACTACAGTGTATGACTGAACTACAGTGTGGATCTACAGTGTATGACTGAACTACAGTGTGGATCTACAGTGTATTACTGCAATGTGGATCTACAGTGTATGGCTGAACTGCAGTGTGGATCTATAGTGTATAACTGCAATGTGGATCTACAGTGTATGACTGAACTACAGTGTGGATCTACAGTGTATAACTGCAGTGTGGATCTACAGTGTATGAATGAGCTGCAGTGTGAATCTATAGTGTATAACTGCAATGTGGATCTACAGTGTATAACTGAACTGCAATGTGGATCTACAGTGTATAACTGCAATGTGGATCTACAGTGTATGACTGAACTCCAATGTGGATCTACAGTGTATAACTGCAATGTGGATCTACAGTGTATGACTGAACTGCAGTGTGGATCTACAGTGTATAACTGCAGTGTGGATCTACAGTGTATGAATGAGCTGCAGTGTGGATCTACAGTGTATAACTGCAGTGTGGATCTACAGTGTATAACTGCAGTGTGGATCTACAGTGTATGACTGAACTGCAGTGTGGGTCTACAGTGTATGACTGAACTCCAGTGTGGATCTACAGTGTATAACTGCAGTGTGGATCTACAGTGTATGACTGAACTGCAGTGTGAATCTACAGTGTATGACTGAACTCCAATGTGGGTCTATAGTGCATAACTGCAATGTGGATCTACAGTGTATGACTGAACTGCAGTGTGGATATACAATGTCTGACTGAACTCCAATGTGGATATACAATGTATGACTTAGCTGCAGTGTGGATCTACAGTGTATAACTGCAGTGTGCATATACAGAATATAACTGAGCTGCATTGTGGATCTGCAGTGTGTAACTGAACTGCAGTGTGAATCTGCAGTGTTTAACTGAACTGCAGTATGGATCTACAGTGTATAACTGCAGTGTGGAGCTACGGTACACAACTAAACTGCACTGTTTATCTTCAGTGTATGATTGAACTGCATTGTGGATCTGCAGTGCATAACTGAACTGCAGTGTGGATCTACAGTGTACAACTGCAGTGTGTAACGCCACACTACTGCATGCACCCTAATGAGGCATGAATCTGTGCCCATCTTCTTTTTCTTGATAATCTTGATTCTTGATCCATTTTTAATTGAGGTGATTCTAAGGCAGAGAATGCAGAGCTCGGTCCTCCTCCTCCTCTCTAGCCCGTCCGCTCTGATCTCCTATTCAGCCCCGCAGGAGCTAATAAAGGCCTCTTCTCCTCGGGGATCCGCTCCAACACTTTCTCTCTCTGTCTCTCTCTTGCTCTCTCTCTCTCTCTCTGCAGCACAGTGATGTGATCTGTTGACAGAAGTCAGTCAGTCGATTGACAGAGGCAGACTCAGTGGCACAGAGATAATGGATTTAATGGAATCCGAATGACCAGCCCAGCACAGTCCCAAACTCCACTGTCTCTCTCCTCTCACTCTCTCTTTCTCACACTCTCTCTCTCGCTCACTGTCTCCTGATCCTTCTCTCTCACTGTCTGGCACTTTATCTCTCTATCTTCCCCTTTCTCTTTTGACTTTCTTCACTCTATCTTTCTCTTTCTCTATCCTTTTACTCTCTTTGCTGTCTCCCCCTCTTTTTGGCTCCTCTGACTTTCTCTCCTTTCTCGCTCTTTTTTCTTCTTATCCCGTCTCATCCTCAATCTATTTCTTCCTGTCTCTCTTATTACTTTCTCTCTTTCTATCTCTCTCATTCTTTCTATTTTCTCTCTTTCCGAATTTAATCTCCCTTCTCTTCCTCTCTCTGACTTTAATACTTTCTCTGTCTTACCTTCTTGCTTTTTTCTATCTCTCTGTCTTTCAGTGGTTGTCCTCATACTCTGGCTCTCTTCCTGTATCCCTGTCTTCTCTCTCTCTCTCTCTCTCTCTCTCTCTCTCTCTCTCTCTCTCCCTCTCTCTCTCTGTGCTGTTCTCCATTTAAAAGCCTCCACCACAGACAGGAGGATGACATGGGTAGAGAGGATGTGTACACTGCGATCGTCCGAAAATCCTTTCTGTTGTTATCATTTTTACATCCTGTTTGTTTACCCCTCCATTAAACAAGATGAATAAGCCATAGTTGCTAGAACCATGGTTAGCCATAAGTCTGTGCATGTATGCGTGTGTGGGCTTTTTAAGCTAGTACCTGGACGCTAAGTGCTGCACAGCTGACGCCCTTAAACATGAAGATTCAGAAGCTACCCTTAATTATTTATAACACTAAATAGGTCACTGGTTCTCATTATGAGTCGCAAGCAGCAACACACACACATGCACACACACACACACACACTGCACCAGATGAAGCGGGATTCACTGTAAAGCTGCAATAGAAGAAAACACAGGCCAGCAAGCATACTGACTGAACCATGTGTGTCTGTGTGTGGGGTTTGTGAAAAGAACCCTGTCCCTGTCTGATTTTTTTATTCTCTTGAGCCTTTTTTTTACCAGACAAAATTACAAAAAAGTGACTTCTACTGTTTTCACTGACAATGTAAATATATTTTGTGAATAGAAACTAATTCTGAGTTTGATGCCTGCAACACACTAAAAAGTTGAAAAAGAGGCATGTTTTCCACAGTATTTTGTGACCTTTTAAATTAAACTTTAAATTATTTGGGAACTGAGGAAACTAACAGTTGCAGTTTTGCAAGTGAAAATTGTGCTTATTAATGCTTGACACAAACCTTTACCATGGTCATCATTGTCTGATTCATTGTCATTTCATAATGTGCCATGTGCTTTAAATAGAAGACAGATCTGGAGTTATGGGAGGACAGTCAAGCTCATGCTCTTGCTGATTAACCAATGGTTTCCTAGGGAAAGATATATCTCTCTAACATCCCAATATACGCCTCAGATATTGGAGAAAGTTTTGTGGATGGATGAAATCAAAATAAACATTTGTGTTTCAATCAGAAGTGCAATAGGACAGCACTGCATCCCAACATAGACTATAAGAACCGATAACATCTGTGAAATATGGTGGTGGTAGTATCATGGTTTTGGTCTGTCTTTAATTATTTCTTTTTTAACCAATAAATGGTTAAAAAATAAGAAAGGTAATGTTTTGGAACGGGCAAGTCAAAGTCCTCGCTTTAACCCAACAGAAATGTAGTGGAAGGAATCTGAAGATTACAATGGTCATGCAAGGCAACCTACCAACATCTCAGAGTTGACGCTAATCTGTCGAGGGAAACAGGCTAAAACTCAATATGCAGAACTTTTCAACAGTTAACGGAAATGTTTATTTGCAGTTATTGCTGCACACGGAGGTCACACTGGAAATTTAAAATCAAAGGTTCACTTACTTTTTCCATTTACAGATATGCAGTATTAAATAATTTTTCTCAGTAAACACATGACCAAGTTTATTTGGGTCTCAGTTGTCTAATTGGGTTCTTTTAACCTACTTTTAGGATTTTTGCGAAAATCTGATTTTAGGACATACTTTTGCTGAAATATAGAATTTTTCTAAAGACCCCCAAACTTGCTTTAAACCCAAACTCATTTTAATGCAAATAGACCCGTTTGCTGAAATCACAGCCCTGAAATGTTTCTTGATGTAGGATTTTTTTCACATTTCCTTGCAGAATGCTTTTAGTTTATACATTTTCAAAGGTTGCATGTACAGCGTGTTTGAGAGCAGATTTGCAGTACAAGAATATTTTAGATTGGGGATGGCAAAGGCCATTACAACACCTGCTCAGTTTTATTCTAGAAATAACCTAATTATTGTCTTGTTGACAATTTGTTTCTTGTCTTTTTGTAGCTTGGTAGTCAAGAAAAAGCATTTTACTGTTTTGACTCTATAAATAACCTTGAAGCTGAGCTAATTTTGTGATGCTGAGAAACTTTGCTTATGTGACATTGCCTGTTTTTGCCTGGGCTGATTGACATTTCTCCCTTTCCTTCTCCCCTTGCAGATGGCTACACCACAGACGACATTGAGTTCTACTGGAGAGGAGGCGACGGGGCTGTGTCTGGAGTTGAACGCATTGAGCTGCCTCAGTTTTCCATTGTTGACTACAAACTCATCTCCAAAAACGTGGTCTTCTCCACAGGTACCCACCACACACACCAGCATACATGCCTAGCAGTCAAAACAGTGTGGCTTTGTGCGGCCAAAGAGAGACAGGCCAAAGCTGGAGTGTTGCTGCGAGTGTGACGGCTTTGTAGAATGACCCTGTCCAGCCTGCGAGCAATGCAGGATGAGTAAGTCAGTGAGTAAGAGTGCATAATTTGAGTTTTTTGGCTTGTGTTAGTACCGTCGCTGGTCTGCCTTTTAGGAACAAAAAGAGGCAGAAAGGCTGTCCAGGCTGGCAGAGTTGATGTTTCGGTCTTTTTTTTTCATTTTGGACCATATTCAGACTCCATTGGCATGACTGGTTTGAAAAGGAGGCATTTACAAAGTCAGGCATTTACAATATAAATCAAGGGATTTTTGGAGTCATTAGTGAGGTTCCTTGCTCTTATGTATTTTTAGAGAAGGCAAGCACATTTTGCCAAACCTTATATGTGGTTTTGTGACTAAAAGCAATCTCCTCATTATCTAAAATTCTAATCTATTTTCAAATCCTTAACTTATACACTATCCATAGAAAAAGTTAGGGACAGCTATTTTTAATGGTTTTAATACAAAATAACATCATAAATAGCAAACTGTTTAGATATTGTCATTGCAGAAGCTGCAATACTGAAAAAACAAATTAAAACCATTTTTGGCAAGAAGATTTTAAATATGTATACTGTACCTAATCTATCACCTTGTTTTCCACAGTCGTTTGGAAAAGAAAACTGTTTAGACAAAAACTTGCATTATAAACTAAATCATTCATAATATGCCCAAAGTACTCGACACAGCTAGTTTTGTTCTTTGGGGAGGTGAGACTGGAATGTTTTTCTTTTTGTTGTGTTTCTAGCTGAAGTTGTGTCACTGACCTCTCTCTTTTGTCCAGGTTCATACCCGCGTCTGTCCCTGAGCTTTAAACTGAAGAGGAACATTGGGTACTTCATCCTACAGACGTATATGCCTTCCATCCTGATCACCATTCTGTCCTGGGTCTCCTTCTGGATCAACTACGATGCGTCTGCTGCCCGTGTGGCTCTAGGTGGGATTTCTATCCTGAGGCTGATTTTGTAGACCATAGGTATCACACTGGAATTCTTTTTCCAATAAACCATGAGGTTCATATTGGGGCTTGTTCTGTAGACCATGAGCTTTATATTAGCACTGGTCCTGAAAACCATAAACATCATATTGGGGGTTTGCTTTAGATTGTGGGCTTCATTTTCAGCAAGTTCCTGTAGACCATAGGCCTAACCTTTGATGTGATTCTGAAGACTGTTTGCCTCATGTTGAGGTTGGTCCTATAGACCTTGGGTTTATGAGCTTCATGTTGGAGTTAGTTCTACAACCAAAGCCTTTATGCTCTGTAGACCATGGGATTTAAAATTAGGCTGGTTATGTAGATCATAAGCTTTACATTGGTTCTGGTTCTGTAGACTATTTGCTTCATATTGACACAGGTCCTTTAGATCAACTCCAGTCCTGGATGGAGGGTGTCCAGCACACTTTGGTAGTTCCCCTCCTTAAACACACTCACCAAACCTGGCTAGTAACAGATGAATTGACCCAAGTATGTTTGAGGTGGGAAAACACCAATCTGTGTTGGACACCAGCCCTCCTAGATAAGAGTTGGGCACTCCTGCTGTAGATTGTAGATTATGGTTGTCTTGTAGACCATAAGCGTCATATTGGGGATGGTCCTATAGACCATAGCTATCACATAGAAAAAATGATGTTTTTCTTAACTCTGATTAGCCACTTTCAAGTTAAAGTGAACACAGCATTTACAGATACACAGTTACATCTGTAGACCATTGGCTTTATTTTGGGAATGCAGGGTACTGCTGCTCAGTCTCAATCCTGGGGGATTTTAGAGCAGTATTTTTCCTGCTTGAACGCACCTGACTCAACTTGTCAATTCAAGTGCTTGATAATTATGTGCCAAGATGAGGCAGGTGTGTTACAGCAAGGAGAACTCATGGGTCCCTTAGGACTGAGGCTGAGAACCACTCATACTGAACACCCCCCTCCATGTTCTCATACCTAACAACCTGTATATAGTTAGTAGCACACCTTCAGAAGTCAAATTTAACTGAAGTGAACCTGTTATGGCTTCCAGGATTTCCAGGGTCTAGATATTAAAAATGGCTGCATGAAAGCTTTCACCGGTTCAGCTTCCAAATTCACAAGAAACCCATAGATAATGACAACATAACTGTGGGAAGTAGGGGTGCATCCCTTTCGGCATCCTCCAAAATATACAAATATGCTAAGTTAAAGCTGAATCAAAACTTACCCCACTACCAAATGATTACATGTTCACCCTGTGCCCCCTGTTGCGAAAATGTTACATCTCCACCACAATTCGGACCCACCAACAAAGTTGTACGGCACCCCTTATGTGGAAATTGTTCCCTTACCTATGGATGACAAAAATTCTTGTTTTTCTTTACTTTTTTGTCAATTTGTGCCATCTTAATTGACAAAGAAATGCTTTGGGGTGGAATAACTACCAGACAATCTTGAAATTGTTTTAAGAGCCACTGCTACACAGGGTGAAGGCATACGAAGTCCTGTAGCCAAGAATCATGACAGGTAGATGTGTGTAAAATTTTAAAAATGCATGTTGGGATCTGTTTTCCAACAGAGCTTGGGGTTCAATCAGTAGTCACTTCTGCATAAGCACATTTACCACATGCCCAAATAAAGTGGCACCACATTTTGCCCTTTAAATTTGATGTCGAACTTAATAAGGGCTTTTTTTTTTTTAATAAACAGGTGGGGATTTTTGTATCTTTTGGCACATTTTTGCTTTAAGCCCAGTTTCATTTATGACTCTGATTTGCCCCTGATGAATCAGTTACCTCCAGCATGACTTGGTATAAGGCTTTTGATCATAAATCTCATGGGAAGCCTAAAGGTCAGCAAATGTCCAGTACCGAATGACTAATATTTGTCTAATGTCCCACCCAGTTCAGCAGGACGCATGAACAAGCCTCCAGTAGAAAATGAGGACACTCAGTGATCAGGGCTCTGTGGCAGCCAGCTTTATCCCAAACTAGATTAGATGGTGCCAGGGCTGCCGTGGGTGTATAAATTGCCCGGCTCCAGTAAAACGGCCGAACAGTCAGGGTGTCCTGTTGAGCAGGTGGGATGGCACTGGGAGAAAAGGCGCCCACTCTGGACCCCATTAAACATAGCACAGGCAGATCCCTTCTGATCTACTGCCTCTGATTGCGCTGATAAACTCTCTACCGGATGGTCGTTACTGATGTGTTTTCTGGTTAATAGGGCCGTGTTCTGCCGTTATGAAAAAGTGCCTTTCTCCGCCAGTGGTCCTGCAGGCGGATAGAATAGGTGACTGATGAGCGAGGGAGCGTTTTAGCATTTTGGGTTTGCCTGTCACAATCAATCTGTCTGCACAGAGAGCCGTGTGACAGCTGAACAGATGCTACAGCCTCCGCGTGCTGTTTAGAGTGAAATACAATAGCTCTATTAGAAGCCTAAGAAAGGCTCTCTCTCTCGCTCTCTCTCTCTCATTCTACCCTTGTTCTTGGTCTCTCACAGTCAGTCAGTCCCCCCCCGTCCTGTCCGCTCGTTCTCTCTCCCTGTCTCTTGTTCTCTCTGTCATAATGTTCGTCCCTCCCTTCCTCTCTATCTTTCTATCTCAGTTGCTCTAAAACGTCCATGCTTTTTCTCTCTTTCAAGCTCTCTGTCCAAATTCTCTTTCCCTCTCTCAAAATCTCTCTCTCTTTCTCGTTAGTCTTCATCTCTCTCTCTCTCTCTCTCTCTCTCTCTCTCTCTCTCATCTTCCCCATTTCTCTCTCTTTTTCTTTTTCTTGCTCTATAATTGTTTCTGTCCCTCTTGAGTCTCTGTCGTTCGCTAACTCGCTCTCTCTGTATGATGGTGAGATGTCGATTAGAGGCAAAAAAAAAACCAAAAAACAAAAAAACAGCTGTAGATTGCACATGCAGATGCCTCATTCGCCAAAAAGGAATGGCAGGTGAACTGGCGTGTGAGCAATACACTCAGCCAGAAAAGGGGTGAAATACAGGATATGTTACTGCAGCCCTGGCAGTGACGGCAGGGGACAGGACAGTGACTTTTGGCAGCATTGTTTCTGTGTTTACATTAGCCAGCTCTGCTGTCATGCAGTTTATTTATGGACCCACTGTACTCCACAGTCACTCTGAACACAGCAAAAAAATCTGCTTGCGGAAAAATATTCCGTTTAACCGGAAGGGTGAAGTATGCAGGCAACAGAGAAAAAAAGTCCATTTTGCTTTGCTCCTCAGAGACAAAAGCGAGCAGAAATCAAGTTCCATGTTTCCCAAAATAAAAACATGATGTATTATGTAAAAACAAGATTTAGATATTAGTTTTATTTGTAAAAAAAACGGCATTTAAGAATCAGAGTTCATTGATTGAATGTTTGACTGATAATCACCTTCTGTCAGCTCACCGTCACTTCACCTCTGCTGTGAAAATTTGCACTTCAGCACATTGCAAGCAACTGCTGATGACTGATACCAACAGGGAATAGTTCTATGTACAGTAGCAGGAGCTACAGTTTGTAAAACTGCAGCCAACAGAGTAAAGCATATACTGTTTAAAAAGTCTTAGATTTAAATAATAATAATAATAATAATAACTTTCATATAAGAAATGAAGCTCAAAGTGCTGAACACGGATTACAAAACAATAAGAAAGGTGAAGTAAGCAATAGAGCAAGGCATAAAATCAATCAAAAAATTGATAAAGTAGGAAAAGTAATGTAAGCATAAAAATGCAAATAAAATTATTCATAAAATTGGTAAATAAAAAACAAAATAAAAATGAAAAAATACGCCTCAAAAATAAAAAAATAAAATAAATTACATGATTAAAATAGTATGTGTGTGTTATAAGATGTAAAGCTGAATTCAGTGGGTGAACATATAAGTAAAAGCAAACCTCTGCAACTCTGTAAAGACAATAAATGTTCTTACATTAAGCAATGAAACATTATGAGGTTGGCACATGTTAATAATTATATTAATTATTATAATAAAAATAATTTATATATTAATTATATCAAAAACAGATTATAAGTGAGTATCTCATGCGTTAAGGTAATGTTTGATCAGTCTTCAGACATTTTTTTATCCTCTTATTTATAGCAATGTTATAACAATTGTTTTTCTAACTGAAAATACAACAATCACATATTAATCATTAAAAAAATAATTTAAATAGCAAAAACAATTAAACGTCCCGTTCCTCATGATAAAACTCACTGCTGTTTTCTCTGTGTCCACTTGAGAGTGCCAGTCCTGCCCGATCAGCCAAAACAGAGGACCGACTAGGTGCCATAGGTTACCACAAGGACTATGGACAACATTGGAGCAACAATGCTGCCTCGCATCTGACAGTCACCTTGTTGTGTCCCAGGCCATAAAGTCACAGTTGACAAAAACAGTCAGTTTAGTTGTGAGGCACAAATAAAGGTTGGAACATGCTCATATAAACATTAACAAGGGCAGCGCTTGGTACCTAAACCCACACGAATGTCATAAGTGGACCTCAGGGAAATAAATAAAATATATGAAAAATGTAGGATCCATTATCCATTCACTGAACTTCACGTTCTCTCAGAGCCACATTATATGAAGACCTCTAATACATGCATGATTTGTGCTCCAGCCCTGCGAAAAAAAATAGCAAAGGTTCTAATGTGTTTGCAGCTTAATGGGACTACGCAAACTTGATTTTTGTGAGTATTTGAGGTTATGCATGTCATGTAATAGGAAATGTAGATTGCAATAGTCTAACGACACAGAAATGGATAAAGTACAGTAATGACACCCTACACTGCTTTGCTTGTTTGTTATACTCTGTTGTGGTCTATTTTGCACATATTGGTGTCCATCATACTGCAGCTCCAGCTGTTCTTAAACTTGTCTACATATATTACTGTCTGGGGTTACTGTACGCTGTTGGCAGTAATTGAATCTGCATGGTGTTTGCAGGGCAGAACTTTATTGTAATGCTATCCAGAGTGTGGTATTACACTGCAGGCCATGGTGCTATACTGTACCATTATACATTTACTTCTGGACTGTACAGTAAAGCTCTGTCCACACGAGCATTCAAATCTTGGATTAATGAATGCATTCCGAGCTCCCGGGCATGTAAGTTGTGTTTTTTAGGAGTGTTTTATTGATTTCAACAGGTCCTTGTTTTTGTGTTCGTTTCCCTTACAACACACAAACCTGCACTGTAATTCTGTTTGTTTACCTGTGGGGGCAGTAATCAGACAGTCCAGAGTGTTTTTAGCCTGTGGGCTTTGAGGTTCACCCCTTATTGGATGGTAAAATATGAATTAGTTGACTTTATTTGACCTGAACCATCACCTCCTTGTGTTAAAAATCCTCCCGATATGCGATGTAGGCAGAGAAACATCGCTAACAACACTGGGTTCACCCTTTGACTGCACAATCATGGGATATATCCGGTCCTCCGTTAAATAAACAGCATGTAAATGTAGTAAAAACATTTTCCTCATACTCATCTGGAATTTGGCAAAAACTGATGGCAAGAAAAAGCTGTAGATTACTTTTTTGGCATCCAACTTAAAGCAAGTCTTGACAGCCTGTGTAGGTGGTCTGATTTTCTCAGATTTGCAGAAAAATGGTGGGCATTCGATCCAAGCTCACCTGACACCACAAGTGTCCATGTGGACGGGGCCTAAGTGCTCACTTAAGTAGAAACCTACTTAGTGACCACTTCAGTAGGAACCTTCCTGGTGTACAGTTAGAGAGTGTAGCCCATCGGTTGAGGCCCTCCTCTGGCTCTACATCAGTGATCAGTTTTTGACCTCAGTGATGCTCTTGGCTGGATATTTATAGGTAGTGGACCGCTCTCGGTCGACACTGAGTACCACACCATGACACCACCATGTCAATATCTCTGCTGTGCTTAGCATGGTCCACCACTCAAAGTAGCTGATTAAGAATGACCCTGTGGTCAGACACTGGCCAATAATGAATGAGGTAGCGGCTAACAAATTGGCCTATCAGGTATTGTGCCGACTTTATAGGACATTGGCAAAAAATCCAGTTTTCCTACATAACTTTTTGCCCTTGATCTACAGGTATCACCACGGTGCTGACCATGACCACCATTAACACACATCTGCGAGAGACCCTCCCCAAGATCCCCTACGTCAAGGCCATAGACATGTACCTGATGGGCTGCTTTGTGTTTGTCTTCCTGGCCCTGCTCGAGTACGCCTTCGTCAACTACATCTTCTTTGGCCGAGGCCCACAGAGACAGAAGAAAGCGGCAGAGAAGGCGGCTACCGCCAATAATGAAAAACTCCGACCAGATCCCAACAAGGTAGCATCTGTTTGGATGACTTTACAAAACACACAAACGCACACACAAACACGTACACAAACACGTACACACACACACACACACACACACACACACACACACACACACACACACACACACACAGAAAACACCTGATTATGGTTTTGCCCACCTCAGCTGTTCCTCTGCAGTAGCTGGTTTGTTATGTTGAGGTTATGTGTTGTGACTTCTGTCCCGCGCCCTTTCAGGATCAGTGGGCTTTAGCTTTTTGCTCCGACTCTGGAAATTCACCTTTATTTTTTTTTTTCCAGTGGCATAGGCTTGGTGATCAACCACAGTTTAATGGATTTTTACCCTCCAAAGGACATTGTGTGCTTTTTTATTTTTTCCTCTGGCAGATCAGAGCAGAGTTTGGGTAGCAGTAAGAGGTGACCTTGCCGTTTCACAGGGCGAGTCATCTCTCAGCTCAGGGCTGGCAGGGCGTCAAGCTGCTCGCTTCATAATCTTATTGAGCTTGAATAAGTTAGATGTGCCAAAACCCTTCTTTCTCTCGTTCACGCTCTCTCTCTCTCTCTCTCTCTCTCTCCCTCTCTCTCTCTCTCTGTATATCTTTCATTCAGTGTCACAAAGCTTCCATTTTCCAAGTAACAGTGCTGATTTTGTGTACTTGCAGTGGATGGTGGGAAATGTAGTTCAGAGAGACGATGCTCTGTATGCCAGAATGAAACAGAGGGAAATTGACGTGTATGACTCGATGTGGGATCCAATCTTTGCGGAGGATGCTGCATTAGGACTAGGCGAGCAGAGACTTAAGGTACTGCCAACTCAAAAGTAAAAAAAAAAAAAAAAAGTCATGAAAAATGGATCTGCATCGATATAAGCAATCAGAAATAGATAATTAATGGCAATAAGCAAATCACCTGAGCTGTTTTTGGTTTTTTTTTTTTGTTGTTGTTTTTGTATTTGTTGGTTTTTGGTTGGTTTAGAGTAATGATGGTAGCCATCATCATTTCCACCACTTCCACTCCCCTTTTGTTGATTTGATTTGCTCTTCGCACCTGAAACTCTTTCCCAGTAAGCATGTCCATTTGCCGATTGCAGACGACTCCTTTGTTTTGAAGGGAACCGATCAGAGTGGCACGGCCTCTGGTTCAGTGCTCTTTTTAATATCCCCTAGTTGACTTAGCCTCATTGTTTCCCCTTGTTCCGTTACTGTGTTAGCCCAAGTGAAGTTAGATAACTCCTTGGTCGGGTGAGGGAATGACTCAACTAAACTGTAGACTGCATTTTTTTCCAGACACTAGGAAAGGGCTGCTTATAAGCCAGAATAATAAAATACTATAAGATGCTTAATTCAAAACTGTTCAATTCAATTTGGTGTGTATACAGCAATTAGGGGTAACACGATTCATAAAATTCATAATTTGATTCCTTACCATATAGCTGTTGAGACATTTTACAGTATAGCACAAAGAAGGTTGTTACGCTAGTTCTTTCATGTTAGTTCATGTGTGTATTTAACACCAAAGTAAGATTAAAGTACAATATCTGAGGCAAAAGGTGTGTTTTAATGTTTCCCATTCTAACATTCTAGCCAAAAGAATAAGCTAGTCACTCTACAATGTAACTTAATGCAATATATTGCATTGTTACATGCATAATTTTATATATACAGTACTGCGCAAAAGTCTTAGGCACCTATGTCATTTATCTGAGCAGTGAATTTCTCTTTCTGCAGCAAAAACTCAAGTGAACATTAGAATCAAGGCAAACAAACAGAAAAGCAGTGAAAAGAATAACAATTTGATTGTAAAAAGTAGTTAATGGTGTGTGAACTGGTTAGAAAAACACAGGTTATGGCCAAGATTTTTCCTCCATGCCTCCAGTCTTTCCATGGATACGCCCAAACCAACGATATGATGTAAAATACAAGTAATACTGGGCTTCCGCTAGCAGCGCACTGAGAATGTGAGAATGTTCAAGCCAGCATATTGGCGCATTAATTCACATAAAATTTACTGCATTACTGTTATTAGTATTTATTCTAATATTAGGGGTTTTTTTTTGAGAAAACAAATACCCTCACTGCCAGATAAACAGCTTTTAATGGTAATTTTCTCAGGTGCCACAGTACTGTATATATATCGTATATACATTACATTGTTACCTTCATAGTTTTCGAGCAGATAGATGTGAGATAAAGCAATTATTTACAAAGTTTATGCACCGTCTCATAAAAAACGGCTTACATTACAAAGTTTGCTCAGCTACCTAATTAGCTCACTAAGCCTGGCGAGCACTTTCCTATTGAAAACACTTCCTACTCATATAATGTAGGTGCTGTCAGGTGAAGTCAATAAGGGCCTGAAATAGCACTGAAACCTCGCAAGAGTCTTAGATTGATTTCTATGTAAATAAAAGTTAAGGTCAGGAAATGTTCAAGCCTACAGGTTGACAGTCATTTGCCTGATAGATGTAATGTGCGCTGTTCCGTTTTTAATATCAGCATGACAAAGGCACCATAACAAAGACATAAAACGATGATGCTTTTTTGGTCAGTGATTTTGATGGTTAGTCAGCAGCCATAGCACAACAAAGGCTAAAATGCTTCATGGCGAGTTAACGCCCACATAAGCAGAGGAGAGGAGGGCTCCAGTAGGCTTCCTCATTTTATAGCAGGGTGAATCAGAACATGTTGCAGGATTGTTTGGTTGGGGGTGGGGGGGTTCTTCCCTTCTTCCAGCCTCGTCCCTCTTTCCATCTCAGCAGCCCTTTCCCTCACCACTCTTCTGGACCTTTGCCTTCATGAGTTTGCCTTTTCCTTTGCATTTATTTGCCTGATTATTTATATTTGCAGACAGAATTTTAACCATGGCTTGGTTGAAATTCGGAAGTGACTATGCTGTAATTGCTGTAACTGCTGCTTGGTTTGTACTGTAAACTGTAAACATTTAAATAAATATAGATTCAAACAATTGCTTGGCAAAAAAATTAAAAATAAATACATAATTAATCAACTCCCCTCAGCCAAAACATAGTCAGCTAACAGAGACATGTCTGAAATTTGCTTTCTTAGTCTTACACTGGACACTCATACGAGGCAAGTACGTGATGATTAAAAAAAGTTGGCAAAGAAGTAAAATTTACAGTTTTCCACTTATCCTAGATGTAGCTGACTAGCCAGGACATGTTTGGAGCCCACATGTTGCTTCTTTACTTTAGAACTGGGCCTTTTAACACACTAGGGCACACTGGTGCTAACAAAGCTAACGCTATAGGTCACCCAAATCCTTTCTGCATCTTTCAGTCTGCATTAACTACTTCATTAAAGTGGAGCAGACTTGTGCATGTGGTTTAGGACACGGTATGACTATGTTAATTAACTGCATGCCCAAACATTGCAGACAGCCTTTTTAGACAGAAGTGTGCCTTCACAAATCACCTCAGGAGCAGTAGCGCTGATCTTAGATCAGATACGGAAGAACTGGCTGTAAGATTTGTCTTTTTTTATGACTCCTTATAAACCACACTCACTAGTCACAAGACTGTAGCACGATAATGAAGGGGTGGATGAGGTCTAAGCAGGTTGAGGGAAATTTAGCTGGCATGTTTTTATGAGTGGCTACTGACTTCTAGTGCAAGACTTGTAGTTCCTGTTATAATCTAAAGAAGCAAAAGGCACCAAGTCTTCAGCTACATATGGGTTAAGTGGAAAATGTGTAAATAAGATATTTTTTGTTTGTTAATTAGTTTTTTGTTAATTGCTAAAACCGTAGTAGCTGCCATATCATAGGCTGAAGTTTGGCTGCGGTCTGGGTATTAGCCACTTGTTAGCTACATTAGCATCCTAGCTCCAGTGCAAAACTAAGAAAGCGTATTTCTGACAGCAAGCATGCCTTGCCTAACTGACTATATTTGGGTTAAAGGAAAATTTGCAAATTCGATTTTTGCCAAAACATTATTTTTGTATTAAATTTTGATTAATGTTCATTAAGACTGGGTTGAATAATGGGCTTATTCGATGATGTGAATGCTTTGCTTACATGCTATTCATTACATTGCCATGACGCTTGGTGGCTTAAATAATCCACGTTTTACTTAAAAAGACGCTATTTGCTAAAGGAGCGTATAAAAGGGTGAACGAGAAGAGTATCATGCGTCTGTCCACTTTTGCAGATGAACCCAGATGACATCCGGCTTACCACAGTGGAGATGAAGAATGAGATGGGCCCAGGGGATCTGTCCCGGGGGCTTGGGGACCCTCGCAGCAGCAGCATGCTGGCCTACGACAGCTCCACGCTGCAGTACAGGCGGGCCGCCCTGGCACGCCACAACTATGGCCACAGCGCCCTGGAGCGTCACGCGGCGCAGAAGAAGAGCCGTCTGCGGAGACGGGCCTCGCAGCTCAAAGTCAACATCCCTGACCTGTCTGACGTCAACTCCATCGACAAGTGGTCCAGGATGATCTTCCCGACCGTCTTCTCCTTCTTCAACGTGGTTTACTGGCTCTACTACGTCCATTAAGAAGGGTCAGAAGGAAGAGAAGGAGAGAGGACCAAAACATGCTAAAAAGGAAAAAAAAAAGAGAATCAAACAACAACAACAGCAAAATAACACTGCGCCCCTTTTCGCTGATTACTTTCTTGCTTTTGTGGAGATAGACTCGGAAGGTGGGGGACAAAAAAAATCAGGAGTAACTTATTTTTTTTTGTTTTGTTCAAATAGCATCATAATAACGACTGACAAACACACCAACACAAAAGAAGAACAATTCTGAAAACTGTGGCCTGTGGCGGAGTTTCAGTATATCACGTATATTTGTCATTCGTAGCTTACTCGCTTAATCTGTGGATCAAATATTTATGCTTGTGTTTGCATATCTTTTAAAGAATTTGTTTTTTTGGTTAGTCTCTATCTATTTACTTCGTAGCCAGTGCTAACTGCATCCAGGAAAGCTTTATAGATGATTTTTTTTTGAAGGAGTCATCCTTAAAAGCCTATTTTCCTATAGTTAAACTGCTGTCTTTCAGACATCTTTGAAAAAAAAAAAAACAAACAAACAAAAAAAAACGCATGCTTCGGTTCGTTTTCATTTCTACATCTCCTCCAGTGAGATGGAGCACAATGCATTTTAGTTTAGACTGGTTAAAGATCCTTCTGTTCTTTCGAAATGAGTTTGCTTGGGCGCCAAATTGCAAAGCACTGTCTTTATGGGAGCCAAACAGGGTAAATACACGCCAGGTAACTTGTCATCATGATGTTGCTACCGCTGGAGCAGACGTGGATGTGCCAGTAGGGGGAGCACTCGCCTACTGACCCAAAATGGCTTAAATTTGCCCCTCCTATGGTGGGGACTCTGAACTTTTGAGGGAAATCGAACGAGATTGGGGCAAACCAAACATGACTGAGGACATGCATAGCCCCGTGGAAGGTCAAGATAGAGATGCATCACTATCCTGGCAATCTGTCCAAACGTAGGCCATCAAAAAACACTACACAGTCCTCATCTCTACACTGTATAAACTCATGGGTGGTTATCGACGGGGAGCGGTCGGCTGACTAGCATCTCTCAAAGTGTTCTCAACAAAGTGATGTAATGGACAAGGTGAGTTTCCCCTTGATATAAAAAAGATACATACCTGTAACTCATTATCACTCTCGATAGATTTAAGTTAAGAAAAGGAACACATAGATGATATTAAACCATGTTAAAAAAAGAGAGAATTTTATAATTCAGTAGTTATACTATCAGATGTTAATGTTATAAATCATTATTTAAACATGTATTTTTTGGTGTACTAGATTTCTTATTGTTGAGAAAGATCTTTAATTCGTGCAGAGCAGGCAAACAACCAGAACCTTTCTCAAGGCCTGTACGTGCACCTGTTGAGAGTACGGAATGCTGAAAACGAATGAAGTCACCATATCAAACACGACAGTATCTGGATAGAACTATCAAGGCACCTGGAAGGCATTTTTGTACAAAATCCTGTAAATTGTAATGATATTTCATAATGACCTGTAAATATATATTGTGTAATGACCGTCAACAATAACAAAATGTATCTAAATTAAATGATTAAAGCTGGATTAAGCTTATATCTCTCTTTGGAGTGTATTGAGAAAAGTGTCACAGGGCCTTTTCAAACCTGTGAGGATCTGGTTATTGGCCATTTTCATGTTTAAAGTAATGGGGACTTTGGATGCCACCTTTCAGTGTATGGTTCCTTGAGTAATTTTTGTCAATGAGATCTGCCAGGTTTGATGAAACTCATACATGTAATGGTACTGATCCATATTGCAATGATATCAGTAGAAAATATTGGAAGAAAAAAATCATGAATATGATCCAGTCTTATAATAATTACAGTCAGAAATAGCACACTCGTGCTGTGTTATGTCATGTTATTAGCTTTGTGTTTCTTCCTCTGGGGTAGTAGAGTGTTGGGAGTAGTTTGAGCAGAATTGCCTGCTTCTGCAATCAAATCTGACATTTTTTCACCTTGTTAGTTGATGCCCCTAGTTATTCAGCATCACTCATCATACCATTTACTATGATTTCTATATTATGCAGAGTTATGTACCATGTATTATGATTATTTCTGATTCATTAGATGAAAAAGCTTAGTATTTTAAAAGAAAAATCACCCCAGACTTGAGGAGTCCGTACTGGAGAAAAGAACTGATAGTGTGCTGTCTCTACTTCTATACTTGGGGGTATCCAAATCTTTATGCCTTGGGGGTCCAAAAAGACAAAACAACCTAAAAATAATGAAGACAATTAAATTTCATATCAAATTTTAAAAATCCATAATAGCGTTAAAACCACCTGCCAAATTTTGTGTGGATCCCCCTCGTGCTGCCCAAACAGCGCTGACTGTGGTGCACAGTGTGTTCTCACCATTGTCAACCATAGTCAGCTACCACCAGCTTTTCTGTGGGACTGGACCAGACAAGCTCATATTCTCTCTCCACACTTATCATTGACTGTCCTTCCTTGGATCACTTTTGGTAGGTACTAACTACTGCATACCTGGAACCAGAAGACCTCTTATTTTGGAGATGCTCTGACCTGGTCATCTCACCATCACAATTTGGTTCTCAGATCCTTACACTTACCCATTCTTAGTGCTTCCAACACATAAACATCAAGAACTAGTTGTTCTCTTGCTGTTTAATGTATCCCAGCCCTTGACAAGTGTCACTGTAACAAGGTAATCAATGTTATTCACTTTACCTGTCAGTGTTGTAAATGTTATGCCTGACTGGTAGTAACATTATACTGTATTTTGATGGTAAATACTTTTTTTTACCATCAATATGTTTTTACTAAAAGGTTATTTACATAATGCCATAGAAGAGCCACTTTTCAAAGACTTGTGTTGGTGAAGAACCAACTTAAAGGTTCGCCTGTACATTATGTGGAGGTTCTTTCAACTTTAAAAAAGGTTCTCACACATATACAGACATGACTTTCTAAAAAACACCCAATGAAATGTTTTGTAGGGAACCAAAGTGGTTCTTCTGTCATGGTTTAAAGAACAGCTTTATGTTTAAGAGAATGTGATATAAATAATGTCTGTTTTCTCGCTAGCTGAGAGGGTGGAGACTGGCCTTTCAGACAGGCCAAATCAAACATCCTTCGGCGCATGGGCATCACTTTGGGCAGGTTCTTTACTAGTAAAAGATTTTTTTTACCTAAAACCATACTTTCAAACTAGGTGCTATTTGGGGCTCTTTATGTTTTTAAGTGAGCTCATCATGGGTTCATTCCAGGATGATGACTAGGAGCGTTTGTCCTGCACTTCAGCCCACAGGCACATGCTCCAGTTGGACGGTCCCTGTGGCCAGCCAATATATGCCGCTGTGGATCTGCTAAAAGGCCAGACATACATGTTTTGCCTGCAGTTCATTATCTCTCATGAGCGAATTTCTTTGAGCAGTGATCCCAGTGACACAGCATAACCTTGATTTTAAAGTTTTCTCTTTTAATGACCGTCAATTATTGCCATTTTCTTTTTTTCTGGTTACAAAAAAGGGGGTTTATGGCTGAGTGGCTTCCAGAGAATACTGGTAAAACCCAGAGAATATATAATGAATGAAAACGCAACACATCCGCTCCCAGTGGGGGAGGAGGGAGCGAGTTCTAGTCCGTAGCCAGTCAGCCACGGGGGACATTAAGGCAGAAAGGCATGAACGTTCCGCCACACTCCCCAGTCCAAGCTGAAGAATGGCCCCGTAGGCCAGAAGGGCCAAAACATGAAAGGCAGGAAGAAATAGAGAGAAAATTCTATCTCCAGTCCCCTCGACATCACACACACATACACATCCTCCCTCTTTGCTGCAGTATAGGTTTACTGGTGCCACAAAAAAATAATAAATGCCCTTATTAATAAAATAAATTAAGCATAAATAAAAAAATTATTCAATTTTTGTCTTGTAGTTTGAAAAAGGCAGATTCAAATTCAAAATTTTTACTAGCTCATTTCATACTAAATAGATTGGTGGAAAGGGTAAAGGTAGGAGTTGCCACATAGGAAATGAAATGACACTGTAATGATATTTGGGCCATGATACGATATTATTGTAATTCTTCAGCCAATAGCGCATTATGTATAGGGTTCTCTGTAGCTATCTTGGTGACGGACTTCCTTTGCAGTTTCTTTGAAGCAAGAGAAAAACAACGTCTTGCGCCATCTTGTGGACTTCAGAAGCAATGTTTTCAGAATAGACACATACCATAATAAATTCATATTAAATAATATAAAAAAATCTAAAATCTACACTTGGCACGGCTGTATTGCTCTTGTGCAGAAAAAAAATATTTTACGCTGTCAGTTTTTTCTCTCACCTCTACTTTCAAGATGTTTAAAGGGTCATTCCAATCTAAAAAAGAGTTGAATTTAATTTGACCATGTAGTATACTGTGGTGCAGCATTTGACCTCTTAGCCAGGATTTACATTTTATATTGTGTTCATGTTTTTTGTCATTACTGTCTTAGTGCAGTAATGTAGGGCAGTGGAGGTCTAGTGGTTAGGACACTGCCTTTGGGACCTGAAGGTTCGAGTCCTGGGCACTACTGAGGTACCCCTGAGCAAGGTACCATCCCACTACACTGCTCCCTGGGCGCTATTGATAGCTGCCCACTGCTCCACGTGTGCATGTGTGATGGGTTAAATGCAGAGGTTACATTTCGTTGTGGCGCTTGAGTGTGTTCACAATGACAAATGTCAGCTTTAACATTCAGCTTGTTGACTTCATGTAAAAAAAACATCATTTCTGTCATTTGAGGATTTTCTCCCTCCACTGTAAAGATGATCTGAAGACATTTACTACTCTGCTGAAAGAAGATATTTGACTTCTTAATAACCAGTGCCGTAAAGTGGGGTGGAGAAATTAGGATGATTCCAAGGGTCCAGCACTGCAAGGGGGCCCTAAGAGAATCTTAAAAAGAGTGTTATATAACATACAATATTATATTCGGTCATCGGGCCACATGTTTTTAGCTGTACCCCCAGCAGTAACATTAGGTCTAAGGCTTCATTCTACCTTCACCAAATCAGTTCTAATCTCTTTCTTCCACGTGGACAATGGAAGCCTAGAGTTCAGGGACTTGCCCATGTGATCAGTTGGTCGCAAGTTCAAGTCCCAGCCCCGGTTCCCTTGAGCAAGGTACTGTCCTGCTACACTGCTCCCCAGGTGCTATTGCTAGCTACCCACTGTTCTATGTGTGGATGGGTTAAATGCAGATGTCACATTTGGTTGTGGTGCATTTTGTGTGATGGGATGTGTTCCCAATGACAAATAGTCCACTTACTCCACTTCTAGACACATCTTCTGATTTCCTACTTTCCTAGATCAGAAAATCTCACTCTCAAAAGTACTGCAACGTCACGTTTGGACATCGGTAGGCTGTTTACACCATGTGACAGGGTTAAATGTTTTATGTCAGCCAGAGTGTCCCTTTAAGAACATTTTCCCCATCATACAAAGTTAATGTTCTTATGAACAGTGATGATTCACCCCTCTGTTCACTAGTTTGCTGTCTATGTTGATGACATTAGCACTAGCATCTCTGTTCGGGAGCCGCTTTCAGTGTCTGGCTTTAACTGCTGAGAAAACCTTATGAGCCCAGGTGTTAAAATGTTAATGATATTTTTCTTAAGGGGCATTAGAGAATTGCTTTTAAATTGGAGGTTTAAGAAAATCTCACTAATCTGAGGTGAAAATTGCTTTCAGTATTCGACAGCTTCTCTTTTTTTCACCCATCAGTTGGGCTGGTGCTGTATGGAAGCTAAATCCTCCATCCCCCACCCCTGTCTCTGTTCTGGAGCTCCAAAAGCTCAAAGCCCAAAGATCACGATGTCATGTCAAGAGCGGTTGCACAGGAAATGTCTTGGCTGGAGAATTAAAGAGGAAGTTGGCCATCTCTGAGCCGGGCTGGCATGTTGACCTGCGTAGAGCGGAGCTCAGTGTGACAGGTGCTGACTGTAGTGGAGGATTAAAAAGGCCAAAAAAGGACCAGGTGAGAGACTCTGGGACTGGGGTGGAGTTTCATGAGGAGCCACTGAAGACTCTGAAGTCTCTTCAGCGGGGGACGTCTTTGAACGTGGGAAAATAAAGTGGAATGTGCAGCCGTGTTCTCGAGATGTATCTTCTGTAAGTGCGGCGTCTTTGTCTTTTCCCTGTAGCAGTGTACAGTGTACAGCTGTGTGCAGATGCTCGCTCTGATCTTTACCCAGTGTTGTCATAGACATACACTCAACCGTGCAGAAACTGAGTCAAACTGGACCATGTATAGCCCTGCTGGCCCCCATCAACACACAGACACACACACAGACACACACACACTCTGGAGCCAGTCATCCATTCTCGCACTATGCTTCACAGATGGGCAGTCTTCATGCAAATTATTATGTATGTGTGTTTGTGTGTGCGTGTGTGTTTTTGTCTGTGTGTGTGTTGGGGAGGGGGGGGCAAATGTCCCCATGACAGATTTTTTTTAATGAATTTTGAAATATGGAATTATTTTAATTGAATTAAACTTATTCAACTGGATTATCCATCCATCCATCTATCCCTCCATTTTCTAAACTGCTTCTTCCATTCCGGGTCGCGGGGAAGCTGGAGCCACTTCCAGCTCACTATGGGCCCAAGGCGGGGTTCACCCAGGACAGGAGGCCAACCCATTACAGGGCAACACATAGACAGACAACCATTCACACACACACATACACACCTACAGGCAATTTAAAGCCAAAATCAACCTACTGCATGTAGAGGAAACCCACGTAAACACAGGGAGAGCTTGCAAACTCTGCACAGAACGCCACCGGTGGCCGACCAGGGGGATCGAACCCAGCACCTTCTTGCCGTGAGGCGAAAGGGCTAACCACTGCACCTCAACTGGATTAAATAAAGTATCTGAGGAGTATATTTCTAGGTCACTGGTGGAATGGCCACTAGGACGCCTGCGGAGAATGAAACAACTTTTCTTTGTGGAGTGTAAATTAACTTTCTAGTTAATGAGATTTTTGGGCCATAATTGTTTGAAATCAGCACCTCAGTGCCAATATCAGTTCAGCTTTTCCCTTCCATGTCTTACCAGGGGATTAGATAAGTCATACCATGATACCGGTACCAGTCTGTGGAGATGACATGACCCCAAAAAAGGGAAAATAACAAAAGTGCTGATGTGTGCTGCATTTTACTGCATCAATCTGTGCCAAGATATGTCTTGTTGTAATACTGATTCTGTTCAGTGGTCTTCAAACCAGTACACAGGGCCCCCCAGAGGGTCCATGTTTTTGTTTCAGCCTTGCTCACAAAGCATACAAATGGAAGAAAAATGGTGACTGTCTGGGGGCCCCTGAGGACCTTTTTAAAGACCACTGGTTTATTTGAACTATGTCTTGGTCGACCCCTTTGGTTGACAGCTCAGATCGAGACTAGGCTGAGCAACGTGAGGTTACTTGAACAACATTTACAGTTAAGCTGAAATAATTCTGAAGTCTCAACGAAAAACAAACTGAAGAATATGTCACAGGCAGGCACACACTGGTGGAATGGGGAGGCTTTATGCTTTTTGGCAAGGCTAGTGCCCCCCTTTACAAAAACTTTGTTTCATCATTGTTGTCCCCACCTCTGACTAATTTTTTTCATTAATCCCTCCCCCCAAATAGTGACCGTTTTGGCATGGTTAATGGCCCCTGGTTTGGTTTGATTTGGTTTTGTTGTTATTCCTCCACCTTTGTTGAAAAGCCCCATGAGCTCCTGCCCTTGTAAATGCCTCTAGTACAGAGAAGTGCTCAATGAAAAATGAAAAAGGCAACAAAAGTAGGGAATATGTCACAGGAAGGCACATGTGGGTGCGTTGGGGGGTGCTTTAAGTGCCTTTTGGCCGTAGTGCCCTTTTTGGCAAATTTAGATTTGGAAAGATTGGTCTAGTTCACCCTCGTCATCCCCACCACAGACATTTTTTTTTCATTATCACCCTACTAGTGCACTATTTACATTTACATTTACATTTATTCATTTGGTTGACGCTTTTATCCAAAGCGACTTCCAGGACAGAGGAAACAATCAAGCGTTCGCATTGCATAGATCAACACTGAGAGTGGTGCCACACAGAGACCAACGCATTGCTCGTGGTTGTAAAATAAATAACAGATGCAATTTCTTACATACATACATACGCCAAGTGCTTATACAACTACAGAGGGCAACTATTGCAATAATATTTGGCAAGGTTAGTGTTTGCAAAACCTTGGTTTTGTTGTGATTGCTCCGACTCTGTTGTCAGTCTGTCCATCACTCTTGAGCACCTGCTTTTCTAAAGGTCTGGAAGTGAAAGTAAACCTCAGTCAGTTACAGAGAATCAATTACAGAGCATTTAAGCAGAGGCAAGTGAAAACTAACAGTTCTCTAGTTTGTGTGGGAACAAAGTTTTGTCAGGGGCAATTTTTAATTATTATCAGAATTAATTATGGGGGGATGGGGGTTGTGTGTATACAGGAAGGTGACTTATGTCATCGTTAACACACTCAATCACACAGAAAGTGCACCGCAATCAAATGTGACCTCTGCATTTATCCCATCACACTTGCACATGTTGAGCAGCGGCAGCAATCAACAGCGCCAGGGGAGCAGTGTAGTGGGACAGCACCTTGCTTAAGGTTACCTCAGTGGTGTCCAGGCAGGGATTTGAACCTGCAACCTTCTGGTCACAAGCGCAAAGGTCCAAACCACTAGGCCACCACTACCTACTTTGACAGGACTATGACAATTCATCGCTAATGATTCTTAGCATGGTTAAATGGTTCTGATACCAGTTATAGAACCTGTTCTGGTTACTGTAAAGAACCTTTTGTTAAGAGTGTAGGTCTTAACCTGCAATACACAATTCAGTGGAAATACCCCTTGAGGACAGTGCATCTGTTTGTTTGTGTGTGTGCGTGTGTGTGTGTGTACTGCATTAGGGCTGAAATGTAAAAGAGATATGAAAAAGAAAAAAAACAAATCTCTGCTTTCATGTCACTGCAGGAGTTAAAAGCCAGCAGACCTTTGTCCTGTGTGCCGGAAATGGAGGGAGGAGGAGAGAAAGAGACTGAGAGAGAGGGAGGATAGGGAAGAGAGCAGGGATGGGGAGCGGGTGTGGGGAGGCGGGGTGGTGGAGGTTTGCTCTAGCAGCTGCAACCCCCCCCAACCCTTGGGAAGAACAGCCCAGCCGTATCCTGGGCCGATCCGAGCCGACCACATGGTGTGCTGTAGGCACAGCGGAGCTAGTCCCAGCCCTGAGATGGGCTCCTTGCGTGTGTGTGTTCCTGTGACTACACACGAGCCTGGATCAGTGGGAATGTATAAATTTGCCCTTTTAATTACAGAACATCATGTTTTAACCAAGACTTTAGAAAAAGAGCTCCCGTTCTCCTGCCACCGTGTTCATTGTGTCAAATCCTAGCCTTGTTAGCATGTGCATTACCACTACTCATAGGCAGATACACACAGACAAGCCCCTTTTTCAGGTACACTTACCATGTATCTGCACTAATTATATATTTTATCAGGCCCACTCACCCTATATGTTAATGCTGTAGTTTACACTTATGGACTGTAGTTGATCTGTTTCACTGCATCATGTGCTATTTCTCTTTACCCTGTTCATTGATGGTCAGGACCTCCATGACCACCAGCAAGCAGGTACTATTCTCAGCAGAGCAGTAACACTGACATAGTACTAGCACGTGAGTGTGTTTGTGTACATGCATGTAACTCTTTGTGAAGACCAAATGTCCTTCTAATGATAGGAATTAAGGACAATCCGTAAAAGTGAGGACATTTTGCTAGTCCTCACAAGGAACCATGCTGTTTTTTCTCCCACAAATTCAACTTCCTTAGAAAGAGCAGAAAGATTGTCTTTTGTTTGCTGAGGTTAAGGTAAGGGTTAGGTTTAGGTGTCAGTGTAGTGTTACTGAATAAATACAGTATTACAGAAGTCAGTGGAATGTACTCACAAAGATAGCAAAACCAACCTGTGTGTATGTTTCACAGAGTGCTTCACTGTGTCCACTTAAGGTCTACTGTCCACCTCAGATGTATTAAACCTGTTGTTCCACCTTGCAGATGTAAAGTTATGGATGATAGTTCTGCACAGTTTGTGTTGGTCATTCTCTAGTTTTTCATCAGTGGTCAGGTTCTTGCCATAGGACACTGCTGCCTAGATATTTTTGGTTGGAGGACCAGCAATGACACTGTGAAATTCCAGCAACATTTTCCATCGCTGACACACACACACACACACACACACACACACACACACACACACACACACACACACACACACACACACACACAAACAC